>OX246738.1:17731753-18046753 GCA_945910005.1 Isoperla grammatica | reverse complement strand
CTTGTGAGAAATAATGCGTCTTATAATTGGTTTTTCTTTTAGCCAGTTTGCCAATGTGTCATTCGGACTGTGGATTAATCCCGTTGCACATATTGATAATTGTCCTCCAGTGAGTAACTGCATTTACGTACGACTTAGCAACCTCTTTGCAGACTACTAGTCTCTTGTTTGTGTAAATCTTGTTGTTTCAGAAAACATTATGGAAGGTGTTCGACAATATGTGATTTTCCATGAAAAATTCTGACTCAATGTTAAGTGATAACTAATCATCACATTAAGATATGGAGCTGTTTAAAAGAGGGACAACTTGTTCCTGTTAGTAAGAGAATAACCTTTAAAATTTGTTAATAAAACATTCTCTACTTTATAGATTACCTCTCTTTTGCGATTGTCTCTCGTGTTTTATAACCGCTGATTAACATTACCGAACTCATTGCACGATTTCTTATAGCTAGCCTTAAAACTTAACAAAGTGATAAGTGATAAGTTAACTCGAAGAAAACTTAAAACAATGTCAGCAAGCGATAATAACGTCATGTTTACAATCTTGCAGTTCGTATTTTTTACATTATCTTAATGAAATCACAATTACGGAACACGATCAGGTGTTGATAGCGTCGTCGTGGCAAACAAGCTAGCTAAACTACCTTACTGACGGTTATGTTTTATGCTTGCTTTGCCTGATACACATAAACACATAAATGTTCAACGCGTATCTATAAGTAAACTACGGAAATTTAGAAAAGTTAGGTTTCGTAGCCACCAACCTAGATGTGGAAATGCATGTGATTGACGCGCTATAGTTGTCCCAAAGTAACTGCTCTCATACTGACGAAATGCCGAGTGGTCACCAACCGAGTGGCCAATGGGTGTGATTGACGCGCTATAGTTGTCACAACATAACTGCTCTCATACTGACGAAATGCCGAGTGGTCACCAACCGAGTGGCCAATGGGTGTGATTGACGTGCTATAGTTGTCACAACGTAACTAGTCTTACGCTGACGTAGCCAAGTCAAAAGGACTGGTGCCAATTTAATTTTCTTCTTTTCTATTGGGGATTTATAACCAGGTATTGGAATTCTGAAACCTACAATTACAGATAGGCGTGACTAATAAGACGTGTTCTCTACTAGGCGGAAGATCTCCTTTACGACATGTAAGAAAGAACGCCAGATATCGGTTGATTTTTGTTGAAACATGTGCAACAATAGAACATATAATCATCAGTTAAGAGTATTCATCAATTTAACGCCGCGCTACAACGAATACAAAAAATCTTGGTTAAAAAAGGTTAATTATGTTGGATGAGAGTGGGATTACCTTGGGATTGATTCTGGAACATGTAAGAAGCTATCCAGTATGAATATTATAACACTTGGATTACTGTTGGCTTAGTGAGATTAGTAATCCGATGTATTCTGGCACGCAGCTCCAGGCATATAGTACAAAGCCCGCCTCGCATTCAAATAGTTTCTCGTGTGTTGCCGCTTGAGAGCGCCTCGATCGTTGCTTGTTGTCCCCTTAGAGCATAGATAGACCACGCAGTTACTATTATAAGTCCATGGATAGACATGCTCTAAGGTTGTCCCTGCGTTGCGGCAACTATGTAAAACAGCGCATGACAATGACGCATACACACACTTCTTGTGTTGTATGGTCGCTATAATACATACTCGGTATTATTTTAACATTATACTGAAAGCCTTCTCAAAGGTCATCGCAAGACATAAGTACATACATTGGCCGTCGAAATGTTTTGAATACTTATCATCACTCAGCGTACAAATTGCTTACGGAGTCATGGTCTAACTATATAATTTATTTCCTTGATGTTGCAGTTACGAATATATACACGAGTGTACAATGCTAATATTACGTGTAGGCTTCTCCACGCGATTTACTTGAATAAGCAGCACGCGAACAACGAGTCTACTCCGCAATGTAGTCTGCGGTGGCGCCACCTTGCCACGTGTAGACCACGTGACATAGCATTGACACGTGGCCATAAAATGTTCGTAGGAATACCTGCTGTAGGGTTCACACAAAGTTTATCTAATAAGGTATATTAGCTTTTTCGCGGATAGTTATGGAGGAATGTCCGAGTGCTTTTCTTATAGGTTCCAATCCCAGCATTCGTCTTAGGACTCGGGCTTCTATGATTTAAAAACAAAATATAGGTTCATTATCTATTTCCGGCAATTAAAACATCTTGTGTTTGGACATTTTAGCAATTAGGCTAGTAGTAAAACTTAGATTTGGTTACTTAAAAAATGAATTTCATTTACAAATAAAACGTAGGCATACATACCTGTTTTCCAGGCAGAAACAGAATGCCAGTATGAATGTCAAAATGCCAATAGCTGAACAGTCGTGACTATTATACTGATTATAATATTATTATACGAGTAAAGGAAAGCTTAGTGCCTTAACCACTTCACCCACCTCCGATTTGCTGGTAATTTGGCCAGCTATGAAAAAGCCTAACTAAAAGTATTTTTGCTCATTTTTCAAGCACGTACCTCGTTACCAATATTGCCTTTATTCTCACGTTTCCAATACACATATCTTTCTGTATATTGGATCTCGTTTGAAAATATGTATGTTATTGTAACAGACGAGCACTCGTTACTATAACTGAAAGGACGTATCTCAATTAGAATGTTTGGCCTACTTCGCTTACTTCACCGATTAACAGCAAAAATTATTAATTAACAATTGTTGCAACCAATTGTCACTAGTTGTTGTTGTCACTAGGGCGCAACTCAAATCTCAGTTTAGCACACTAACGCAACAATTAGTTATAATTAATTAGAACGATTCCTAACTGTTGTAAGTCGACTAGCGTCAAAATACAGATTTGAGATATGCCCTTGCCATGTTTGAAGTACGTTTTCACAGCAACAATAATGCTGCTTTATGATTTTACCCTCTGTAATAAGACTTGAAGAACTCACCTTGCCCACCGTTTAGCACTGAGTGTGGTCCTAGCTCACTGATCATGTATAAACAACACTTGGATCTCTGACCACGTCAACAAAGCCTGTCTGCCACACGATTATTGATGTAATTGTATCAATCAGTGGCTGCAGATTGCGGACATGCTGAGCTCTCTAGATTGCCGAGCGTTCTGGTATTATAATTGAGCACGTGTCGAATTATGTAATCGACAATAGCAAAGCGAGCAATAACGATCTGTTCATTATCGCATAGATGTCGGCTGCTGCTGAGTCATTTAGCTCGCGGCTTGGACAGTCCTGAGACCAAGGTTTATATTTTCTCATGATGACGGCGTCTCAATAGTAATAGTATATTAGCACTGTTATAATCATTGATTGTATAGGTCTTCTGTTTACTCTCTCGACTGATTTTTATAGTCTTCCCATATTGTTGAGATAAGTTCTGTTGATAAACTCTTATCTGTTACTTGATATTTCATTTTTGTTTGTTATATCAGGTACCTTTGGATTTCTCAATAGAAATATTTTCCGTGATTATGGGGGGATTATATTACGGAATAGGTAATTCCGTATTAAAGCAAATAATAATACATTATTTTCAATTATTTGGTACCTCCATTTTGTTTCACCGTCTGGGCCCGGAGTGTCTCTGCCAGCCGTAAGAGGTGATGAAATGAGTTCCTCCAATTTCCACTTTCCTCCCATTAACCCCTTTAATAAATCTATTTTTTCCCTACGACTTGTCCTTTTCCTCCAATCTCTTCCGACGGCATAACATGATTTAAGGCGCTTTCATAGCAACACGGCAACACGTTTTTCCGGACCGGCAGATCACGTGAACCAATCAGAAACTTGCCGTGCCTGCCCTGATTGGTTCACGTGATCTGCCGGTCCGGAAAAAACGTGTTGCCGTGTTGCTATGAAAGCGCCCTTAGCTGTTGTCGAGTTCGTCGTTCAACACCAGATAATCCGTTTTGTTTCTCCCTGCTGGCGAAGCGACCATGCTGGCCAGATAAACCATTGACTGTACGATATTATTATTATTATTATTATTATTATTATTATTATTATTATTATTATTATTATTATTATTATTATTATTATTATTATTATTATTATTATTATTATTATTATTATTATTATTATTATTATTATTATTATTATTATTATTATTTATTTTATAAACACAACAGAATTGCACAATTCCACAAAGTGTCTTTTGATAAAACAAACAAAAACGAAAACAACACCACCACCTACCTTGCGGAACACCCGATTTCGGTCTGTTAAAATGGTTTTAAAATAGTTTTAAATTGTCCCAAAAGAACATCAAAATATGTAATCCCAGAGAGAAATGCATGCTCTTTCTTGTGAATGGTTTTAATTCCAATAAATGTTATGTTTTGCAGATATGTTCTTAATTAGGTGTGAACGGTGTCCAAAAACATCACATTACAAAAGGTAATTAAGAACATTACTGAATAACGGAACTATTGATTGGAACAAAGAAACATTCATAAGAAAGAGCACTAAATTCTGTACAGGATGATATATTTTTATTTTAACAGTTCGAAATTGGGAGTTCTGCAAGTGGTGTCAGAACTATACCGCTGTTTATAGAATAAGGTATTATTACTAGTTATTCGGGTAGTATTATCTACGATTTTGACCAGGTACAAAACTCCCCCCCCCTTCCCCCCCTACCAACACTGAGGTGAGGTAAAACAAATAAGTACGAAACAGAGTATAACAATCTAAACGTATTAATTGTTCTTTGAATATATGTTTTTAAAATAACTACAACCGCGATCAGCCATTCATTCAACACAGTTGTTCTGATTATGACATTAGACTGTGCGGGCACGGTTTTTACAGTTTTCTAAAATATGCACAACATGGAAAAGTTAAGCTTTGAAACTGAAACCATGACTTCTGAAACTTACAAAATTATTTGTTTCGTAATTTTGATTGTATCGGCAAAGATTACAAACTAGTTTGTAATCTTTGGTATCGGTTCCATCGATAGAGCTAGATTTACGCCGCTTCGCCCAGAACATAATTTCGCCCAGAAATAAACATTTGTGATTGCCAATTTGTATTGCAGTTAACGTACATACTTTGTTCTAGGAGTTCAGAAATTTTCAGTTCATTATTTGTCTTGGAATTTGTGTTATGACTATTCTGAGAGAAATGAGAGAGAGAAATGAGAAAAATCATATCACTTATACCATTGCAGAAAATAGAGTTAAAATTCCTGAACTCCTAGAACAAAGCATGTACGCTAAAATTGGCCATCACAAATGTTTATTTCTGGGCGAAGTTATGTTCTGGGCGAAGCGGAGCTAACAATACCGATGGAACCGCGGGTACAATCAAAATTACGAAAAAAGTAATTTTGTAACTTTCAGAAGTCATGGTTTCAATTTCAAAGCTTAACTTTTGTATGTTGTGCATATTTTAGAAAACTGAAAAACCGTGCCCGCACAGCGTTAAACGTATATCCACGAATCTTATATCCAACTAATGTCAACATTAAAACATAAAGGTCGTAATGCTGTTATGGCAATGAGCAAATTTATCATTTAGACATACGGTACACATTTTGTGATCTTATCTGACACTTTCCAGATTCATATATTATCTCGCGTGAAGTGTGAACTAGTTTTTTTTAAGCCACTGAATGTAACACATTGGAGTGAAATGAAAGTGAGGTGGCTGATGAGCCACCCTTTTAGCTGGAATAGGAGGCGCAGATACACTATGGCAGCCCATGATCTAATAATAACGAGAAATATTGTTAGATCATGATGGCAGCCATATTGAATAGCCAGAGTTACAAACTTTTCACACTACAATTACATTTCAGTTTCACCCAACGTATAATCACATTCTTGTAACATATTTGCACCGCTTAAATATAGGTTTAGTTGCGTCACTGTAGACTTGTGCGATAAAACAAAGCACGTGCGTGGTTTTATCTCAGCTTGCCAAGATAACTTGCCTAGCGCTGTATTTATACACACGACGCACGCTCAGTGTCATACTGTCAGGATGGCCGAGCGGTCTAAGGCGCCAGACTCAAGGGCAACCTTGCCTACTCAGTAGGTGCGAGGAATTCTGGTCCTCTCTGAGGGCGTGGGTTCGAATCCCACTTCTGACAAGTTTTTTTTTTATCAACAGGCAACGAAGAGTAATTGTTTGTGTTTCTGTTGTACGACATTGCAGATTATGGAGTCGGAAATGAACATTAGATATTTGTGTTTTTTATTTGTTTTTATTGATGTTGGTTTCGGGGGAGAGGGGCCCTGCCGACCCCGTCATGAACGAAGCCATTGAGAAGCAGTAATTAATAACTTTGTGAGTAATTGCATTTTTTAACTAAAGTTTTTTTAAAACTTTGTAATTATTATTGTATTTTAATTACGCTTTCGTTACGTCACTAGCGTGCACACGAGGTTCTAATTTGCGCGGTCACCGGTTCAATAACCTCTTTACCGGCAATTCCGACTGAAGGTCTTTTTCTAGGTTTTCCATGGGTTTTCCTCAGTCACCAAACAAATGTGGGATTGACTTATACCAACATCTCTCGGACAATAATATCGCACTATATCTAGTTAGTCACCTACACAAAGGGGCATGAATTGCCCCTAGGCAGGTTTCATACGAAAATTTATTATGCACAAATCGTGTTTTTCCATCTATTTGTAAACTTTCCAGAAAGTTGATTTTTCATATTGTTATAATCCCATATTACGAACATTCTTTTGTGACGGTAAAGCAACTGATAATGTGACAACTAGGTATTGTTTGTAGGCTTGAGATAATTTTGTCTGATACTTGATAAGCTTCTGTTATCTATCGTGTCCACCTGCGACCGAAGCAGTGACACATTACTCTATCAACAGCTGTCATAGAGCGCGCTTGCAATACGCATCGCAATGTTCACGTTAAAAACATTTATTATTGGTGCAATACTGCTACATATTGGAGGTAAGTGATATGCAGGCACACAAATATGGCGTAGCTTATCTTAAATGTGTCTGAGGGTAACAATAATTCAATGTTGGATTATTCCCACCTTTTAACACGGTTATACCCGGAAAACTTCGATAGTATATATAGTTGACTCCGGCCGGGAAAGCCTCCGAAATAAACTCGTTTTTAGTTTCGAGATACATTTCCCAGCATCAGATTCGAATTTTTGTTTTGTTTTATTTTTATTCCTCTGATCGGATCAAGTTCAAAAACTGAAAACGTCGAGTGTAAAATAGAGTAATATAAGAAAGAGAATATAAAATATATGTATGCAGTTTAGCTTAGGCCAGTAACAGCTGTCATTAGTATTACACCGAGAATACAGATTATAAAGGAAAACAAAACTATATACAATACAAAATATGACAAAGTATAATGTTTTCAATGTAGAAACACTATCAACGTTTCTTTCTACCTTGATATATAACTTAGCTATGACAGTGACAATGGAATTAGTATCGTGTAAAATAATATATGTAGTAAAATGTAACTTGCAATGAAAATATCTCTCACTAAAAATCAGTTCTTGTAACTGAATGGGTAGACACTTGCATATTTATTTATATTATCATTACCTTCCATTTAATATAAAGAGAGGACCACACAAGCTCATACTGATAAGTTGTGTCATCTTTTCTATACATATTTTTCTTTAGAATAGTGTGACAAAAAATTATTTCCATTTTTTATTTGGGGTCATTTTTTCTGTCAATTGTCACGGCGTTATTTGCCCCCCCCCTCCCCCCCCCCCCTCTCTCTCTCTCTCTCTCTCTCGCTCTCTTTCGATTAACATCAACTAAAACAAGTGTAGCACATATAGCACCTGCTTATTTTGATTGCATACAACGTTGGATATTTTTTAATCACTACATCAGTAAGTCTGAATTAACTTACAGTCGAAATTACTTGTATTAGGATTCTTTTCAGTTCGGTTGCGGTTCAGTTCGAACGGAAAAATAGAACACTCGGAAATGTAAGTAGGCCCTCACTGTAATACAGTGATGAATGGTGGCGATTGTTCTACGGCCGATAGTCGTGGGAACAATTTTGAAAACTTGAGACTGTGATACACAGTATAAAATCAAAAACTGTTATTACAAAATATAAAACATTCGTTTTCGTTCCGGTTACGGCTCAGATGACGACAAATAACGGTTTTTGGTTTCAGCCGATTTCCGGTTCAAACCGGCTGTTTCAAATAACATCAATATAATTATATCAGTTAGTACATAGTTATAGTACACGTGTTTGGTTAGTATTCAGCAGCACAGCCGTGAATAGGTTGGAATTCATAGTCGGCCCCTACACCTAGGGGCACCCATTGTTGCTATGGATTTGTTTTGTTTATGGGAAATAACATGGAAACAACTGTTACCTTAGTAACAATGGGCGCCCCTAGGTGTAGGGGCCGACTATGAATTCCAACTTTTAAAGCCTCACAGTTTAAGAATCCAATCTCAGTCACATTGGTATTAGACACCTGTGAGATAACAACATCATGATAACAACATAATTTATTTTATCTTATTCCATGCATGATACACCTGCTACACCTGCGTGCAGCTAAGCGACTATGATTTATTGAAACATGTGATTCTAGAGATATTCCGACAGCTTTATCACTGTGTGAGTAATACACGCTCGAGGAAATAGATTGTGCTATTTATGACTTTTGAATTTCTTCTGTTTACAAGAAATACTTCTTTACTCTCTCATACATGTATCAAGTTATTCAAATTGCAATCAGAATATATTTGATTTGGTATCGACCTGATAATCACGCGATATAAGTGGTGCTCCAGGTTCGAATCCTGATAACGGCGAGAGACATTTTCGTTTTCCTTGCCATTTATAGGAACATGGGAATTTTCTACCTTCGTTATGTACATATGAGATGTAGAGCTTTGTAATGTCTGTCTCAATTAACCGCAAATACAATGTCAAATTTGATTGAGCATTAATTACGGTTTATTTGAGATTAGCAATTAAAATATCTTATAACTTTGTTAATTTTGTAATCTTCTTACAGATGAAAAAGTTACAACAATTTTAGTCAAATAAATGCATAATATTTTTTAATTACATTTACTATTAGTTTTAATTGTTCGATTGTATACATCAATTTCAATTATAAATTTTATTTGCTTGTAAACTCGATTAAAATCACAATGTTATAAATATTGCCCTTCCTTGTATCTGTTAGATAATTATACACTAATTGTTATGACGACAGGACAGTACAATAAAATGTTATACAGATCAAAACACGTTCTTACCTCATCTTGGATATTACTGTGAAACTTGGAAACTATGTTGGAGGTTAGTCTTGTAATCAACGATAACAACAATTTAATTTATAAAATTTTAAATTAAAACCGGTTGAATTCCAATGTAACCGTATTTTGTAGTGAGCCCAAATGAAACATTGAAATCCGTTTTCTCAAGTATCTTTCGACTAGTATAATACTCAGAAACAAAATGTTAAGAATAATATTTTGAACTACAAATCTTGACCCCTCCGCCGTTTTTGCAATTGTATTTTGTTTGTTTGATACAAGTCTCCGTTGGCCCTACTCCACAATACATCCAATAATAGCTGGCTCACGACGATGAGCTATGTCGACTGCAGACTGACTCGTTGGCGCGGGCGGAGCAGTCCACAATCCACAATACAAGGAAACAACACGAACAACGATGATAATACTAGTTTCAGTCGGTTGGTTGGCTCGATTACATTCTACAGTGCAGTGATCATTTTCCTTGTTCCTGTTCCCGTTTTATCTCGGCTGAATTATTATGTCACACTTTAAAAGGTAGGCTTGCTCACACGTCGTATCTTGATCATTGTGTGATTCTTATAATAGTCTAGTACAGTCAACATACGGTTGTGAGGCAATGGTGACTCTTGACAATTTTACTGGTGAGGCGTAAAAAAAGATACAGATAGAAAATCAGATTTTGTCATAACTTTTCAATAACATAGTCAAATTCAAACATACCTGGTGAAGCTCAGCCTCACTTGCCTCACCCGGCGAGTCACCACTCTTGTGAGGGTAGGGTATAATAATATTGATTCCTTTTCAGAAAGTCAATTTTTTATTTTATTTATTTATTTATCTCAAGTTTCACTATGTGACAATAATATAAAGACAATACTAAATCTTGTAACATACCTTGTAAAAATCAAACAAAAATAACAATGAAACATAATAAAATAATAATCGTTATGAAGGAAAAGTAATAATTGCCGTGCATTGACAAAACAAATATATTGTTGTTTATTTCGAAATGACCTTGGTGTAAGCCTGTGTAAATCAATTCATTATTACATGATTATTTTATTTATTTAGTAAGTGTTTTAAACAACATTGTGGCGTGAGGTGAAAGTGAACATCTCGTGTTGTCCTCCACAGTGTCCGGCGACGAGCTAGGCATCCCCTGCGAGCGACCAGAGGACTGCTCAGCGACCGAGGGGGCAGAATGTCAGACACCCCCAGGTGAATGTGTCTGTCCTGGGGGCAAAGTCCTCAGCAGTGACCTAACGCGGTGCATGCTGGGTGAGAACAAGCTTACATTCCTCGTCGTTCTGCTTCTCAAACTGTGAAACGCGAAGCAATGCGCCAAATGATTTTAGTTTTTATATCATTTCATTTTTTGGTGTAGTTCATGCTGTGAGAAAATTCAAATGCATATTTAAATATTGAAGATTTCGTACTGTGTAACTAGTTATTTTGGAACAGCTGTTGTACCAGTATATAATAATATAAGTGACCTAACCAGTTACTACATAATATTAAAAAGTGCCTTAATCCAATTTCAAAAAGTGTACCAACATTTCATCCTCCAAAGTGCATATGATTTGTGTCTCTAAGAAATTGAGTGAAAGGATGAGAAATGCTTGTTAACATACATAAAGCCTATATTTTGTTAGCCAATACCGCCTGTGATGGGAACATATGGATCTAGAACACACCAGTTTGCATTCACTGTTTGATAACTATGCAAGTGGGTCTTATTTACACAGCACTAATAGAGATTACTCAGAGCCAGACGAAGTCAACATAATGCTCATTGTGTACAGTGTACACAGTTTCAAGTAATGAAATAATAGGGAATTGTCCTCAATTTTCAAATGGAAATATTTTCATCTCTAAATCCCTAAAAGATAATTGTTTATTTTCTAAAACAAATCTTACAATTTCTAATTATACAAAGACCGACAGTTTTCCTTTCTGGCTGAAATGAAAGTATAGAATTACATGTGACGTCATCATGAGGTAAACAACGTTGTTTAGAATGACCATATTACACATCTGCTTCTAAAAAATGTAACATTTCCTTATTTTACAACAAAACATAAAGTAATCATGTTGGTAATATTATTGAGAACAATATGAGTTTCGGTCTTCTTTGCTCGGAAGATGGACATGGATGGATGGACCATGATACAATAATATTACTGTGTGGGCCATGTGGATGGACCTAAAAGGGGGACATAGTTTCCTACAACAAATGACTAGTATCGTTATTATATTCCAGTGGCGGAGAGTTACGGCGCCGAGTGCGAAGACAATGCACAGTGCGTTGGCCGGATGATGGCGGGGGGCGTGTGCAGCGATGCAGGCACATGCGCCTGCAGACAGGGGTACCACTACCTCCACGGACAATGCTGGCTCAGTCGTGGTATGTCTACCTCTAACTATACCACTACCTCCACGGACAATGCTGGCTCAGTCGTGGTATGTCTACCTCTAACTACCCCTATAAGAGTCGGGAAACTGTGCTGAAAATGTGTTTTATGAATTCGAGTTTTCAATAAGTGTAACACAAACCTCGTGCATGATTGATCTTTATAAAATAAGCAGATGTGCCCTCAGTTGAGCGCGCGTTTAATACAGTTGATAACAGCAAAATTACTCGTGAAAGTTCATGATTAATATGTTAAAGTTTACAAACAAAAAGCAAAACAAATTGGAATTGAAATCCTAGCAAAAAAGAGCAAACATTTTCAAGTGAACTTGGAATTGTGTAGCGATTTATTTCATTGTAGTTGATTATGTCATTAATTATTAAATTAAAAATGTATTTCCCCAAAATGTGTCAATCAACGTAATATAATTTAGTTGCAAAAATATTATAAATTATCTTAACTTATTAACATCAATGTTTGCAAGTATCGCATTACTGTCTTTAAGATCTTCAAACATATTATACATATTTAAGAGTAAAATTGTGATAGTATGAGTTACATTTATTATCATTCGTCATTTTTTGATAATGCCGCATACTTGGCGATCTAGGTTAACATATTTAGTAATAGTCTACCAGATTAATAAGATTATTTGCATGTATATCAAAGTTGAGTATTCCAAAACTTGTAAGATATATTCATGAAGCTTGACTTGTAGTCTGGTAAAGGAAACGAACCCCAACTCGCAATCGCACCATTGCGGCCAAATGGAATAGGTCCAAATATACTTGGTATATATTTCAATATTTTGACTTCAATCCGTGCACCACCATCACGCCAATATTATTGCTTGTTTTCGGTACTGTCATCGTTTCGTATTGTTCAGCCTGAATAATATTATAGGATTACAAAGATTGAATCATTTGTGTATATTGTTTCTTATGAAATATCCAGTATGTTTTATTCTTGTTAAGTATCTATTATCTCAGGCGAAAACAAATGATGAACAAATCATTCTTTCAAAAGTACAAATGATTTAAGCAGCAAGCAATTATTGCTTTGTTTTGATACAGCATTCAATAAAAATGTGTTTCCTCAAATTGAGACGGTTTTGTAAAGAATGCTTAACCTTGCTTTGCCTTCCTTATCAGGCTATTATTTAAATCGTGCTTATACTGAAATAATTAGAAATGCAAGTACACTACCTCGATGTGTTTAAATTCAAATTACACTGGGTTGAAACGTCACGATTTCATCATGTTTATAATCATTCTTTCACAATGTTTGGTGGTTATTTAAATGAGGTCCAACCTCTTAAGGCAAAGCTTATGTAATGTTGGCGTGCTCCAAAGTTCACCCATGTTCTCGTGATAAAAGCTTATTAATTATTTATTATTTTGATGGTCCTAGGATTAAACGCTTCGTGCTCGAAGAGTGAGCAGTGCTTCGAGAATCACAATTACGAGTCTCTGTCGTGCGATGCGGGCAAGTGCGTGTGTAGTTCGGGCTTCTACCTGCGAGGCGCCACCCACTGCAGGCGCGAAGGCAAAGGTGAGGCAGCCATGTTGCGTCGCGTCCGACGCCATCTTGTCAAGAACCTTTCGTCATAGATGAGTGACTCGGGGCCAAACAGAGAGCCCAAGGTTTTCAAATACCGATCGCTTATTGGTCAAGAGTCACTCGTGCATGACGAACGCATTGGTATGAGGTTGTTTCGGTACAACAATTTGAATTTGGGGGAATAATTTGATACTTAGATATGTAAACATATCTGAGTATAAAATTATTCTGGCCCCCTCCCCCTCCAGCCATCAGCTGACTGACTGACAAGATGATGACGATGACGATGACGATGACGATGACGATGACGATGACGATGACGATGATGATGACGATGACGATGACGATGACGATGACGATGACGATGACGATGACGATGACGATGTGCATGACGATGACGATGACGATGACGATGACGATGACGATGACGATGATGATGACGATGACGATGACTATGACGATGACGATGACGATGAAGATGAAGATGAAGATGATGATGATGATGATGATGATGATGATGATGATGATGATGATGATGATGATGATGATGATGATGATGATGATGATGATGATGATGATGATGATGATGATGATGATGATGATGATGATGATGATGATGATGATGATGATGATGATGATGATGATGATGATGATGATGACTGACAAATTTTGATACACACTTTTCGGAAGGATTTTATATCCAGCGATCTAGTTTTCTTATTATACTTATGAAGTTATGGTTATGTTTGTCATAGACTCATACTTTACGCCTCGATTCACTTTGTCTAATACACATAACAATGAGACGATATTTAGGTTAAACTGTGTTGTATGTTAAATGTGCCAATAAGGAGGGTGGTACTTACGTTCCGCGTCTAACAGCCTCCTTTGTATATCTTCAAATTGAATACATCAATAAGCTTTTCATTTTATCAACCTAAAAATAACGTCAATAAAATCCCTTTTTATTTATAGTAGGTGTGATGGAGTGCCAATCTTCCTATTTAACAAAAGGAGTAGTCAGACCAACAAAATGGTCATATAATGTAATAGCTTGTGATCAATTTTACTATTATATCGATTATAAATTGAGATTGATGTCCGTTTAATGCGCGGCTATAAAAAGCAGGGCTATATTAACGTGGTTACGTAAGGAATCAAAGTGATTGAAATACTGTTACACTAGAGTCATCAAAACAAATTACTTTGCCGTTTGTATTCAAGGCCACTCGTGTTAGTGTATAGTCTAAACTGCCCACTGGTATTTCAATTTAAAAATACAACTATGGGGTTTCATTGCAATTTCAGTTTATATAATTAGCTTATTTTGTTCAGCTTATTGCAATGTATGTCACGTTTCTTGGAGTCATTGAATTCATTATTAAACTCGGCTTTCGGGTGTAGCAATCGACGCGGCTACACTCGAAAGCTAAGTTCAATAATTAAATAAATAAAATGCATTTACATTTAGAGCCTACTCACTCGGTAACAAGACTAATTTTCAGTAAAGGACTTTAATTTGAAGCGACTAAGCTAACTGTAGGCCCCGAACACATCGACGAGTGAGCAATAACCAATCAAAGATCGATATTTCAAATATGAAATAATATGAATTAGTGATTGGACAGTGCGAAAATCTGCGGACAAAAAATGCCAGAATCAAATCAGATTAAGAAAAAAAATGAATTTATTGGGTGCTTAGTTGCTATAGGACCTAAAAAACTAAAATAATTGACACGGGCTGCAAGAACCTACGACAGTCATTGAATTAAGTTTGACAGTAATTGCGCCTATACTACGTACTGCAGTATTTCTTTACTGTGTACCTACTGCACCAGTAAAAGATTTGTTGTGTTCCTCTAACTTTCCATTTTCTGTCTCACCACGAAACGGGGAAATGGAAAAAAAATTACAAAACTTTGATTTTAAAGTTTGTTTGAGAGTTGTGAATTAAAGCTATTTTTATGCTTATCAGTCATAGATTGCTGTAAACTCGTACGCAACAAACTTTGGTTTCCATGCAACACAGCAGAACACAAGAATAGAGAACCAATTATGGTATTATGCTCTTATCACGTATGTACAATTATTACTGATTAAATTTTTAAAATAGCATTGTGGAGTGTGTGTTGGCACATAGCATGTTTTAACCTACAAATTGACCCTGTATTTGCATTGAGCCTGTCATCTGGAAATCATTGAAAGTTTCAAAATTCCCTTCACACGCGGTAGTTAAACACAGGTTGCCGGTAAAAGTAAACGCTGCTATTTAGTTAATACCCAGTCCCACAACATGTGACAGATGGTATCGTCAGTAACATGCGTGCCACACCGCAGAGGTGTTTGTAATTTCAGTGTACGGCCAAACTTTAATTCACTTACATTTTTTCTTTAATTGTTTTAAAATTTTGCTCTTATTTCCAAATAAATAAATAACAGCAGAAAGGAATAAAGATGAAGATTGTTGTCTATTTTCAACACTCATTAAAAGCATACCTTATCCTGACCCAGAGTTTTACTATGATAATTAATAATTATAATGTTTTGTATGAAACCTGCCCAGAGACAATGGACAACATTTATGTACATCTTCAGGTGACTAACCAGGTATTGGGGTATGTGGAATAGTTGGGAAGGAATATTCGAGTGATGATAGTATTTTCCAATCCTAGCATTCGCCTTGTGACTGAGGAAAACCTCGGAGCGAACCTTCAGTCAGGAGTGCCAGCCTAGCCGGTTTTGAACCGGCAACCTTCCGAATTAGAGTCTCGCGCGTGCATGTTACGCACTGAGAGAGACGATCTTTGTTTAACACTAACCACTTTTTGGCATAACCTAGCTGCAACTAGGACAACTAGCGCAGTAGAGTGGTTAAACTTTGAACCATCACATGTTTTCCCTCCTACCTTCTCCCCCCCAGAAGCGCTAATACTTGTTTTACGGATGTGTTCCTATACAAGGTAATTTAAAAGTTCTAATGGTTTCAATTAACATTATCTCAATAACTACTAACCATAATTTGAATTCTCAAAAATTGGTATTTCCATTTACTTATTCCGTTAGAGCTGGACAATTATGTTTAAAATTTGACGTATACTATTTGATTTTTAAGTTCAGTTGTTATTTAAGTGTCCCTTTGGCCTTGCGGGTCAGCTTCAAAAACCACTCCTTGTACCGAGATGGGTAGAGACCATAAATACAAATGTATTTATTATTTAATTTGTTCATCATTTTAGTTGGATACTATACACTAAAGAAAAGTGTAGTAACATTTAAGATGTTATCGTAATATTCTATCGTATGCCAGAAGAGTCGGAACATAACAAGAGGCATCGAGATGAACAATGGAAAACTAGTTGTTACGGTGAAGCTCTGTAAAAACTCGACGTTTCGGCAGTCGGCACGGTAGCACGGTAGCACGGTAGCACGGTAGCACGGTAGCACGGTAGCGCGGTAGCACGGTAGCACGGTAGTCGTTGATCTGAGACACAAATCTACCAGTGACTGACGATCATGCAACTACGATACTTAGTTCGTCATCTCTATTAACCTCGTTGGATAATCTGGAGCTCCAAGTCACGACATCAATAACGTTAGGACTCAATGACCGCTTGGCGCTTATACCATCCCTTTTCTCTTGCAAGCTTATCGGGTAATTATTAATTATAGAACACGCTCAGGGGGAGTAAAACGTTAAACCTGCGAGCTTTATAACATAACTGCATTAACCCTTTCCCCGCCCACATCAGAACAGTTAACCTTTACTAAAAATACAATACAAAAGGTGGATGCTAACAGGAAAACATACAAAGGTAAAGGCAAAGTATAAATGCTTTGTTCATGTTCTTATGAAAGACTCCGGGTGAATATAAAGGGCCAACCGAAGCTGTCGCAGAAATGTGCGTGTTTCCACGCTAGCCGTGAAACACAGACACGAAACCTTAAGTCGCATGCCTGACTTATAAAATCATTTCCATTGCAAAACGGTTACTTATTTATAACAAAAAATATATACACTGGTATTAATACATTTTGGTTTTATTGCTATTTCTAGTACCAGGCGATGAATGTACTTTCGACATGGACTGTCGTTTGGGAAGTCAGACTGGAACCTGCGTTGCGAACCTGTGCGTGGCTGGTCCAGGGGGGGAGAGGGGGGAGAGGGAGGAGAGGGGAGAGAGTCACCTCATCCAGGAAGATCACGGTAACATCAACTGATCTTTCTTACAACTAACAGTTCTATCTTATAGGTGCTAGATAACAGAAGCGAAATTATGTGTTGTTACTAGCCTCAAATACTCAACTACGGAAAAATAATGCATAGTCCAGACTCAAGCCTTCCTCAACTCAGCCTCTCCTCAGCCTCGCCTAACCACCAATCACAGAACAGCATTGCCATGCGGACGGCTCTGTGATTGGTGACTAGGTGATGGCTGAGCAGAGGCTGAGTTGAGGAGGGCTTGAGTGTGAACTATGCATTCGAGCCTTAGTATATATAGCAGACACTACAAAGAACAACAAATGTATACAAAACAAATAAGATTTTTTTTTAATTTCAATACAATTTTATGAGCAAAAGACAATAAAACTCTTGAAACTGAATACATAGTAAAAGTCGTTCTTACAGGAAATACAAGAAGTAAATATAATGCGGAGTCATATTCCCTCCATGCACTGAATGTTATGTTGAAGGTGAGGCGCCGTACGCTGAGCGTCGCGACGCTGTACCGTGCAAGGACGCCGGGGATTGTTCTACTGTACTGGGGCCTCACGGCGAGTGTAATACCGGACACACATGCTGGTGCAAGCGAGGGTACTTTGTCCCCTTCAACGACACTGCCTGTCGTCCCGGTGAGCTAGATACGCGTTATGATCTTGCGTAGCAACAAGAGTTCGACATATGTCTTTATCTATTAACACACATAAGAGAGCGCATGGTCATATACGCTTCAATATACAATAGGAGCTGAATTATCGGACGCAATATGCATATAATAATAACATTTAAACGTATATAATCTCACTTTTTTATTCATCTGAATATCTGATTTATTTTCTTTCATTAGAACAAATTGTTTTAATTTAAATACAGTATCATATCATACGTGTATCGCGTTTGTTCTCTTTTGGCGCATAATATCCCTTCTGCGTGCAAACTCCTATAGAGTTACGCAAAGATCCTCGCTCCATTGTGTACGTATGTCTCACGTATCTGCAATGTTTTCTTTAATATTCAAACTGCTTATTAACATAACGCGTTTATTTAATCTAGCACTACCCACAAACTCCGTTAAAGGGGCGGGATATGAAGATTTACTACATTTTTGTTCCATTTATAACTTGCGTGTTAATGTTAACTTTTAGCTTTCTTATTCACGCGGTTCATATCTTGTATGAATTGGTTTTTATTACATTATATTGCGGTTGTTCTAAGTTTACAGTGGTTTAAGTCTAATCTAAATAGTATACTCTTCGTATGGTAGTAGAATCTTTTACAATACGTCCTCGTGTTAGTAATAATTTCTTAGGTCCCCACAATGTACGAGGGGAAGAAGTATGTAAGACACATTTTGTAACTTTCGCCAAATATCTTAAATTATTTAGTTTTTTATTAATTCATTTATTGGGTTTTTAGTGAAACTGAAATATCACACATATTTTTAACGTATGCTTTTTTTTTAGTAAAGGCGCAATTTTTTATTGATTATGATTTAAGTTTGAAATTTCTGTAAAGAGTGTAGGCTGGAGACATTGGACATACATGTCCAACTTCCTTATCATATCAGAATATCCTTATCAGGATCCATGGTTCATTGTAACCAATAACCGCACATATATAGGCTTATTATGACATGTTAAGGAAATCGAAGCTGAAAATACATATATGTATTTTTGAATTCTAAAATTAGTCCTGACAGACTTGTATTCGCATAATAGACTGATAGCTAAACAGGAAAATGTATAGGAAAAGAACTGTGTAAGAAAATAAGAAAACAATTCTGGCATTGATTTACTAAGCAGTTACATTAAAATGGCGTGCTACGGGGCAATATCCTTGTAATTCACTTGAATTACTCTTTATTCCTGCCAATAATGTCTACATAGCAGGCAATGTCCAAATTAATCTCTTTTATTGTTGTCGTCACACAAACGATGGCTAATTGTTGTCACCGTAGAAACTAAAAGCCTTGTTATGAAGTGGTGTGAATGTTTGTGAGCCTATAAACCGTAAACTAACAATTTTACAAAACGTTTGACGTCCCCCCTTCAATCCCCCCCTCCCCCCCCGTCCCCACCTATTTTATTATCAATAACTTATATAACTATTATTACTCGGCACCTCCACCAATGACGTGTAGTAAGCCACTTGCCACTGTCACTTGCCACACGCCACTGAAATGAATTTATTAATCGGAATGTTTAAAAAATATGTAAATTTGCTAATTTCATACATTTCTACGAGTCAGATAAAAAAACAACTGTTCTTTGACAAAAATAAATTTTTGAAATGTAGTTATAAGAAATATAATGACGAGTTACATCATTTAATATTTAGTTACATAAATTTGATTGTTCGGCGTTTGAATGCAATAGATTTACCTTCTTAACTTATTCTACAATTTCAATATACACGAGAAAGTGTATTTCAGTGATGTATTCATACCTCAATTTATTTTCTTATTTGAACAAAAATTCCACTAGAAGATATATATGTATACTGCTGATGATTTAGCATTTTCACGGACATACTATGAAAGTTTGTATTCACACATTTATAAATGTTACTGTAGGCACAAATTTCTGTTCATGGGTATTTTGAAAATGTATTAGAATGGGTACGTACTTGCCACAATAATACAGTGGATGGAATAGAAAATGTCATTTTGTAGGTGTAAAGAAGTAATTGCAATGAACGCTGGAATGTACAGTAATCACTATTGAATGCTATACCTTCTACAAGTGTTTCGCTGATTAAAACTGATCAGTTTTAACGTGTGTAAACACTGTTCAATTGTGTGCACCCTTGAATGACACCGATGCTTGCCTTACAGAGTTGGGCGAGAGTTGCTCACAAGACGAAGACTGCTCAAAACACATCGCCTTCTCCATATGCCGGCCACAAGATGGCGGAGGGGGATATTGCTCGTGCAGTGTGCAATACACAGCGTCCAAGGACAATACTCAGTGTGTCAAGCGTACGTACACGACTGCAATCATTGCACACACAAGCGGCCGAGCATAAATGTATATTCAAATAAGATTACACAACTTTGTATGAATTGCTTACCCCATGATTCTATTGCTATTATGCAGAAAACTGCATGAAGGACACAACTCTTAGTACACATGAATAAATGGAACAAGATCACAGAAAAGTCAGTGAATACTGGGAAGGAATTACACTGGTGTGGTATTGCGTTCAAATATTGCATGTTAGGTACAATAGAAAAATAACTTTTTATGCTCAAAGTTCTTGGCTACATGTCCTAGATATTACGTTAATAACCTCACACTGAAATCAAATTCCTCTAACTCTTCTGGCTGAGTTGTAGTAGGTAGCTCAGTCAAGGTATGCCACCTGTTGGCATGCCTAGAATCGGTAAAACACAAAATGAGTTTGTCGTGGAGAAACAGATTATGTTTTGGTGCCCATGTATTATTCCTTTCAAATATTCTAAATTTAGGTAACATTTTATCAATCGGATGTTACAGTAGTTAGGACACAAAACTGTATTTTTTCTGCTTCGGTAACATGAATTGTTTAGATATTGTGTCAATGTTTGGGTCCTCTAGTGAGAAAGTATCAGTTCAACTGCCAGTCGCCTGAGACGTGTTTGAACTTCGGTCCTCTCGCTGTGTGTGACTTAGACGACGACGAGCCAATCTGCGACTGTGATGAGAGCTCTCACTTTGAGAAGGACGAAGAGATGTGCTGGAGTTCACGAGGTAACAGAACTGTCTTTTACCATCTACCATAACACTTTCAGTTACACTTTAGCAGAGAAGAAAACCCTGTCCTGTTTGGAAGAGCAAGTTTGTGTGGATCTGAAGTTGGCTGCAACATGGTGAAACGTTAATAAATGTTTATTCTTTCTCATGTCCTGGTCCGGGGAAGATTTCACTTCTTTCATCCTTCTGACTCGCTTATCTGATCAGTTACAATAATTTAACATTTATATGAATAACTGCGGCAGACACGTTGTTGCATTTTCGCGACACTGCCAGAACCTTTCTGCGACCGGTCGCTGCGTCTTGGCTGGTCAAATACGCTTGTCAAGAAATCCCCTTTTGATACGGTCAATACTTGAATGATCCGAATACTTCTCTTTCCATGCTTCGGAAATAAAGCGTGTTTTGTCATTATTAAGTTGTTAGATATTTAATTAATTTCTATCCTATTCAGATATAAAATTAACTGAAATGTTACTCTTTCTTCAAATACACAATAGTTTGTTTATACTTATTGTAATAATACTGGGCGACATCGTGCTAGGTATAACCACAGAGCCAACACTCGGGCACACCGCTTGGCTACAGTTGGGTACAGTATGTACAGTATGGTACAGTAAGTACAGTATTGGTTGACAACAGCAGGGAAATGCAAGTACGTACATCACTGCGGTCTCATCATCAAACACCCTCTTGCCCGACCATGACCTCAAAACGTTTCAAGGTCACGCTAAAACGTGGCGCGAAATCTCGTGACGGTCCCGTCAGAACCAGACAACTTTCGCCGTGTCCTTCCAACACGCGTTTCATTGTCTTTGAGTCATCGATTGCTGTATGCTCACAAATCAAAAACGCACGACGGGTCCTCTACTTATCGTAAACGGTATTTTGTGCGGGACAAAACCATTCAATGGCGTTGATCTACACAAACACGTGAAATATTAGTGAGCATGCAACTGGAGAAAGAGTTGAGTCACGCTGCCAATTTATCACGGGTTCTATTTGTGGAGCGATCAGCTATAATGACGAATCGTGGAACCGTGCATGTCTGTGTATTGTTTGAGAAACACTGGAACGGTGTTAAATGTTTGCCTACATCATCGATACACATTGAATTTATGATTCGAAAAAACACGAAGGGGTTGGATTGCAATTATTGTAAAATTACCTTCATGTACGCTCCACTCATATAGCTCAGGTACATGCGTATTGTGGTAACTTGCGCATGAAGTTCCGCTAAGAACGTTTACCGTAATTGACTTAAACGTGATCAATTAAAACAAAAACCCATTAGTCAAACTTTAGCTAAAATAGTCTAGGCTGCAATTAGGTATCCCCCAAAGGGATCGAAAGAAGCCCATTTGCTTTGATTAGCATGTTGTTGGTTCACATAATAAATTACTGCACTTATTTGTTGAAGGCTGGCGCTACTGTGGGGGTTGGATACGGCGGAAGTTTTTTGTGTTGATGGGCTTTGGATTAATTTTACATTTTCTTATCACTACACATAATGTACGTGAACGCAATAAATCCAACATAAGCGAGCATCAGCTGTTTGTACATTACTTAATCCTATAACGTAACGTGTCTTCCCTATTATACAGACTGTTATGTACTTGCCAATAGATTTCAACACGTAAGAACGCAAAGCTATTCAAAGTAGAAAAGTTAAACAACTAAGTTAAATTAATTTTGATGTATTTAAAACCAATCGATAAAGCAACCGTTTACCAAGTAAGATGTAAGTGACACAACCTCATGTCTTCCGTGACCTTCAACCAAGAGTCAATCTTTTCTTACGGTGTTAGTGGTTTTTACAGCAACCTTGTGAATTCTGACGTCATAGATATGCTAGTCGAAGCCCAACAGCGGATGGCTTTTTCAAATACTCTCTTTTGATTGGCGAGTTTCACTCATCTATGACGTCAGCATCCACAATGTTGTTGTGGAACGAATCTGATTCGAGCTTTCTTATGTGGTTTATGGATGAAAGTTAGGCCTAACCAAATATGAACAGCCTTTATGTTGGTGTAATGATGTTCGTAGGTTTAAGCGAGGTTTGCTTGGACGAGAGAGATTGTGCGACAGCCAGTGGTTCTGATGGAGTTTCCTGTGACGCTTCCAAGACTTGTCAGTGCGTCCCCGGATACCACGAGGCAAGCAGCGACTGCAGGCGAGACGCCACTGGTAAGCACGCACACGCACACGCACACGCACACGCACACGCACACGCACACGCACACGCACACGCACACGCACACGCACACGCACACGCACACGCACACGCACACGCACACGCACACGCACACGCACACGCACACGCACACGCACACGCACACGCACACGCACACGCACACGCACACGCACACACACACGCACACGCACACGCACACGCACACGCACACGCACACGCACACGCACACGCACACGCACACGCACACGCACACGCACACGCACACGCACACGCACACGCACACGCACACGCACACGCACACGCACACGCACACGCACACGCACACGCACACGCACACGCACACGCACACGCACACGCACACGCACACGCACACGCACACGCACACGCACACGCACACGCACACGCACACGCACACGCACACGCACACGCACACGCACACGCACACGCACACGCACACGCACACGCACACGCACACGCACACGCACACGCACACGCACACGCAAACGCACACGCAGTACTGTTAATGAAATAGGGAGCTCAAAATTAACTTTATGAAACGGTTATAAACGGTAATTGTTGCTTTAGAAAGAAGAACGCAATAATTATGGCCCCCAGAAAAAAAAAACTAAGAATAAATTAAGTAAATTTCGTTTACTGTAGACTTTTTCTGATTTCATACAATGTAATCCGAAGAGGATTTTCTTTTCAACTTGTTTTCCTCATTATATAAATGTATTGTCTTTTTGAATTGCCTAACCTTTATGCTTTTGTCTTATTTTTATGTTAAAACGTTAAAAGTTATCCACTTAGAAAATTGTAGAAGAATGTGTGTAATCCTGCTTGTTTATAATTTAATAAATTGTGTTTCGTCATACAATGTAAGAAATAATTATTTAGCTTCCTTTATTATAACAAAATATACGGTATGGCCATGCCCCCCCCCCCCTTATTATTCATGTATATACATGACTCTCTTGTCTGTTCTTTCTCATTCCGACATCACCGTTGACCGTATACCTTGACATTTGTTCATAATACCTTTGACATACCTGTCAACTTGTCTGTTGATTGAATAATGTTTAGCCCTTCTAGTGTGAACATATTGTGTGCATGTGCAGATAGTAAGTGTGGTATGTTATTGTTTTCAGAACTGGGGATGCCTTGCATAGACGATGTTGACTGTATCTTCAAGAACCCTCGTTGCGACGCCGGCGTGTGTGCCTGCCAAGTAGGGTTTTACGCGCAGAACGGTACCGACGGCGCCATCACCTGTGTTGGAGGTAACTTCACTGCAAGTTCAATTCAACTGCGAACAAACAATACATCAGTTAAAATTAAAAAAAATTGTCTCTTGAAATTTCGCATTTTTCATAATAACCAATCAATTTCTTTTTGTTTTACGTTAATTCGGTGTCGGTCATTACAATCTATATATAACTATTTCAACATTGAAATACAATTATATTTGTCTCAAATACGCATATAAATTATGGTTTAGCTTTGGGAAAGTTGTAGCAACGGTGTATATACATTAAAAATATGACATATTTTCCAGTGAAAAGGGTATTGCACCTAAGTTGGAAGACAATAAGTGCAAACTGTTTCGATATTTCGGATTCTCCAACACTTTTACGAAACACAATCAGTACCCGAATTTTAGTCTCTCTGTTTATGCCTGGTAAAGGAGTTGGCAGACTTTGAAATATCGTCTATCTCAACCCATGTATAGATATATAATAATAATTGAGCGTGTAGCATAAGCATCGTTTGCCATGTCCTATACTTTTCAATAAGCGATAGTGCTTACTACAGTAATTGGTAAAATCAATGTGTATTCCGTACCCGTGTGAGTGAAAATATTAATATGACTTTCGCCAGTATAGTTAAAATTAACACTATAGTGTAGCCAATGCAGGCAGGAGATCTTACACTGGCTATGTTTTGCTCGTCGTGTAAGACCCAGTGTAAGACAGTCGAACGAAGGTATAATCCGCGTCAATGTTTGTTTAGAAAGTGTCTTGTCCCCAGGTATTGGGTCTCCTTGCACCGCGACGGAGGTCTGTATGGTAGACAATGCCGTGTGCGAGGAATGCTCTGAAGTCGATGACGAGCCCTATGACGTCAGAACCTGTATATTGCTGCGTCAATGTTTGTTTAGAGTGTCTTGTCCCCAGGTATTGGGTCTCCTTGCACCGCAACGGAGGTCTGTATGGTAGACAATGCCGTGTGCGAGGAATGCTCTGAAGTCGATGACGAGCCCTATGACGTCAGAACCTGTATATTGCCGCGTCAATGTTTGTTTAGAAAGTGTCTTGTCCCCAGGTATTGGGTCTCCTTGCACCGCGACGGAGGTCTGTATGGTAGACAATGCCGTGTGCGAGGAATGCTCTGAAGACGATGACGAGCCCTGTGACCTCAGAACCTGTATATGCAACAACACGGGTGACCATCTAGTCTCTAGTTCTGATTGGTCCTCGTGCTTGAAAGGTAACATGCGCTCAAGATCCAACGATATCTTTCCTGAGGATGTATGTCGACCTACCATGCGAAACGCTCGATTTATGTATGCTAAAATTCCTTTAAAATGATTTAGAATGGCCAAAAGTAAATCAAAATGTCATCCCCTAGTAAATTATGGTTCTTTCGTGTAACGGTTTCTTGGTTCCAATAAATATTTTCCTTTTTTAAGTTATCTTTTTTAACTTTTGTGTGTTGTTGCAACACACCATTCACAAAAATAAGTTAATGTTATGATAATATTTGGGGTTTAAAGTCTCATATTTTTGCAACGATGCTAATCGAGACGATGTGTGGGTGATTATGAAGATGAAAAAACGCCGCATGACATCCATGCTCAAAGCAGGATTCGAAACTGGAACACAGAAACCGCGGTTTTCTAGACCAACGCCTAATCGACCGCGGCAAACTGCGCTGGTATAAAGTTAATTTGAAAAATTTAAAAAACGAAAATATTTATTGGAACAAAGAAACAATCACAGTAAAGGAAAGTCAATTCTCCAGGGAATAAAATATTTCGATTATTTTTTGACAAATATAAAGCATATTTAAGCAATTCTGACCAACAGAAGTGTGGGGTTCCGCACGGTAGGTCAACATGTATCTACATGTGTAACTCGTTGTATGCACCTACGTCACCTAGCCCACCGCTATAGGCAGCAGTCAAACCTTATTGTACAGAGAGACATCCTACAATTCTACTGATCAAGTGGACTAATTTACGTCACAGATGCGAGGGAAGAGAGCTGGCGCGATGAATGATTGGCTCATGGTCAGATAGTATTGGCAGTATCATTGGATCGTGACTTGCGCTTATAATGTTCTCAGTTTGGTTAGTTGATAGATGGCAATTGGCTGGAATAGTATAATGTAGGTATAGGATCTAACAGCTTACCTAAGATGTAAGATGAATTTTAGAGTAGAATGTGCACATTGATGACGTAAAACAAACATGATGAAACGTTTAGACACGAGGTCTTGATCACTCAAGAGGAAGAACTTGTGCACTCTTTACTCTCAAATTATTAGTCGTCACGGTAATTGCTATTGGATCCTCTCCATAAATAATACGAATGTTCTCATTTTGTTATTCAATCAATCTCATTCACTATAGAATCAGATTATTTAATTATCATTTAGAATCATGCTATTCACTGATCGTGTTGTTGTTTTTGTTTTGTTTCTTTTAATAGATTGTCTTACGATTCCGCGGATTTTCATGTATTTTTTTATGGTTTTATGAAAGGCTACTCATGGTGTTTTTGTAACATTTGGCCAATCTACAACACAATAATGAATGGTTCATTCAATAGAAGACTAGAATGTATTCTGTCGGCGAAAATAGGTCGTGTATTACATTTTTCATTAAAAAAAAACTGACTGCACGGTAAGTAAAAGTTCTGCATTAATTTTAAACGAACAAAATATAATTTAATGTAATTCATTTTTTTCTTACAAGCATGGCTGCCTCATCCATAAGCAAACATTCTAATGAAGTGCGCTTGTTTGAGACTTCTCGTTATAAATCAGCAGATAGTGTCGCTTGCTGACGTCACGTCTATGACGTCACGAGAAGGGTTATCACGCACTGAGACGCGTCCATGCGCATGCGTCAAGTCACCGCACAATAGAGGCCTACATGTGTTTGTGTTGTTACTTGAAAACACTTTCGTTGGGTAGTTATAGACATATTTGTTTTATATATTTGCTCCCTGTGTCCAACAATGAAGTCCGGTAGGGGATAGAAAATTAATCCCATCATATTCTGGCCCCTAGGTACATCGAAGCCGGCTGGCCATGCCTGACGCTTCCCTCATGTTAACTTCCTCTGGCTCCTAGGTATAGAGATATATTAATTTTAATGTTTAAACTAGCGTAACTTTTTATCAAGGGCCCATGGACAAAAACAATGTTCCCCCTACTCACTGGTTACATATCCAAATGTCTTTTTAGGGGCAGACTATAGATAAATCTTATGGTAAATAATTATTAAGTAATCTATTTAGTATAAAATGACTATAGACGTCATTGTTTGTGTGTTTGTTTGTTGATTGTAAGTTTGTTTGTTTGTATGTTTGTTTGTTTCATTGTATGTTTGTTTGTTTGTGTGTGTGTGTGTTTGTTTACTAAAATCCAGTATCTGCTTACAGTGGCAGACAGGTACGGCGATACATGCTTGGAGAGAGCACAGTGCCAGGCTGCCTATGGGAATGACAGCGATTGTCTGAATGGCAGTTGCGTGTGCTACGAAGGCTTTCACTTCCGAGATAATTACTGCTGGCCCATCACAGGTACGCACGACTTGTCACTAGCTTTGTTGTATCGCTGAACAGTGATCTAATGATGTGTTTGTGTTCGTACAGAGCTGGGGGAGAAGTGTGGACGCACGAGCGAATGCTATCTAGCGGACGGTAGCGACAAGTCAGAATGCAGGAATGGTATCTGTGAGTGTTTGTATGACTATGAACAAAGCAAGACCAGGAACGAATGTACTTCAGGTAAATAAATTTACATTCTATTTTTTTTCTAGATAATATAGTTTACAGTGAAACCTCAAACCTCTCGAGCATATATGAGAAATATTAGCTAAAAAACAAACTACATTTTACTCACCATTCAGAGGTTTAGCTTTTAGTTTTTATAGTTTGTCATAAATATTCCAATATTATTTCAAAAAAGCGTCCGTGTTTTCCTTTTACACTTCAGCTACAGTAAAAAAAGACATACAACTTAATGAACATATATTAAATGCGTTTTGAAGCTTCAACACAGGTGACAAGATTTCAGTAGGAGGTATAAATATACTAAATAGACATAATAAACAAATTTATATCTATTTTTTTTAGTGAATTTGTTAATAAAATAACTGCTTTTCAGTGGGGGATAATTTACTCTAAGAAAATTAAATTAATAACTTTATTTATTTACCCGGCACCTCCACCAATATTTCCTGTGTTCATGTTTTCAACATGAGCCGAGCGGGACAAACCGAACTTGAAAGGCTCGACAAGTATTTGTTGCTATGACGGGTCTAAAACGTGTATATGTAAGACAGTGACATAACAGATTTGTAAATAAGGTAAAATCAAGCAGCAGGAACTTGGAATTGAATCCAGGGCCAATTGGAAGCAGAATATACCCATAGAAATCTATCACACAAATATGATAATCTTGGTTTAACATTTAATCGCAGATAAATTACACTACATAAGTTTGATATAGTTCAGAGAAATTTGTCTTAGTTGCTATACTCTTATAGATGAGTTTTATTTATTAGTTAATAATCATTATGTTAACAAACTGCCTGTTAGTGAACTTTAATATGTGTGAATATTTTGTACTCTCAGAAAAAATAATAATATTGTTACCATTGTTTTACTATTTTAGGTGTCAACGTGGTGGCGGGCGCCATTGTGGTACTTTCTGTTGCATTGTGGGTCAGTTTAACAGTATAACATCGTCCGTCAACGACCTGGTGAACTTCTGCGGACCGTTTATGACTATTTACATTATATGATAATAACGTGTCCATAAAGAAACGAATAATGAAATGTTATGAATTTATATCTATTTACAATTATTTTATGTACTGTTAAAAACTAATCTCGAAATGCAAAACCAAGAACTAATTCGTTAGACTTACTAATGTAGTTACGTAGTGTATTTACAAAATGAACAGTGTATTGATGTTTTAATTTATTTCTATTTATACTGCAATTAATAGATAGAACAACATCGATTTGGCCCAATTAAACAATGATAAAATATCAATTCATAAAGCACAACGTGTAATTAAAAAGGTGAGTGCGAGTGATAATGCAAATGCAATATGGGCGAAACTTTGGATTGTTTCCACCTTTTGACACGGGTACCCGGGAAAACCTGGATAGTATACACGAAATGTTTGATAATCATAACTGCAATGTCAATAAAGAAAATGAATTGTCGAGTTTAAAAGTAGAAACCCTTATCATACATATATATTGTATACAGTGTTTTAATGAATTAAAAGAAAGTGACGTATGTATATTAATATAATAATAAAGTTATATTTGTTTTAATGCATTCGTTCATCAATGCATTCATAAAGAGGTAAAAGGAATGAGAATTGTGAAGTACTTCTGTGGTAAACCCTAATTACATAAATGAATGAAAAGCATGACATGTCACATGGCATACAAAAGCAGTAATTTCAAAGTCCAAACAAACTTAATTTCCCGCTGTAAATATTAAAATTAATGATATCGTGTGGTAAGCACAATTCGGTCAGTTTCAATAATATATTCACTTGCCCAACAGTCTGAACTAGTAACGGATGGATTTAACTCCAACTTCAAGTATACTTTCAAACAAGTTTGTCCTTGTTGGAAGACTTCCGTATCCGATAATATCAGACCAGCAAATACACGTAAATAATGATTTGATCAAATTTTAAATTACAATTCATAATAATATGGTATAATTAGCAACATTAAAGCAACTTCTATGCTAATTTCTTGGTTGCGTATACTTAGCTTGGAGGTAGTTTTATCCCACCTTTCCATACACTTGCATTATTCATCACGTTCCTGTAATGTGATAAGAAGTAATTGAACTAATATATTTGTGCATCAACCTACTTATCTGACCTACCTTTGCGGCATAGGATTGTGAAATAAAGGGTTAGTTAGAAAAGTCATAAACTTGTGTGGCTTTTATACGCATTTCAATCAGGTGCAGCGTGCCATGTGCATACAAAGCAACACGGAGAACCGCACAATCACTAACATAATAAGAACATGAGTATTAGTTCAACATAGAGTTATGGTTCACATGACAAGCTTAAACATTTCATAATCCTTTTATTTCCACATCCACCTATCCACACGTGAGCCTGAATTAAAAATTATGACGGTTTTAGCGAGTTTCGCACCCCCAACTTCCGAGTTTGAAACTTAAAAATAAAAAAAACAAAAAACGATCCTACTAGGTCCAGATCAGCTGCGACTAGGACGTTTTAGTACGATTTTCTCTATGTACCATTTGTTCCTCTAAATGTTTTAAATGTCTTATAAATGTGGTAGTTTACATTTCTTGTTTTGGTAATTGGTTTGTTCAATATCTGTATTATTGGTATTTTTTAGTTGATAGGTCGGTCTATAAGAAAGTATTTTCAACGGCTTTTTTTTTTAAACAGAAATAAGATACAACGTATGTTTCGATTTCGAAACAATAAATTCCATGGATCTACTTGTAAACGAGACGGATAGGAAACGTGTATAGACGACTTCTTTGTTTGATCCAGGACATAAAAAAACACTTTTTTACCTATGTTTGTTTGATGTATCCTGTCGCCAAACTGTAACCATGAATAGTTGGAATTGTTCACGTCAGCATATAAATGTTCTCAGCCCTGAAGCATAAACGCTGTGTGTGACGCGTTGATAAGCGAGCACGTCCATGTCAACGAACATTTGGCCCTAATTTCTCTAAGTTAGTTACCACCACATATCCATATGGCACCTGCACAATTGACACAACTATCACGTGCCGACTTGTTGTACTCTAGGCTTCTGCATTATAGTGCATTCTGTCACGGTGCTAAGACAAGCACATCCCAAGCAAGTGCTGCATGCTACAAGTGGCTTATGTTGGAACGTAATCAATACATTGACTTAGAAACGTTTCGTTGCAGACTTATTTTGTTAGACACGCAAAGTTCAAAACGAGTCTTCCATACACCTCTTTCTTGAATTAACTCCATAACTACCAGAGAAGCTTTATCTAAGATCATTAAAACAGTTTAGCAATAGCTTACCGAACTGGAACTTAACCCATAACTACATTCATTTTATATTTGCTAGTTTTTAATTCCACGATTATCGAAGCTGCCTGAAAGTTGCAGAAATCGCGTTACCGAAAATCGATATTCACTCCTATTCTATTTTCTGCATAGTAATTATAATGACTAAATTTACCGTTTAATGAATGGTCTAAAAAGTGATATTACGTCAAGTTGAGCCGACTGTTGTCGGGCATGTTCCATTTCCATAATTATTTAAAGCTGCCAGTCAAACCACAATACCTTGCCATGCAAAGTAAAACGAATTTTGGGTTTAAACCTATTTTAAGTGTAACAATTCATAGATTTGGATAATCTGGGTAGAAGTTATAATAGTTATCCCATACTGAATACCGAACAAAAATGAGAACAATTTACATTAGATCCCCTAGATAAAAGCATACACAAATGGTAAACACACAAATGGTACAAATGGTAAATATCTAAATTGAATTACGATTAGTACTAAAACGATGTCTTGTACATTAAATTCTTCAGTAACAGGCTACAGGCATTGGGTTCCAAACCAAATGCTCAGGGCGGATTTAACGGGTGGCGAGGTCGGCACATGCCGACCGGGCCCCGACCCGGTCGGGGCCCCCCAAGACCTCTATTGCTGATAATCATAACTTTATTTAGTTGTCGTCTACTCAGCCGCGCTATTTGTTGAAATTTTCCATGAAAGGAAAACGAAGCTACAATTGACATAAATTATCTGAAGAGTTTAGTGTGGGCCTTTCACAATGAAAACAGGTTGTTAGAAGATAAGGGTAGGGACAGCGGGACGGGATTTTTTCAGATTTTAAACAGATTTGCACCGTTTTGAGGAACAACGCTTCGTAAACATAAATGCGGATGCACATATTTCAAAGTTCGAGGAAGATCAGTTACTTATGTAGGTGGCCAAAGGGGTGTCTTGTTGTGTGTTATTAAACCCTAAACACGTGTTCGTAGTTCAGTTGTATTATAAGTTTGGCAAGTGACGGAAGTCAGGTAGTTCTTGCATAATATTGTGCTTCAGCGTGTGCGTGTGTGTGAGCGTTATTCTGTGGGACAGTTTTCGTTTTATTCCTTTTGTTTGTATGTTTGAATTGTTATGTGGTATTGAAATTGTGCCACTGCTAGGTTCGGGTATGTTAAGAAATGAGCGAGAAAGACAAATACAAACAATACCAGGCTGTCAAAATGTAAAGATAGGTAACGTTCTCTTTTAACTAGTGAGGGCAGTGATCCTAAACAAACAAAATTAGCAATTTTTGCTGAGAGGAAGGTATGTTCGAGTGCAATTAAATCAGCACGTGTTGGTGAAGTAAGTAAACGCGATGAAACGTCGATTCACGATTTATATTAAAAATCTCTGTTCTGGTCTCCCCACAGTGCAACAGGAACATGTGTCCGAATCGTCTAGTGATGTCACGAGCATTTCTCAAGTAGAACTTAATGTTAATTTTGAAAACCAAACTACTACTAAAACTTGCTTCGATTTAATCACATCATTACCTACTTCAAGCAAAAATGGGGACAGTAATAATTCGTAATTTTTTGGGGAAAAGTTTCCCACGGACAAGGCTCTTTTTTCAAATTAGCTTTAAGCGTTTTAGGCCATCCAACTTATTGCAGTACCAAAAATATGTTCGCTCTTATCGAAATTGTTTCCAGCGGCTGGGGTTTCGCCATCAGACCCCTGCTATTCCGCGCTACCTCATCTATACGAAATTACTACAATCATCAATGCCAACCGGGCCCTTTTTCTTAAATCCGCCCCTGCAAATGCTACAGGCTTCTTTAAAGTTAAGAAGATAACAATGCAAGAAATGAATTTAACTGATTTACAAGCCAAATAATATCAACAAAATAACATTGCTATGTAATATTATGAGAGAAAACGTTGTAAGCATAGATATTTCAGCTCAAGCCAACCAGTTCAAGTTTCTGACGTCACTTGCAAGAAGCATATGTAGTTTGTCACATTCAGTGAGCAAAATGACTATGAGGGATCCGGATCCCTGAGTCTTGAGCGAGTCCCCTGCTGTGGATATTCAAGTGAACGAATAGCCTCGAGTCCTACGCGCTATGCTGGAAGCATTTTTTTTTATTTTAACTGTTGCATTTTTTATGTTTTTATTATTGTAATTGTTCGTGTAATTGTTTGTTGTATTATTACTTACTCCTGTCTCCTGTGTGTATAATATTGTTTTGTATTATGTTTGCACTAGTGGGATTTTGATATCCTGTTTGCAAATAAAGGCATTATTATTATTATTATTTTCATATATGCCTACACGGCCATTCCTTTGTTCTCAATAAGCTTTCAATACAATGTTGTGCACTATACACACATTTTTTATGCTGCTAAATATAAATATTATGTTGTTTGTTGACACATTTTAATAAACACACTGTTATTTTACTGTCAATTTGAATAGAGATAACTTTATTCCTCTAAAAAGGGATTATGCCATCTTGATAACGCCATACTCCTTATTAACAATAATTCCTTTTGTGGAGATTTGTTTGAGTTTTGCATGATGGTTGGCATATATCTGCAAGGTTTTTCTTATCAAATTGTGTTTGAAGATATAGCTCAACATAATACACGTGGCAGCAGTGACGTCAATATAGGAGATATGATTGCTATGCAGTGAAGTCACTAGGAGAGCGCTGAGCGCGATCACAATAGCGGCCTTTACACGTACACTCTTGCGTTCTTGTGCAGAGGAAAGACAGCGCGCAAAACCGTGGGTTGGAGCGCCGCGCAAGAGTGTGGTGTCTAAAACTGCATCACACTCTTGCGCGCACGCTCCGCAGGGAAACGAAAGCGCGCGTTCAAGAGTGTGCGTGTAAATGCCAATCCCTTCGTCTTTACCACACTTTTGCGTGGTGCGTGGAGTGTTCGGAGTGTTCAGATGATTCACGACGTTCTTTCCCTTGCAAGCTTGCTTTTACACGGACAGTTTTACCTGCACTCATGCGCGCGCGCAACCCTTAGATGATACGCGACGTTCTTTCCCTTGCAAGGCATTTGCTTTTACACGCACAGTTTTACCTGCAGGAAAGAACGCGCGACAACGAATTCCGCGCGCAAGAGTGTACGTGTAAAGGCCCCTAATGAGTAAGACGCCCATGCATTGACGTCAGATGAAAAACACTTATGTATATTCGGCCGCAACATGCTATACGAAAGTTATATAGCAATCCTCCGAAAAATAATACTAACTAAAAAATAATACTAAGCGTTCTACACTAAGCCCGACTCCTTCACAGCTTCCTATAAATACCCTTCACACAGCCTGCTAGTCACGCACTTCCATTGTTCCATTGTTCAAACTGCAGAAAATAAGGGTAATATGTGACCAGTGACTAATAATAGTCTAACATTGTCTTAGGCCCAGTATTGTGAACTTGGGATAAATATTTAGAAATTTAGAAGGTTACAAACTTGTTTTCACCGTGGCAACCACCAATGGGAAACCTGAGTGCCATGGATAAAACTGAAAGTAGCTTACTAAATATTCATCCGAAGTACGTAATTCAGGGTCATAGGCCCTTTTTAAATTGCCTCATTCTAGCTTAATGAATGTCAGTGACAAAATGAGGAATGTGTGAACTGAAATAACCTACGACTAGTGGCAGGATATTTATATACTAGCTAGAGGCCATTAAAAGGGCGTTCTATCCCTGTCAAACGCCATTTTCTTTCCGTGAACTTCAACCACAATCAATGCTCTTTACATCTTTTTAACGTACCATGCAGCGTTCTACGCAAACTGCTGAGATAAGCCCAACTCTTTCACGGCCTGCTATGACTAGTGACTACCCTTAACACAGCCTGCTAAACACGCACTTCACATCCATCAAGCCGGAAACACGTCTGCTCTCTCACGACAAGAAAGCTCAATTAATAATTAACTTTCAAAAATCAAACTAATCACATTTTTAATTATGTAAAACAATCTGAAAACATGAGGGGGTTATATTGTAATGCAAATCACACTAAGTTGAGGGTTACATGCTACCTACAGGTCAACTCTATCCGAGGCCAACTTACACTGGCCAAGGTAGAGAATGTGATACGGACACGGTTAGACCTACTGACTGCGTGCATGGCAACCCAATATATACTTAACTCTTTGTTGACATTATCACTCGGTGGGTTACGTTCCAAGTAGTTGAACGTTCGTGTGACAAAAATGAGAAGTTTTATTTGTGTTTCGTACGGGTTGAAGGTGTGCGATGTGGGGGCGGCGGTGGCCGACAACTCTAGTGAGAACTAACTATGTCATATCAAAATTCTCAAAAATGTCTGGTCAGACAAAAGAAAAGCAGGCTTTAGTAACACATTTATTGACGTTAAAAATAAAGAACGTTAACTAATTTCCATTCTCACAACTCCTGCATACGTTGTCCCGTTACAACCAACAGATTATTAATTCTTCATAGACGAGGAACTCGTGGCCAATCAGCGACCAGTATATCTAAATTGGTGTCTGGTCGGCCATGAATCACTTATTTATGACGAAGCCTATTTATGGTTGTCTCGGGACGCGTATATGAACTTAAAATAGATAATGAAAATTGTACTATTTTAATAACATGAATTAAGGAACACTAAGTGGATATAGAAGTAGCCATTACAATTCGTAAACTCTCCATTAAGACACGTGACTGCTCTAGGGGGTGAAGACCTGTAAACTGGTGCGAGATATCGCCGTGCTGTAGCTTGCATGAGCTACGGCTAAATTATGAGCGTGCCTCACAAACTTGATATCGTTTCTTGTGTTATAGGCAATTTGTTTCTCCGATTACAAAACCTATGAGTGGAAAAATTCTTGCATGCTGTGTCTGATCGGAGGTCACGCGAGGAACGAAGATATTCGCGCCAGGTTGGTGCTGGTGTTTATTTAGGGATTGGCACCGCGTAGAAACACTGGTCACGAACTATTCCCCATGACAACCAGGTTATTTAACGGGTTTTCATTTAAAGATTCACTTATCACGATAACAGGCAATAATAACACATGAGATAAGGTTCAACGAACGTTATGCCTTGCAGTAACTTACTGATTAATTGTTAACGGGTGCTTGACATCGATTTATCAACCCAGTTTTTGATCCCTAGTTTGAATAAGCTAGAAATGTTCTGCTGGTCGTAAGAGGCGATTTAAAGTGTTGATTTCATTCTTTAGTTTCTGACAGTTAGTTTATGTTCAGCTTGATGGTATGTTTCCACAATGCATTACACATTGCGTATTATAATCATTCGTCTCGTATGAAAGTAAAGAGGACGTTCACTTTACACACTCGTACGTACTATATTAAAATCAAATTTTCAGTCGATAAAAATCTCAAACTTTTAAGTTCGTTCACTTAGAAATTTAGCTAATGTTTCTGTTGTATATTGTAGACTAGTAACCATAGAGAAATAAAACAGCTAGTAACATTAGTTTAGTTTGATACAATAAATTATGCACGTCATACATATTTAATGTGTTTAATTTACTTGTTGAGTTGCTGGGTTTGAGTTATACTAACAGCCTTCGGAAATACTTTCCCAACTATTCCAAATACCACTTTAGTCAAGAGGGACATGAATTGTCCCTGGGCATGTTTCCTATAAAATATTATTATAATTAATTGTGATTACAAGTTGTTTGTCAATTTTATTATTCTTCTATCCATCGTTTTCACCGCCAGTTTGATTACTACTAATATATAATGCATCTGAGTGGTCTAGCATTGGACTGCAAGAGATCTGGATGCACAGGTCTAGTACAAGTTGCAACGTTTTAACTCTGCAACGAAAACAAGTTAATAGTGTACAGTACTCATATACTTTACTTAAAATTTCATGGTTTATTCTTGATTCAGTTACAAAACCGATTCATAAATTAGTGCATTAAGTACAAATGCATAGAAATAATGACAACCAAAGAAGTATAATCCAAAGGTGGAAACAATGCCATTCGAAATTTGAAGTGTTGTCCTACACAACATCTGTGTATAACCAACACGTGTGAACAGAGGTTGCACATATTAATTAGTGATATTTAATATTCAAGGTTTTACGAATAATATTACACGCTATATGTGTTTTCTAAGCTGCGTGCTCTGTTTGTTTTTAGATTAATGGTTGCCATTTAATCTTTACTCTTCATGACCTTTATACTGTAATTGGGCATTGCTCTTTCATCCAATGACAATAGTTCTTGTTTTGGTGGAAAGGGAATAAATTATTAATGACGATGGAAATAATAATACCTTTGTCGTTATAATCAATACATTTACAACGTTTAACCATATAGTACACTCGCCACGGCAGCTTTTAGACTCGAGAGTAATTAAATTGATAATCACTCATGTTTATAGCTATATTGTTAAATACAACCGAAGAACGAAACCAGTTTGTACACTGCAAGCCTTGTGCACGAACACACTGTATTATGTTTCATGTAAAGTCATATATACAGAAAGAATATTGGGTTTATTACTGACTGTACAATGGTGACAGACGCACACGCACAATAAAGTTAGACATGGTAATGCAATGTATCTACAATCTCTCTTCTGTTTTAACAAGGTAAATACAGAGAGGGGTTGGTTTCAATGTTGTAAAGGGATGTTTATTGATGTCCAAACCTTCTCTTACCAAGTTTGCTGGACAGCAGGACGCGAACATTAAACTATAGTTATTGGTAATTCTTGAATCACCACTTGTCAGTTACCGAGTAGGCCTATAGTTGATACTATAATATTTCTGAAAATCAAACCTACAACTTGATTTTAGTTAGCTCATAGTTACACTTTTGCCGACCGCGGTGGCTCTATGGTTGGGGCGAAGGTCCAATGCGTATTCGTGGGTTCGAATCCCGCATAAGTCATGAGTTTATCTTCATCACCCATCAACTTCTCGAATAGCAGTGATTTCCTAAACTAAACAAAGATTATTACACTTCGGGTATTATCTACTGATTTGCATTCTAGTGTAGCTGTTTGGATGAATGATAATAATGAAATTGTCACAAGGTAAACGATAAAACTCTAAAGCGACATAAGGTTTTCACACACGTGGCCGTGAGGGCAGACCTACGATGTAATAGAGCCTTGGGGAGCATTATCTTAAGATATGCACCAGTAAAGCAGTGACTACGCTCACAAATTATCTGCTTTGAATATCAGGCGCCACTGGACATAATCTGCATAAGCACGCGAGCCCAGGCAAGGTAGACGAATACAAGTGGTTAGTTTTCTATAGTCTAAAACAAAACCTTATACTCAGAATGAGAACTGAGCCCAGTTGACGACCACACAAAGGATCAATAACGAAATAGCCTTTATTTTAAACATAAATGCAAGAATATATAATGATAGTTAACGACCAGTGGACAAACTCTAAGCTAATTATACTTACACCATTTTTGTTTATTCAAATTTGATACATTATCTGCCTGTGGGTTTTGTAAACGTGCTTGAAGTGAAAGTTATTTTTATGTCATGACGGCAGTTATGACGTCACTGACCGTAGCTATCGCTGCCGTGGAAAGCGCAAGAGATGACGCAGTAAGGGGGATACTAGTCCAGAGCCGTTAAAACGTAGAACAGTCGCCAATCATTTAAAAGTTTCGTTTAAAATTGTTACGACACCTTATTGCGTGGTGATTGACGGATACGAAATGCTATACTACGATAAATTGTGAAAAGCATATTGTTTGTAAAATGTTTTACTTTTAAAACACCTTAACGGGATAGTATACAAAATCAAATGCGAACTAAGAATTATCAGAGAGGACATAATATAAAATTAATAACTACTAGTAAAGGAAATTAAATTGATGTATAGAAATCATACGATTAACAATAAACATCACTGTAGAACCCGTAATGCTGAGTTACTGGGAAATGTTATCGTAAAGAGGGTGGTTAAGTAAACATGATTTTTCTCTGAGCATAACGAATAAAAACAAATCTCTACAAAACGGTGCATATTTCTAATTCCAAAGAAGGGATTGATCGTACTATATCAATAGGCCTAATTTATTACAATAATAATAATCATAATAATATTATTATTATTATTATTATTATTATTATTATTATTATTATTATTATTATTATTATTATTATTATAAAAAGTAAAGACGAGTTAAATTAACGTTTGCAGTGATTTTGGAAGTGTTGGCCAAAGACATATAATACAGTAATATAGTAAAACTTAGATAGGCAAACGTGTAAGCCATCATTAATAACAATCAAAATTTGGCAGCCTTGACACAACATCTGTGTTGTATATTCCTGTTATTTTAATGCCATACGGCTTGGTGTCATTATTACACAAAAATAGAATATTATAAAAAAATACCAAACATACAGAGAGACTTTAATGTTGATCCCAGTTTGTATACATCGTAAATATAACTGACAGTGACTGTCGATATGATAGTCGGAGCCCTGACGGTGGTGTCAACGCTTATCTATGGTTTACTATAGGACTCTGCTGGCGGATTAAACAAACATGAGAACGCGATATTCTCTCCAGCTCTCGTTGTGAAATGATAATAAAAATGTAAATTACAACGGTATTCATCAAAATCTTTCACGCCTGACCAAAACGTGATTATTCTTACATCAGAGCAGCCTGGTTGAAAGTCGATCTAAACCCGGCACCTCCACCAATACGGAACAACTATTTATAAGGTTGAAAAATGTTCCGAGTCGGACCACTAACTAAAGTCGACTATATTTGTGTTTTAAACCTGTCATTTTCCCAATCATTATGCAGTTGTGAAATAAAATTTCCTTCTTATTTATAGAATTGTTTGATTTAGACAAACCGGGAATATCTTTAATGGTGTTATTACAGTTCTCCGAAAAAAATGTTGTGTAACTGTAGTTACTAAGAACCAGTATTTTTCTTTCCCCCCCATACAAGCGCGCTCAATCGGTGGCTGCTAAATTGGTCTGACAATGCAGTAGATTGTCATGTTGTATACAGACAAAGTGTGGAATAACAATAATTATTATAAAATAAAAGGTCGTTGGCAGTGGGACGGCTCCCTCCCGCAGGACTCTTAGACCTATCAATTTCTCCTCTTGATAGAACAAGAATATAGTTTTCTACTAAACCAACTATTTTGTGTAGATGCAAAAGGCGAAACTAACCTATAATTTACGAATCAATAGGCAACATACATTGATAAAAAATATACCTCTAAGTAACCATTTAAGACAGAAACAGTGAAGGAGAGAGAGTCGTTCATAGTAAATGAAGACACATATACACTTAAGTTATGTCGCATATTTATTCCCGGTCGCAATGGAGGAAATGTCTTCCTGCAACGTGTTTGGGTGCTTGAGCTGAGAGCAGATGTCATATATCAAACGCCCTCTATTTGTGTACCTGCGTCATTGTAGGCCTGCCCTGGGTAAGACAATGTTGATAACATCACAAGGGCTAGAAATAACCTCTAGATGGTGTTTATGTCCCGGTTAATTGCAGCGTTGACCGAAAGGTCCGACCCAGCCCCTTCGACCGGTGCCATCCATCACCCACATTACCCACACCCACACCCACACGATCAAGACATGCAAACCACTTTCGAAAATGAGAACCAAAACTCGCGAACTTCCGGGGTTGGGTGAATCCGACAAATATTCATGTTCGCCCCGAAATTATGAATCTGGGTCTTTGAAACAGTGTTTCCTATTTTCAGGTTGTTATTATTATAACAGCCTTCGTTAAGGTAGAGGTGTGAACAGAATAGCGAGATAGATGGGATTATTATTGGCGGCATTCGGGCCGGGGATGGGGTTAAAAAGCACCTCGTGGCGCTGTTAATGGTGCACGCTTTCATAATCCTGCTATTATGCACTCATTACTGATAACGGAGGCGGCTACTGGACACGATTCCTAGAAATATTGAAAAGAGGTACATAAAGTTTAAGAACCAAGAAATAGGATCTTTGCGTGCCAGTCTTATATCACTGACAGGGACATATATGTGCCTCGTCAATGGTGTTTTACACAAAACAATGCATGCTATTTTATTCTACAAGTTCTTATTCTACAAGTTACAAGTTCACTCTCCAAAACGTATACAAACAAATTATTATGTTCAGCTTAGATCCTTTGGAGGTGAGCGTACAACAGTCAAAAGTTGGAGTTTTTCTGAAAACATTTTAAATCATCCTTGCATCCCTTGACCTTGAATCACTCGTCACTATTGGTGGATTGCCGACATGGACGTCGAGAGTTCAGAGCGTCGAACCAATCAGATTATGGGCGGCCAAACGGAGCTTCACTCTCATTGGTTCGTTGATGTGAGTTGGACGCTCTGAGCTTTTCGGCGTCCATGTGAGGTATCTGCCAATATTGACGCATCATTCAAGCTCAAGGAATTGAAGGGTGATTTAAAATATTTTCAGTAAAACTCCAACTTTTGACGCTCTCCTCCATAAGGATACGCTGAACATAATACTTTGTTTTTATAAGTTTTGGAGAGTGATAGAAGGAATCAGATGCATTGTTTTGTGTACAACACTATACGAGGCACACATATGTCCCTTTCAGTGACATAGAACTGGCACGAAAAGATCCTATTTCTTAATTCTTAAACTTTAAGGTAAATGTACCCCTATTCAATATTTCTAGGAATCGTGTCCAGTAGCCGCCTTCGTTATCAATAATGAGTGCATAATAGCTATAGATTATGAAAGCGTGCACCATTGGCAGCGCCACAAGACGCTTTTTAACATAAATAATGTGCGCAGTGTCACGTACGTTTATGAATCAATTAACTGGCCTACGTGCCTTTCAGGCCCCTCCCTCTTTTACCACCAATTACACATTGTTATCTTCTGCTATAAGCGTTCACGAAGAAGCTGATCTGCACACTCCAAGTTGTGGCTTGAAGGTTATTCTATGGTTTCTTATAAACGAATACAATAGAACAGGTTCATTGAGATTTAAGAGATAAAAAATAATGTTAGTATCAACCACAAACTCAAGTAAGAAGCGATGTTACTGCATGGCAAAATTGAATATTAGACTCGAAGTGAAATATAAATGTGTTTAAATTCATGATTCATTGACCATAATATTAGTAGAAAATTCTAAAAATGTGTATTGCACCTTGTTTTTTCTAGAAATTGATCTAGACTCATTGCAACGTAGGTATAGCAAAGCTAAGTTCATGTTTAACACGATTTTGCTGCACAACATGCCTCATTATCAGCCAAAATAGCATGTTAGCATATTCTACTTCTTACACTTCTATTATACATCGGTTATAAGTCTGAGATAGTATACATAATATTGACCTATCAGGTACTCAAAATTTAGTGGTTTTTTAGGTCATATTAATTTTGATACAGTGAGCTAATGGTTACCTCAATAGAACATAATACAAATAAAAGTCAGCTACATTAATAGAACAAAATAAAAATAAAAGTAAGCTAAATGGTAATCTCAATAAAAACAAATGACATCCAATGGTAATCTCAATAGAACATAACAATATAGTAACCTTAATAAAATATAACTAAACAGAATCACAATATACAATAGATCTGCGTAGAAACAACACAAAACAATGAACTATAAGAAAAACTATGTAATGGGGTGTATGCCAACATATGGGCGCAAATAAATATAAATATTTTGTACCAATAATGCTAGGCATGGTCATGTGCTCCAAATAATATGAAGTTTTGTGACGCCCAGTACACTGAACATGTAACGTAATATTACATGTCCATGTAGGGTTGGTTATTCAGTAAGTCTAGCACTGTGAACTGGTCTCCAATTAGATAATGCCTATATACGCTATAAATATAAAATTAAAACGCTGTTTCTTGTTTTAAATCCTCAAAATGTTTACTGTATGCTGATGATTTAAAGGTGTATCGGCCTATTTTGAACAAGAGTGACTGTGATTTGCTTCAAGAAGATCTTGATTCCTTTTCCCACTGGTGTTCTTGTTGGAACCTTAATCTCAACGTAAAAAAGTGCAGTGTAATAACATTCACGAACATGCGAAAACATGTAATTCTGGATAATTATACAATTGACGGCACGAACTTAGATCGAGTATACTCAGTGAGTGATCTTGGTGTCACTATCTCCCCCGATTTATCTTTCAGAAGGCATCTGGATAAAGTTACACCTTAGCCTTCAAACTTCTGGGTCTGTTAAGGCGGAACTGTATGGGCGATTTCAACTTAGCCACCTTAAGAATGTTATATCTAGCACTTGTTCGCCCACAGGTGGAATACGCTAGCGTTATATGGAATCCGCATCACAAAACCAAAATAGACCACATTGAGAGGGTACAGAAAAAGTTTATTAAGTTAGTATGTTATCATTATTTCAAACAGCCCTACCACCGAAATGAATATCTTTTGCACTGTCAAAACATGAGGTTAATGCCCCTGGAAAAGAGACGAACCTTGCTAGATATGATATTTCTGCACAAAATCACGCATAATTCAGTAGACACCCCATTGATAACATATCTAAACTTTTTTGTCCCCCTGAGAACAACTAGAAGACATTCTACATTTTACGTCCCCAGCAATAGAATTGATCTCTATAAGCATTGTGCCATCAATAGATTACAATCCACATACAACCAGCTAGCAGAGCATTTGAACACCGACATTTTGTTTTGAAAGTTACAATTGTTTTAAAAATAATATAATCTAGGCGCTGTAGTCAAAGATTTTTATTTTTTTATTTTTTATTTTGAATTTTAATTATGTAATTTTCTTGCTGTTGTTTAGGTACACTTGCTTATGTCTTATGTATTATGTTTTATTGTAACTGTTGTATTATTTTTTTTTTTTATAATTGTGATTGTTTGTGTAGTTATTGTTTGTTGTGTTATTACTTACTCTTGTCTTCTGAGTGTAATATTGTAGTGTATTATGTTTGCACTAGTGGGATTTCGATATCCTGTTTGCAAATAAAGGCATTATTATTATTGTTAATGTTTCTGTTGTAATATTGATATAGTTAATATGGTTATAAGTACTACGACAAAATGTATATATATATATATATATCGTGCATAGGCAATACAAACATCAAACTTTAATGAATGTAATTAATTTTCGCAATAAAAATACAACATTCGGCCTAATTGGCACACGAAATGCGAATCGTACATGACTATCTAACGCGTAGGTCAACCTTTAACATGATATCAGCAGCAAAATATACGGTATAATTCTTACCAAATTACGCAAAGTAACGTGTAAGTACTACTAAACATGCACGAGCTTCAAGAAAACTAACATAATTTATACAATTGTGAAATATCAACTGTAAAACAAAACGCACCGATCAAAAAGCAACAGTTACCATTAAAGCCAAAACAATTATTCATCAGGGTAAAAGAAACAGGTCTGTGTTTCAATATTTTAAGACTTTCCATGTTCGTAAACGTATAAGACAAATTCTAAATAGTCTGTAATGAATCGCGTGCTGTGAAATGAGCTGTTTGAGCCGTTATCGCGCGCACCCCATGGTTTCATGAGATCCTGATGCACGCTTAGCTTGACCTTTCGATTAGAGCCACCCCGCTCACACATTCAACGCTTGCTGCCCTCGTACAAGCGTACACTGCGCCACCCCGCTCACACATTCAACGCTTGCTGCCCTCGTACAAGCGTACACTGCGTCACCCCGCTCACACATTCAACGCTTGCTGCCCTCGTAAAAGCGTACACTGCGCCACCCCGCTCACACATTCAACGCTTGCTGCCCTCGTACAAGCGTACACTGCGTCACCCCGCTCACACATTCAACGCTTGCTGCCCTCGTAAAAGCGTACACTGCGTCACCCCGCTCACACATTCAACGCTTGCTGCCCTCGTACAAGCTTCACTGCGTCACCCCGCTCACACATTCAACGCTTGCTGCCCTCGTACAAGCTTCACTGCATCACCCCGCTCACACATTCAGCGCTTGCTGCCCTCGTACAAGCTACACTGCGTCACCCCGCTCACACATTCAACGCTTGCTGCCCTCGTACAAGCTTCACTGCGTCACCCCGCTCACACATTCAACGCTTGCTGCCCTCGTACAAGCTACACTGCGTCACCCCGCTCACACATTCAGCGCTTGCTGCCCTCGTACAAGCTTCACTGCGTCACCCCGCTCACACATTCAACGCTTGCTGCCCTCGTACAAGCTACACTGCGTCACCCCGCTCACACATTCAACGCTTGCTGCCCTCGTACAAGCTTCACTGCGTCACCCCGCTCACACATTCAACGCTTGCTGCCCTCGTACAAGCTTCACTGCGTCACCCCGCTCACACATTCAACGCTTGCTGCCCTCGTACAAGCTACACTGCGTCACCCCGCTCACACATTCAACGCTTGCTGCCCTCGTAAAAGCGTACACTGCGTCACCCCGCTCACACACTCAACGCTTGCTGCCCTCGTACAAGCTTCACTGCGTCACCCCACTCACACATTCAACGCTTGGTGCCCACGTACAAGCGTACACTGCGTCACCTCGCTCACACATTCAACGCTTGCTGCCCTCGTACAAGCTTCACTGCGTCACCCCACTCACACATTCAACGCTTGGTGCCCACGTACAAGCGTACACTGCGTCACCCCGCTCACACATTCAACGCTTGCTGCCCTCGTACAAGCGTACACTGCGTTACCCCACTCACACATTTAACGCTTGCTGCCCTCGTACAAGCTTCACTGCGTCACCCCGCTCACACATTCAACGCTTGCTGCCCTCGTACAAGCTACACTGCGTCACCCCGCTCACACATTCAACGCTTGCTGCCCTCGTACAAGCTTCACTGCGTCACCCCACTCACACATTCAACGCTTGCTGCCCTCGTACAAGCTTACACTGCGTCACCCCGCTCACACATTCAACGCTTGCTGCTCTCGTACAAGCTTCACTGCGTCACCCCGCTCACACATTCAACGCTTGCTGCCCTCGTACAAGCGTACACTGCGTCACCCCGCTCACACATTCAACGCTTGCTGCTCTCGTACAAGCTTCACTGCGTCACCCCGCTCACACATTCAATGCTTGCTGCCCTCGTACAAGCGTACACTGCGCCACCCCGCTCACCCATTCAACGCTTGCTGCCCTCGTACAAGCGTACACTGCGTCACCCCGCTCACACATTCAATGCTTGCTGCCCTCGTACAAGCGTACACTGCGCCACCCCGCTCACACATTCAACGCTTGCTGCCCTCGTACAAGCTACACTGCGTCACCCCGCTCCCACATTCAACGCTTGCTGCCCTCGTAAAAGCGTACACTGCGTCACCCCGCTCACACATTCAATGCTTGCTGCCCTCGTACAAGCGTACACTGCGCCACCCCGCTCACACATTCAACGCTTGCTGCCCTCGTACAAGCTACACTGCGTCACCCCGCTCCCACATTCAACGCTTGCTGCCCTCGTAAAAGCGTACACTGCGTCACCCCACTCACACATTCAACGCTTGCTGCCCTCGTACAAGCTACACTGCGTCACCCCGCTCACACATTCAACGCTTGCTGCCCTCGTACAAGCTACACTGCGTCACCCCACTCACACATTCAACGCTTGCTGCCCTCGTACAAGCGTACATTGCGTCACCCCGCTCACACATTCAACGCTTGCTGCCCTCGTACAAGCTACACTGCGTCACCCCGCTCACACATTCAACGCTTGCTTCCCTCGTACAAGCTACACTGCGTCACCCCGCTCACACATTTAACGCTTGCTGCCCTCGTACAAGCGTACACTGCGCCACCCCACTCACACAATCAACGCTTGTTGCCCTCGTACAAGCTACACTGCGTCACCCCACTCACACATTCAACGCTTGCTTCCCTCGTACAAGCTTCACTGCGTCACCCCGCTCACACATTTAACGCTTGCTTCCCTCGTACAAGCTTCACTGCGTCACCCCGCTCACACATTCAACGCTTGCTGCCCTCGTAAAAGCGTACACTGCGTCACTCCGCTTACACATTCAACGCTTGCTGCCCTCGTACAAGCTTCACTGCGTCACCCCGCTCACACATTCAACGCTTGCTGCCCTCGTACAAGCTTCACTGCGTCACCCCGCTCACACATTCAACGCTTGCTGCCCTCGTACAAGCTTCATTGCGTCACCCCACTCACACATTCAACGCTTGCTGCCCTCGTACAAGCGTACACTGCGCCACCCTGCTCACACATTCAACGCTTGCTGCCCTCGTACAAGCTACACTGCGTCACCCCACTCACACATTCAACGCTTGCTGCCCTCGTACAAGCGTACATTGCGTCACCCCGCTCACACATTCAACGCTTGCTGCCCTCGTACAAGCTACACTGCGTCACCCCGCTCACACATTCAACGCTTGCTTCCCTCGTAAAAGCGTACACTGCGTCACTCCGCTTACACATTCAACGCTTGCTGCCCTCGTACAAGCTTCACTGCGTCACCCCGCTCACACATTCAACGCTTGCTGCCCTCGTACAAGCTTCACTGCGTCACCCCGCTCACACATTCAACGCTTGCTGCCCTCGTACAAGCTTCACTGCGTCACCCCACTCACACATTCAACGCTTGCTGCCCTCGTACAAGCGTACACTGCGCCACCCTGCTCACACATTCAACGCTTGCTGCCCTCGTACAAGCTACACTGCGTCACCCCGCTCACACATTCAACGCTTGCTTCCCTCGTACAAGCTTCACTGCGTCACCCCGCTCACACATTCAACGCTTGCTGCCCCCGTACAAGCTACACTGCGTCACCCCGCTCACACATTCAAGGCTTGCTTCCCTCGTACAAGCTTCACTGCGTCACCCCGCTCACACATTCAACGCTTGCTGCCCTCGTAAAAGCGTACACTGCGTATCTCCGCTCACACATTCAACGCTTGTTGCCCTCGTACAAGCGTACACTGCGTCACCCCGCTCACACATTCAACGCTTGCTTCCCTCGTACAAGCTTCACTGCGTCACCCCGCTCACACATTCAACGCTTGCTGCCCTCGTAAAAGCGTACACTGCGTCACTCTGCTCACACATTCATCGCTTGCTGCCCTCGTAAAAGTGTACACTGCGTCACCCCGCTCACACATTCAACGCTTGCTGCCCTCGTAAAAGCGTACACTGCGTCACTCCGCTCACACATTCAACGCTTGCTGCCCTCGTACAAGCGTACACTGCGTCACCTCGCTCACACACTCAACGCTTGCTGCCCTCGTACAAGCGTACACTGCGTCACCCCGCTCACACATTCAACGCTGCTGCCCTCGTAAAAGCGTACACTGCGTCACTCCGCTCACACATTCAACGCTTGCTGCCCTCGTACAAGCGTACACTGCGTCACCTCGCTCACACACTCAACGCTTGCTGCCCTCGTACAAGCGTACACGGCGCCACCCCGCTCACACATTCAACGCTTGCTGCCCTCGTACAAGCGTACACTGCGTCACCCCGCTCACACATTCAACGCTTGCTGCCCTCGTACAAGCTTCACTGCGTCACCCCGCTCACACATTCAACGCTTGCTGCCCTCGTACAAGCTTACACTGCGTCACCCCGCTCACACATTCAACGCTTGCTGCTCTCGTACAAGCTTCACTGCGTCACCCCGCTCACACATTCAACGCTTGCTGCCCTCGTACAAGCGTACACTGCGTCACCCCGCTCACACATTCAACGCTTGCTGCTCTCGTACAAGCTTCACTGCGTCACCCCGCTCACACATTCAATGCTTGCTGCCCTCGTACAAGCGTACACTGCGCCACCCCGCTCACCCATTCAACGCTTGCTGCCCTCGTACAAGCGTACACTGCGTCACCCCGCTCACACATTCAATGCTTGCTGCCCTCGTACAAGCGTACACTGCGCCACCCCGCTCACACATTCAACGCTTGCTGCCCTCGTACAAGCTACACTGCGTCACCCCGCTCCCACATTCAACGCTTGCTGCCCTCGTAAAAGCGTACACTGCGTCACCCCGCTCACACATTCAATGCTTGCTGCCCTCGTACAAGCGTACACTGCGCCACCCCGCTCACACATTCAACGCTTGCTGCCCTCGTACAAGCTACACTGCGTCACCCCGCTCCCACATTCAACGCTTGCTGCCCTCGTAAAAGCGTACACTGCGTCACCCCACTCACACATTCAACGCTTGCTGCTCTCGTACAAGCTTCACTGCGTCACCCCGCTCACACATTCAATGCTTGCTGCCCTCGTACAAGCGTACACTGCGCCACCCCGCTCACCCATTCAACGCTTGCTGCCCTCGTACAAGCGTACACTGCGTCACCCCGCTCACACATTCAATGCTTGCTGCCCTCGTACAAGCGTACACTGCGCCACCCCGCTCACACATTCAACGCTTGCTGCCCTCGTACAAGCTACACTGCGTCACCCCGCTCCCACATTCAACGCTTGCTGCCCTCGTAAAAGCGTACACTGCGTCACCCCGCTCACACATTCAATGCTTGCTGCCCTCGTACAAGCGTACACTGCGCCACCCCGCTCACACATTCAACGCTTGCTGCCCTCGTACAAGCTACACTGCGTCACCCCGCTCCCACATTCAACGCTTGCTGCCCTCGTAAAAGCGTACACTGCGTCACCCCACTCACACATTCAACGCTTGCTGCCCTCGTACAAGCTACACTGCGTCACCCCGCTCACACATTCAACGCTTGCTGCCCTCGTACAAGCTACACTGCGTCACCCCACTCACACATTCAACGCTTGCTGCCCTCGTACAAGCGTACATTGCGTCACCCCGCTCACACATTCAACGCTTGCTGCCCTCGTACAAGCTACACTGCGTCACCCCGCTCACACATTCAACGCTTGCTTCCCTCGTACAAGCTACACTGCGTCACCCCGCTCACACATTTAACGCTTGCTGCCCTCGTACAAGCGTACACTGCGCCACCCCACTCACACAATCAACGCTTGTTGCCCTCGTACAAGCTACACTGCGTCACCCCACTCACACATTCAACGCTTGCTTCCCTCGTACAAGCTTCACTGCGTCACCCCGCTCACACATTTAACGCTTGCTTCCCTCGTACAAGCTTCACTGCGTCACCCCGCTCACACATTCAACGCTTGCTGCCCTCGTAAAAGCGTACACTGCGTCACTCCGCTTACACATTCAACGCTTGCTGCCCTCGTACAAGCTTCACTGCGTCACCCCGCTCACACATTCAACGCTTGCTGCCCTCGTACAAGCTTCACTGCGTCACCCCGCTCACACATTCAACGCTTGCTGCCCTCGTACAAGCTACACTGCGTCACCCCACTCACACATTCAACGCTTGCTGCCCTCGTACAAGCTTCACTGCGTCACCCCGCTCACACATTCAACGCTTGCTGCCCTCGTACAAGCTTCACTGCGTCACCCCACTCACACATTCAACGCTTGCTGCCCTCGTACAAGCGTACACTGCGCCACCCTGCTCACACATTCAACGCTTGCTGCCCTCGTACAAGCTACACTGCGTCACCCCACTCACACATTCAACGCTTGCTGCCCTCGTACAAGCGTACATTGCGTCACCCCGCTCACACATTCAACGCTTGCTGCCCTCGTACAAGCTACACTGCGTCACCCCGCTCACACATTCAACGCTTGCTTCCCTCGTACAAGCTACACTGCGTCACCCCGCTCACACATTTAACGCTTGCTGCTAGGGATGACATCGGGTATCCGGGTATCCGGGTTACCCGAATCCAAAAATTACCCGAATCCGTTCTAAGGATTCGAATCTTGTTCTGGTACATTTTTAGTTGAATTGTTGTATGCTTCAACAATGCGCCAACAATGGTTATAACAAAATAACTTGTTTCCATTCCATAAAATACTTTTCCGCTCCGTTATGTACCCATTATAGGCTAGATTAAAAATAGACTAAGCCTAATTTATGTGGTGTGATTGCTGTGGGCGAGTTCTGGTATGCCTGTGCTCCCACTGGCTCTCGGCCTACCCCCACCCCTTCCCGATCGTCATCACTGGCTGACAGAACGCACGCTGGCAGCTTCTGCCACGGGCGGTCAATGGCCTTCAAATAACATGTTGAGCGACGTGATTTACACTTCTAGGATTCGGGTTACCCGAATCCTTGAGGGGCTGGAATCGAATCCAAATTTTACTACCCGATGTCATCCCTACTTGCTGCCCTCGTACAAGCGTACACTGCGCCACCCCACTCACACAATCAACGCTTGTTGCCCTCGTACAAGCTACACTGCGTCACCCCACTCACACATTCAACGCTTGCTTCCCTCGTACAAGCTTCACTGCGTCACCCCGCTCACACATTTAACGCTTGCTTCCCTCGTACAAGCTTCACTGCGTCACCCCGCTCACACATTCAACGCTTGCTGCCCTCGTAAAAGCGTACACTGCGTCACTCCGCTTACACATTCAACGCTTGCTGCCCTCGTACAAGCTTCACTGCGTCACCCCGCTCACACATTCAACGCTTGCTGCCCTCGTACAAGCTTCACTGCGTCACCCCGCTCACACATTCAACGCTTGCTGCCCTCGTACAAGCTTCACTGCGTCACCCCACTCACACATTCAACGCTTGCTGCCCTCGTACAAGCGTACACTGCGCCACCCTGCTCACACATTCAACGCTTGCTGCCCTCGTACAAGCTACACTGCGTCACCCCGCTCACACATTCTACGCTTGCTTCCCTCGTACAAGCTTCACTGCGTCACCCCGCTCACACATTCAACGCTTGCTGCCCCCGTACAAGCTACACTGCGTCACCCCGCTCACACATTCAAGGCTTGCTTCCCTCGTACAAGCTTCACTGCGTCACCCCGCTCACACATTCAACGCTTGCTGCCCTCGTAAAAGCGTACACTGCGTATCTCCGCTCACACATTCAACGCTTGTTGCCCTCGTACAAGCGTACACTGCGTCACCCCGCTCACACATTCAACGCTTGCTTCCCTCGTACAAGCTTCACTGCGTCACCCCGCTCACACATTCAACGCTTGCTGCCCTCGTAAAAGCGTACACTGCGTCACTCTGCTCACACATTCATCGCTTGCTGCCCTCGTAAAAGTGTACACTGCGTCACCCCGCTCACACATTCAACGCTTGCTGCCCTCGTAAAAGCGTACACTGCGTCACTCCGCTCACACATTCAACGCTTGCTGCCCTCGTACAAGCGTACACTGCGTCACCTCGCTCACACACTCAACGCTTGCTGCCCTCGTACAAGCGTACACTGCGTCACCCCGCTCACACATTCAACGCTGCTGCCCTCGTAAAAGCGTACACTGCGTCACTCCGCTCACACATTCAACGCTTGCTGCCCTCGTACAAGCGTACACTGCGTCACCCCGCTCACACATTCAACGCTTGCTGCCCTCGTACAAGCTTCACTGCGTCACCCCGCTCACACATTCAACGCTTGCTGTCCTCGTACAAGCGTACACTGCGTCACCTCGCTCACACACTCAACGCTTGCTGTCCTCGTACAAGCGTACACTGCGTTACCCCGCTCACACATTCAACTCTTGCTGTCCTCGTACAAGCGTACACTGCGTCACCTCGCTCACACACTCAACGCTTGCTGTCCTCGTACAAGCGTACACTGCGTTACCCCGCTCACACATTCAACTCTTGCTGTCCTCGTACAAGCGTACACTGCGTCACCTCGCTCACACACTCAACGCTTGCTGTCCTCGTACAAGCTTCACTGCGTCACCCCGCTCACACATTCAACGCTTGCTTCCCTCGTACAAGCTTCACTGCGTCACCCCGCTCACACATTCAACGCTTGCTGCCCTCGTACAAGCGTACACTGCGCCACCCCGCTCACACATTCAACGCTTGCTGCCCTCGTACAAGCGTACACTGCGTTACCCCGCTCACACATTCAACGCTTGCTGACCTCGTACAAGCGTACATTGCGTCACCTCGCTCACACATTCAACGCTTGCTGACCTCGTACAAGCGTACATTGCGGCACCTCGCTCACACAAGAAAAAACCATTAACCATTCTTCATATTTTCTCCAATACAAAGAAGACGAGACTATTTGTGGTCGTGGGCCGTGGTTGTGTTCGTATTATTGTATTGTATTATTCTTGTTATTATTGTGGTTATTATTTTATCGAATTTGTATGATATTATACAATCTCAGTTAAAACCGGCGTTAACATTTTGTACGGACGTAATGTCAAGTATTTCTATGACGGTGGGTTTCTTATTTCACTTCATCTTGTTACCATCTTAATTTAGTCATCAATCATGCCTATAATAATAAATAATAATTATAATTATTGCTATTGACGTTGTTGTTGGCATTATTCTGTCACAGGCTGCCGTGGACGGTGGGAGCCGCCACTAGGCGTCCCCAGCCTAGGGCTGAACCATCCAAGGCCACGGGACACCTATTTTAGTACAAATAATGTATAGACAGGTCACAAGTGTTGGCTAATAAAAGTTTGCCTGGGGTCGAACCCAGATCCTCTAGCTCTATATACCGGTATTCTTTCCAGGGTCGCAATAGCAAACCTAATTAAACAGTTTTTTGATGATTGCTGGGACATGGTCGGTCGATCAGTACACGTCTCATACCCGCAAACTTGTATAACAATAATTGTTATATGTCCATACATTATCAATAAAGCTGGATTTTATCTTAAAGAGACTTAAATATTATTATTACTGTTAATATCATTAATGTAAGCGGTATTTTGAGATAATTAAATTCCATAGTAATTAGGAATGTCAAACGATATGAAATTCCATATCGATAATCGCAACAACAGTAAAAAATTATCGCGATATATCGCGATTTTATCGGCACAAAAATATATCGTCTCGATATTGCATCAGCAAGTTCAATTTTTATCGCGATATATCGCCGCGATATTATGAAATAAGCACTAATACTACTTTTTAACATTGCGTCATATGTGGAGGGGAGGAGGGTAGTGGCGAATAGTTTTCCTGCGGCTACAACGATAGGAGGGCACTCGGCGGCTGGTCGGTGGTCGCTCGGCTAACCTTGAGCAGGCGCCAAATTCAAATATGAAATCAAGTCGCCGCGATTATCGGGATATCGCACAAAATTTAATATCGTGCGATTATCGCGATATGGCTAGCCATATCGCGATAATATCGATATACGATATTGTCAATATTTATCGATATGCGATTAGCGTTGACATTCCTAATAAAAAATAATAGTTGAATGTCGATAGATCGTGGAAAGGTGGTAAATCTTCCTGGCCCATCTCTGTGCATGTTGCTCATTGGTTGCCCGCGTTGCTCAAACATGAGCCTGCTCCGTCTTGCGCCCCTACAGAACCATCGCGTTTCTCTGGAACATTATACAGTATAACTGTGAAACATTAATACAATCTTCCTTTCATGTCGTAAAATCGATGCCCCTTCTCGTTATACCCAACAAAACTTGACTTTGCATATTTTCTTGCGCACGCTAGCCGAAGAAATGAAGGCCTAAAATAAGTTTAGGTTCGTGAACTGGTACTTGGCCTTTAATTTATGCTCTTCTCAGAAACGAAAGTACTCCAGCCTGATTTCAAATGTGTAACATTGATAGATATTGAACCATTCTCGGAGAAAGGTTTGTTACATTGTGTCTCGGAGCTATTTTAAATAAAATATATACTTGAGTCATATAGTTTAATTGTAAAATAGATACCTGAACCGCGGTTGTCTGCTTGAACCAGGTTTCAACACGTAGCCTACTGTATGAAGCACCGCCATTGCCCGGAGCTGTTATCTACCTATAAAGCCCAACACACAACGGGCGTGCCGAGGAGTAGTAAATCATAGTAGATAGGTCCAGCAGTATAAGTATACTATGCTAAACTAGAACGCCATAGCAACTAATTTCACAGTCAACAGGCAATCAGGTCACTTAGAATCGCTTCGATAAATGATGGATGTAAGAAAATTGTATTTGTATACCAAAATATTGAGTTTCTCATATATTTTAAAGAGCAAGAAGAAGGAGCTTTCTTCTACGGGCCTAGAGTGTTTGTTCACCACAACTGGTTCACCCAAGGTTCTCTAGCTGTCTCTCCTTGCGGTGGTTCGGTGAACTTGTGCAAGTTTGGCATTGTCTGCCACACATTACCGGTTGCAATATAGTTACTATATATATATATATATATATTATAGTTGGCAGTCTATCGCATGTGTATCTTTAAAAAACTAATAGATTGATTGATTGATTGATTGATTGATTGATTGATTGATTGATTGATTGATTGATTGATTGATTGATTGATTGATTGATTGATTGATTGATTGATTGATTGATTGATTGATTGATTGATTGATTGATTGATTGATTGATTGATTGATTGATTGATTGATTGATTGATTGATTGATTGATTGATTGATTGATTGATTGATTGATTGATTGATTGATTGATTGATTGATTGATTGATTGATTGATTGATTGATTGATTGATTGATTGATTGATTGATTGATTGATTGATTGATTCATTCATTCATGTATTGGTTGATTGATTGATTCATTTATTGGTTGATTGGTTGCTTACATCACAGAAATTGTACAGAACAAAACCAAGTTAGATAGGCTACTAAATAAATAACCATATTCACCGTACGCTTACAGCATTTTTCTATAGTATGCATACAGGGCGAACAAAATTAGTAGTATTTAGCAAGTTTAAACTTTGACGTCGTTGTAAAAGATTTACATTATGGTTTAGTAAAAATAATTAAATTGTCCAAGATCCATAAGTGCACGACCCAGAATGGGCAAGTGAAAGCCAACCGATGGTCCTAGCATGGCAATGGAGGTGGAGGATGAAGACAGCAATAAGCTTCGTGGCCATCGAAGACAACGCATACACAATACACATGCACCGTCGCGCAGCTCGTCCGTGCAAAGTCGTCACGCCAAGGTTAAGGCCCTCTGACTGATGGACGCTAGAGTGAAGAATTAAATAAACATGCCGACATTTGTCAGACATCACGCATCGTCTTGTGACGTAATGCAAACATATCACGATACTGTGTTGCCTTGAACAGATTGTTACTTGCGATGAAATTATGTCTGGAGTCAATATTGGCCCAAGTGATGAGACTTTGAAAGCTGATACTTGTTAGGGCGATATCGTCCAAGCAATGGGTTGATTTATTACTAAATACTCAGAGATTGTGATTTATAATAGTTACTTCAGCTTATACGATACCTTAAAATTGAAACACTCACGTAGGCTTTCGCGGCCCGAGTCAACCAATAAACTTGAACCTACCTAACCTTAAAATTGGTTGGCATAAATAAGTGAAACTAATAAAGTAAACTGTTTTATAAACCATAAATCAACTTTAATTTCATATGCAAATAAGATAATTCACAGTGTTATTTCACATCACATCATGTCAAGAAAAGTGTTTTAGCTTAAAAACATTTTTTAAATGTTTATACAATAATTTTTGAATGGAGATTTACAAGTTTCAAATTAATTCACAACATTGTTTACGTAAGACTGACGTCACAGGCTTAACAGCAAGATAACAATTAATATTATTGCAAGCTTTATCAACCGACATTTGAAAATTTAAAACGAAAAATTATATTAAGGGCCAGTCCTACAATCTCCTAATAGGAAAGTTATTTGTAGCAATTAAGCTATTTGGAGGATTTCAAGGGTTTTGTTTGGTGGTTGCCATGGAGACAACAAGCTATTCGACGAATAAGTAGTTATTGGGACATTGTAAGACTGGACCTTAGGTGATTAGCTCTGTTTTATGTGCTCTCACCAATATTGAGAAGTAAATGACGAGAATTGAATTATCTTCATAACAAGACAACCCAGCCCAGTTCTAGGTATGCGTGATAAGATGCCTATCTCCGGCTTGTGATAACACAATGTTACACCTAATTCTGATGTAAACACCATGAAACATTGAGCAGTGCACCGAGAGATTGTTGCAGCGCACACATTAACATTAACACAATCAAACGGTTCTTCGCGTGTTGGTGTCGGCACAACACGATATCGCAGACTTATTCTCAATCGTCTATCGATAGCCTCAATCTAATGGTTTGCCCTGATCGTGCATTATAGAGATGACGCGTTTGTTAAGAGGGCACGAACACTTAGGTGTCAAACGATGAGCAGTGTTATAAGCGACGTGGCCGCCCTCACATACTTCTGCACTCCATGGTGATTATTGAAACTGGCTCGGGCAATGGTCTCGGCCCAGTTTTATCAAGTCAAGTTCAACCGCAAAGTAATATTACACGAATTGAATAATAAGTGGTAAAAGTGTGATTTATTATTTATTTTATTAATTTATTTATTGGTTTATTTATTTAATGTATAGATCGCATTCAGTTATAAAACTGATTTACAATTTACAAATTTACAATAAATATAATTTTGCAGTTAATTATGGAAAAATAATAAAATGCAAGAATAACAAAACAACATAAAAAGTACTATACTATTGAATAACAAGAACAAATTGAGAAAAAATATATTTTTATATTTTAATTAATTTCTATGTATTTTTAGGGCGCGACAGCGGCCTATAAGTTTGCCCCAGATTTATGTATGTATGTATGTATGTATGTATGTATGTATGTATGTATGTATGTATCCGTTCGCATTTCACGCGCGACAAGAAAGATGTATTTATTTGAAGTAGAAGATATTAACGAATATAAATGAAACTTGTCAATAATGATCTCAGTAGAATGACGTATGTGTTTTGTAAATCTCAATATTTTGAGCCGGCCGTAAATACCACTAAGTGCGAGTTTTGTAAGACAACAAAATTTGTTACTTTGCACATCGCTACGGTTTTTTTAAAAATGTCTGCTATCAATTTTGCGTTATCATTATGAAACTCAAACTTGACCTGTAGTAATCCTTTGACTTTAGAATGGCGTAACATTTACATTTCTGACATTTGTATTTGAGACGCTACAAGTTACAGAAAATTCATTCAATTTTTAATTGTGTTTTTGGTTTTACACTTTATGGCCAATCTGAAGTAATGTTTATGCATTGTTACAAAAAATACGCATTCATGTTGTAAATCCAGTCGTATGTGATAGAAAAAACAAAATAATACATAAAATATTATCCAGGGGTGACTAAACAGGTCAAGTTTTGGCCCGCATTTTGGGCTCGGTAAGATAAATGAATTTATTTCTGGTTGAAGATAGCAACACATATTACTGATTTTTTGCATGGCATTTGTCACTAAAGAAATGTAATAGTATGTAAATTAGCAATGCTTTTGGTTCAAGGATAGATGAATAATTCTAGTTTGAACGATCCTCAGCTCAGCCTCGCGCTATAAAGAACGACAAGTGGAATGCTCGTGTTTACGTGTGCGTGGACAAAATGTGGAATGACTGTTGTAGTACACTTACGCAAATGAGTCTTCCATTGTTAGATGCCCAATTACTATTATGGCAATGCAAAAACCGAGGATTTGTCCGGTGATACAAAAAGCAGTCTGGCCCAGATCGTATGTCGCCATGCTTCAAAGCCGGATTATATGTTAGTCACTCAACGATACTACCCTTGCAAAATGCATATGGCTGTTATTGAAATAAAACCGTGAAAGTTGTAATACGGAAAACTAAAACATGATATTAATATTACACAGAGCTGTATTTATTTGGTGTAGGCCTACACTGTAAAGTGTAGGCCTATATTACATACTAAGATTTTATTAAGTGTGTACAGTGTATCATTTTTTCTTTCTAATATTTGCGGTATGTACCCGATAGCGCAATTAGCAAGAGATTTGTATGTACGGCCGGAGTTAGAGCAGTTGCAACTTTGTAGTATACTTTCGTATGACACGACAGCGATTATCAAATTGGTTGTATTACTTTGAATATATTTATTCGTATGTATCACTGATTAATATTCGCAAGAAACCATGCACGTACCTCTCGTAACCAGAACATCAAACGACTTGATGATAGTAGAACCTTTATTAACAATATCGGTCTCTACAGCCAAAGCTCTTGCCATTCGACACAGAACAATAACAAAACATTTATTAAAAACAAAAATTGAAATTAAAGCAATAAACACTTAATGTATGTTTTAAAAAGCTAATAAGAAAGTGATGCTTAAAAATAGAAATAGATGAACGTAAAATGCATAAAAAATATCTTCGGTGAAGCTTGCACTCAGCTTGAATAATTTTCGAAACGTCTCGAAAAACAAGGTTCTTGTTCACCTATCAACTATCATAAGACCTATTACTCCGATATCTGTAAGATTGTAATAGGTCGTATATAGTAGGAAATAGTCGAGTTATAGGTATGCTTCTTCATACGGTCCACTTTCTCCGCTTGTTCCATGTGATCCTCAAACCGGACAGTTGGATATAAAATAAACCCTTCCGACTTCCCCCTGTATGTATTTAATTAATTGAAGTTAATTGATATGTTGTGTGACGAAACGTCAGTAAACTGTGGCTTCACTGTAAAAGCACGCTGCCAGCTTATTGGTTAATGGCATCATGTTTAGTGGCAAGTGAATTATGAGGGTCTGTTTCATATCGGGGTCAGACACAGGAGGCGAAGAGGGAGGGGGAATCTTACCATGTGTTTATACAAAAAACGGAACATGCACCTAAATTATCGTATAGCTCGCAGTTTTGACTGTGTCGCCGTGATAGAATTCATTTTGCCTATCTGGACACTGTTCGTCACTATGTTCTAATGCCACAACAGTATTGTAGAAACATTATCAGATTATAAATTTCAGCCCTTACATGACATGCATAAAGAAATTAATATATTCATATAGTAGAAATAGCATTCATTCTCCTTTTTGCAAGTCCAATTTACAGGTAAAAAATCATAATCCTAATGATGTCGGGATTGTTTTATGGGAGTTTTGTCTCATGATTCTAATTATTTTATTTTTAATATTATTGGTTCACCAATAATAATTATTATTTTCATAATTTTGGTATGTAGTACGTGTCTTGCCCAAAAGTCAAAGTATCAAAGCATTACGTTTTACTGAATTCAAATTGTTTTATCGCACTTAGAACAATATCTACGAAATCTGTTATATTTATTGTTTCATGAAGTTTATGATCATTGTGCAATATGATATGTATTGTATGATTTTTTTGATGCACTCGTTAGGCCTACCGATTTCTATGTTTCCTGGTATATCGTTTACGGATTATTGCCATGTCCTAATTTCCCCCATTTTTGTGGAATTTCTTGTGCTGTGAAAACAGATGCCTTGTGGTCCGCGTAATGGTTTGGTCATGCTATAATCGGTGGGGCTGACTGTAAGGATCAAATTTCATCTGGAAAGTGTCACAGAATTTGTGCCTGGCCGTGGCCGTTATGGTTTCCGATATTTATGTGGCGTGAGGGGGGTTGTTTCTTAAAATCAGTATGAGAACAAAATCCGTCCACATATGCAGTAGTCTTCACAGCGAGTGCATAGGTGCGTGTTGACTTGTCCATGTGATTTGTATAATCGACGATCTATGAGTGTGCTATCAACATTAATGAAGTGATTATTGGATATTGCGTTTAAGGTGTTCACTTCACCCTTGTGTGTGTTATATTTATTTGTCTTTGTTTGTGCACGTTGTATGAACACATGTGTAGGCCGTGTGAATAAATGTTTTAATTAAAAGAATCCACACAAAAACACGTTTTACAAGATTTTTTTTAGATAGTACTTGTGCGACGCTACGTGTTACAGATTATTCATACAATTTTAGAGTGTGTTTTTGGTTTTACACTTTATGGCCAATCTGAAGTAATGTTTATGCATTGTTACGAAAAATACACATTCATATTGTAAATCCAGTCGTGTGTGATAGAAAAAACTAAATAATACGTACAATTATTATTCAGGGGTGACTAAACGGGGTTTAAAAAAAATTGTTTTTTTTTTTTTTGATCGCGATAGCGGTCGAACGAAAAGTCCGATCAATTTGAAATTTGGACCATCTACAAGCCTCGATGTGGATTTAACGTCATTAGTTTTGTGGACAAATCTGTTGCAAAGTTACAAAGTTACAATTTAATTATTACAAAGTTATTCCCAAACACAATGGCGGCAAAATGTGAGATAGCCATTTTTTAGTAAATTTCTAGCCGGTCACGAATATACAAATTTCAACGCGATCCGATGAGAATTGTAGGTACAAATTACAATTTTGTATTGCTGAATTGTAGTGAAGTAGGCCTAACTATGACAACGAAACATCCAAGCTATAATTTATATGGACAATCGATCTTTTATTGAACAATGGCAGGAAGTGTAATAACTATAACAGTAAAAACTCAAATCTTTCCACATTTTTGTCACTTTCATTGAACAATGACGATGGCTTTGAGAACTTTTCGCCAGAAAGTTCGTGGACATATGGACGCGCTCGTTTATCAACGCGTCAAACAGAGCGTTTTCCTAGTGTGAGTAGTCCATAAGTGCAGTATGTAGTTGAGACAGGGACTTACAAAGCCTGTCTGGAGGACTGGAGTTATAAGTAGTTCGGTAAATGAAATGGTGTACAATTCAATTTTATCCTTACATTTTGTCAATATGCGTAAACATTTATAATGATTATCTTATCACACTTTTTAGTTTTTATTATTGGTTAAATGGCAATTTAAAATCATAGCAGAAGACCGTTTTAATATTTTAAAATATGATTCATTTTTAAGAAATGATGGGTCCTATTTACGTTTGGGGAAAATGAGCTTCTATTGTTATATACGTTCCAATTCCATTATATATATTTTTTTAAATTGATCGCGCCCTACAGTAAATGGCATAAGTCCATTTACAGATAAAATCATAATCCTAATGTTGTCGATATAGTGTTGTAAGAGTTGTGTATCACGATTTTAATTAATGTAATCGAATCATCGTATCAGCAGATTATTTTTAATCTCGTGGATGTTCTTTTAGAGCTAATATTACATCACCCTGGTATCTCGGAGGGCGAAATGTGTTTCTTTCAACTATTAATTTTTTAAAATATTTATTTACTTCACGTCGTTTTATAAATTATAACAAGTGACACTGTCAGTATTTGATTAGTTTGTAACATATGCCCCGGAAATGACTGGCGAGGGAACAAGGTCGCGCCAGCGACCTTGTTATTTTTAAATTTGTAAGAATACCACAAATTAACAGAAGTTTGAAAAGGAAGATAGATAACTACACAGAAAAAAAAGAACAAAATTAACAACATCGTAAAAAAAGGTAACATGTTGTAAGAATTTAACAATAATTTACATTATGTCTGCAACGAAGAAACCATGTGCCAGCGCCTAATAGCCCACAGCCGCTTTTCCCCGTTGTTTTCATGATCGTCCGATGACAGTAGATGACAATTAACGGGCGTCACAACTGTGTGTATTGTCCAGGACAACCGTCTGCCTCATACCCGCCTCAGATCCTTTTCTACACCCCCTTTCATGCACGCTGTTTGAACGAAAATCAACAGATACCTGGCGTTCTTTCACACGTTCGTAAAAGACAATCTTCCGCTTAGTAGAGTACTCAAGCTTCATTAGTCAGGCCCGCTGTGTTAGGATTTTCTAGGTACCCAAACGTCGTAAATTATCCCTAATGCATCTGTTTCAAGTATACGGTAGGAACTATTCGTAGAAAATTAAGTTGATACCAGATTGGACTCAGCTATTGGGTCAACTTTATTTGTTCTAACACCTGTTACTCCTCTTTGCATCGGCATCAACCCTCTACAAATCCACTAAATCAGTAATTGTCCACTCACATCGTGTAATTTATATTAACAGCGAGGGTGTGTGATATAGCTGGGGTCAGGGGCAATTTCGCCGTAGGAGCAAAAAAAAGTCGGTCCTCTTTGCATTATGTTTGATGGCCTAAAACGCGTTTTGAAGGGATATCTCGTCATAAAGAACAACAAAACGAAAGTCAGTATTGCATTGATAGTGCAACAATCCATGGTACTTTCAGATATAAAAGTCACTCGCAAGTTTCGAGCTATAGTGAGTAGAGATTTTGAGGGTTGATAATATAGCCAGAAGAAATATTGCACCGTGTTGGAATTACGTTCTTGTGTTGGAGACGTGTCCGTGACTTGCGTTATCTTCCGTGTTTTAAGAGGACGCGGGCATGCAGACCTTCAGAAAGATGATTGCCAATGTTGCAGTTTTTGAGATAATCATTTTATTTTTGTTTGCGTAATATAACTAAGTAAATTATGAATGTTTCTGATAATACTACTTTTCGATAAAATTTTTTTTCAACTTAGCGATATTATAAATATTTTTCTAAATCAGATATCAAAATTTCGTGTTACTGGGAGCGTCCATTGGTCTCTCTTGCGAAACATATAAAAAATTCATAATTTTCGCATTATAACTACAGCTTCTACAGTTATCTCCAGTTTTACAAGTTCTACAAGTAATACAACAAGAAACAAAACAAACACACGTTTTATAATCATATCAAATACTAAAGTTTATACTTGATATTATGTATAAAATAAAACGCACACTACCCAATGGAGACTTCACGATCTTGGATTATTGTAACTTCACTAGGGGGGGGGTGGGGGGGGGGGGGGGGGAGTTACCGTTCCGTTCCCACACATAAGAAAATTGTTGATAGGGGGAGAAGAATGCATGCATGCATTTAATTAATGGCATGATGACACCAATTGTGAGGTTAATAGCTACCAAGAACATATCTGGCATGGATAAATATGTACCATAGTTTATTTAAACGTTTAAGTAAGTTTGACAGAAGATACAATCAACAATTCTGCTGGCCTCTCTCTCACCGTCTTCAATCAAAGCACTTGACTGAAACATGCAAAAACAAGTAATTTAGATCAAAATCTTTTCCCTATCATGTTCTTTTGCTGTGGAGGAAACAGGCAACGCAAATTGAAAAAAACTCGCGTTTACAATGCACATTGTATATTTCGCAAAAGCACTTGAAGTGTTTAACATCGACTCAAAGTTATGTGTTTTAAGCCGCGTTCACATAAATGACTAGTGACTATTGACTATTGACTATTGACTATTGATTAGTGACTAAGCGAATTGAACCATAGGCGATACGTGCTGACGTTCACACAACTTTACTTTTGACTTATGACTATTGACTAGTGACTAACGAATTGAAGATATCTGGAAGTCATAGTTACAACCAATCACAACGTTCGCGTTCAGCCAATGAATGTGGAGCAACGGAAGTCAATACCACTATTCAATTACTGTCAAGTGTATATTTGTTTTTGACTATTTCCGGCGAATATTATTTATTTATTATTTTTATGAAGCTGTCATACAATAAAATATTCTTATTTTAAAAACAAATCTTCAAAACAAACAAGAAACATACAAAATCTTCACAACTTGGTTAAGCCCATCATTAAACGTTTTAACTGGTGAACAGTTACTATCGCCATACCTCGTTTTCTTCATAATGTTGCAATTTTATTATTTTGACAGCTCGTTGTTTGTCAATCAGTTTGATTCATTTGTTCTAGGTGGCAGATCATACGTGTCAAAGAACTTAGTTGTGTAGTGTTCATATCTTTCTTTGGGTAGTCAATAATCACTAGTCAATAGTCAATAGTCAGTAATCAATAGTCATTTATGTGAATGCGGCTTTACGTTATACCAATTTTGAAAAACTACATTCGCCGACATAAGTAAATCAAGGGAAGGGTAAAGTACAGGAACCTTCTTTATCAAAAGCATCTCGGGTTAGTTCTCCAGTTGCTCGTTGTGTGAATCTAGCATTGATGAGATTCAGTATGTCTGTCGTTTGCTCGTTAATCGTATTTTCTATTGAAACTTTAAGTATACTTAAATAAGCTCGGCATGTATTCAACGCGCTCTATAACATTGCGCAGACTTATTTCAAGTCTATAACTTACAATTCGAGCGTGTTCTTCTTTGAGACCCCCACACAATGTCCCTCTTTGGGGGACATTACATTTACATTATACACATTTTATTACATTTCATTCTCGCTTTTCCCACACACACACATATAGCAAATAGATAATATGCTTTAATACTGCCCCCCCCCCCCCCCCCCGCCGATAATTGTCATTTACTATGGTGATTAAAAAAGTAAATTACCAAGTTCAATTTTCTGGGATAAACAGAAATCTTCCCTTCCATAGCATTATTTGGACATATTTCAATCATTTTCGAAGAAAGCATGAAGTATAAAGTTCTGACATTTTATTGTTGTAACCGGCTGAGGGTACGAAGATTTGATTCAATGTTTCTCCTATTTCACGAGATCTATTTCACTTATTCAGCATAAATTCCAAACCTACGGCTGTGTTGATATTTGGAAGATAGTTCTTGTTTTGTCATGAGTCCGTTCCCCAGCTGACCGCTCGTTTCCCAGCATGCTCCACGCTTAAGGGGCTCCTGCGTTAGAGTGAAGTTGAGTGAATGATCGATCCAACGTCTACCGCATGCAAATGTAAGCTATTAGCCAACGTGCTTTGTGGTCTAATAATAGCTAAACTCTGCTCAATTTCGTTATAAGTTTATCAAATTGGTCAGTTAACATAGTTTATCAACTCCCACGTAATATGGTGACTCGTGCGGGTGCAGACAATGACCAGTTCCATTTATAGCTCTACAATTAATACCGAACATAAGGATAACTGTCTCCTGCAGTGTATTTAAAGTTGAGTGTGAGTGTAAGAATAACTATTTATAATAAAGTATATGTATGTTTATGTCATACAGTATGTAGTATATAAGCATCAGATCTCACACTTTCGAAGTGCAGTAATGCGTACTTGAGATGGGCCTAAAACGGTAATTAAAACGTTTAAACCTGTATTGACATTAACTACACGTATCTCTGACATAATAATATTGCAAGTGAATAGAATAGAATGCGCACATACCCGATGCAGATTTACAAAATTGATTTGAATATAATATAAAGACGTGAATTTAAAATTTGTATTTAAATGATACGTACGATCCAGTCAAATTTAAATTATTTTGTAAAATCCAGGGGTTGTGGGCATGTGCCCCCCCCCCCCCCCCCCCCGAGCGCCCAACCATGCCGAGATATGATATGTATGTAGGCGTGAGATATGTAGGTCTGACCATATACGATAATGTTTAAAACATCAATCCATGTGTTAATTTACTTAACACAGGAGGCCAAGTCTTGAAACCTTGCGAATCAAGTCGCAATGCGAATCAACTCACTGTTTCCAAACCGCATGCGACTTGACTTCTACTAATGTCGTAGTCTTGAAATTAGGCTTGCGCCTGAAGTCGCTTGCGAGATCAAAACTTTGCGGGTTACTGATTTTTTGCGTTATCAAACTCCGCCCACAACAACTCAATAAATGACCAATGACAAAGCGCGTTACAACTTGCATCTTTCGATCCATCCAATAGTCGAGGCGTGACGACTTGGTTTGTTGTTGTCGCTCTCGCTGTCATTGCCGTGCGTGTACAAACATATGTTCTCTAACCTCCTCCTCGGCCTCGGGAGAGAAGTTAGTATGAAATGTTAGGTCTAGGGCATGTCTAGGCCTTTAAGCCTTGTGGGTCTTTTCACGTAGAAGATAGGCCCGCCTAGGGAAAGCACATTTTCTATGTAGGATCTAGGCGTAGGCTGCGTAGGCCTAGGCCTAGCTAGACATGAGCTAGACCATGCAAGGATCCGAGTACCGGTAGGCCCTCTTTTATTTCTCTATGGATAGACCTATGTTTCATGATTGGAGTGCCTCACACACACACATTTTCTATGTAGGATCTAGGCGTAGGCCTAGGCCTAGCTAGGTTATGCAAGGATCCGAGTAGGTAGGCCTATGTTTCATGATTGGAGTGCCTCACACACACATTTTCTATGTAGGATCTAGGCGTAGGCCTAGGCCTAGCTAGGCTATGCAAGGATCCGAGTAGGCCTATGTTTCATGATTGGAGCCTGAAATATTTAATACATTTCGTGTCAGATAACGCATTTAATGGATTAATAACGGTGCGGAAACGTTCTTGTATGTTGTTTTCTGCTATTTCGGCCTCTTCAAGTTCGGCAATCGCATTTATTATTGCAACATCCTCCATCTTGCTCCACCTCAAGTCGCAAATAACTGACAACTCGCAGCGTTATAGCTCGTGGTTTGAAACGTAAAAAAACTTGCGAGTAAAGTCACCGCCCGTTTCACAAATTTGTCTCAAGACTACCGTTTTGATGTTTTTCTTGCGACTTGCGGGAATTTGCGACTTGAAACGGGTGGTGAGTTGAAACGTGAGTTTCAAGACTTGGCCTCCAGATACTAAATAGTAAATATACAATGTTACGATGGCTGTGCCTACAGGTAGCAGTTGTTTGTGATCTTGCTAAACGTCGTGAAACGCTTGAAATATCTGAGTGCAGCGGGGCAATGAAAACGTGTGAACTGTTTGAAGTCTCGCGTCCAAGCATCCTAATTGATAGGCAAAATATGCATATTTATGTATTATGTACATAATATATAATTATGTGTTTAATTAAACAACTGCACATAAATCCTGTGCACACGGTTAGTATTCTGCAAATCACCTATTACATGTTTATTCTTATCAGTGGAAACAGCCAACACGCCACTACAAACGTTCTCATTATCCACGTTTAATCATTTTAGTCATCTAATAACGCAAAAACCGTGATTGAGTGATAAGATATCCAGAAAGGAAGATTTAATAATCAGTTTGTGGGCCCAGGAAGCAAATAAATCACCCGTTATGGATGAAAATGAGTGAGTTCCGTGAGAAAGTCCTTAACCTATCCACCACACAACCGTATCGAGCGCTCTCGTGATTAGCTAATGTTATAAGTGATGAGTCTTGAATAGAACCGCCTTAGTTAATAAGGGTCTATATTAAGACAGGGCGGCGCAACATGGAAGTGACTGAAGGTTGCTGCTGTAATGATATACCGGGCCCATATAGTAGTCTTCTTCTTCTCAAATGCCCACATTTGGCCATTATGCCATCATGCTGGATCTGGTCAACCAGTAGAGACACGCAGTAGTAGAAGATGTTTATATAGCAGTATAGCAGTTTTGCTATACATTCACGATCAACTTCCCGTTATTACTCATTTATAAATTTTAAAAAACCTTATATAAATACATAATCTTTTCATTGTTTAATTAATATTTCCATGTATTCTGAAACAATTGAATTGTTACCAAATTTAGTATCTAAGTCCTTCCAACAATACTGTCATTTTCATGTCTGGTTTCATGATTAGTTATTAGATGTACATTTATCTGTCCAAAATATACACCTCATTAATTAAAAAAAAAAATTGATCAATTTAATTTGTATTTAATAATTAATTCAATAATATATTTCGGAGTTCCTTAGTAAACCCTGAGGAGTCAGCGTGTAGGTAATCTGATTAGAAGATTGTGTTTTTTGTAATTCCATCTGCTCCCCCCCCCCTCTTCCTCCTCAACCATCAACCTAAAGGGGTTGATGTACGGGAATCTGATAAGAAGTAAGGATTCTATTATTATGGGAAAGTTTATCTAAGCAATATGTATACTGTACAAGCATAGGAAAATTAGTAGACGGCATTAATATAATGTGCATATAGTAATTTTCCATATGACGTCATTTTCAGAGACGATTTCCGGTATTATTGTGAACATTGAGTGGAGAACTTGTACCAACTAATTCAATTTATCGTCGAGTGATAATTACCAATTTATATTAGTATTGCAGAGGGAAGGGATTGTACCTCAGCTCACATACTCACGTGTTCTTGTGCAATTAGCATCAATCAAAACGAAAGCGTAATTGATTGAGATTGATGTATCATGTGTGAGCGCGATATACTAGAAACTAAACCCAAGAATGAAGACGAAGAATCCCCTCAAGTTCAGTTTAAACATATTATAAGGTTGACACGCATTTATAGCGTAAGATTGTGTTCTTTTGTGCGACCTGTGGTAACCGAGATAAGGCTCAAAGTGACCCATAAAACAACGAAATAATTACCTTAATGCATGATACCTACCATTTTAATAACATACCAGTTTCTTACAAAACGGACGATGACAGCTATTGGTATTATTGCAGCTAGCCATGCACAGCATTTCCCGATTACTCTTCAAATCGTTGCATAATCGTGTGGTTGTGGTTGGTTTTGGGTTTATTGTATTAAGGTGTCAATTTAAATATTTATTTTACTTGAAATGTTTTTGGAACTTTTCAATTGTACTGTATAAGTTACTATCAGCCAGAGTAACTCTTAAAAAATAGCAGTTTTAATAAGACTTTCCCATTATTAATTTAATATTAAAATATTCGACGTAGCAGCTGTGGTCGATTAGGCTTTGGTCTAGTAAACCATGGTTTGTGCGCTAGTCAGCCAGTTTCCGAGACGGGAGGGCTTTACCCCCCGCAAGTATGTCTGAATTCTACACTGGGGGCTTTACCCCCCGCAAGTATGTCTAAATTCAACACTGGGGGCTTTACCCCCCGCAAGTATGTCTGAACCCTACACTGGGTGTGATAGATACATCCTGGAACTTAGACCAATCACTGACGGATGCGGCACTCTGGCTATAGTCATGTCTTTGATGATTGGCTATAAGATGGTTAACGCCGTATCTCTTGCGGGTTGAAATCCGGTACCTTTCAGTAAATGATACGTAGTGTAGTACATTATAAAATACTCAAAGCCGGTACTGAGCCTGGCATGTATAGAAGCGACGCAATTCGCGATGATTGCCGTTGTATATGAGAAGCGGGACCAGAAGCAATCAGTGTTCTCTAGGTCAATGTCATACAGCTAAACTACATTGGTGAATAACATGCATATTTTGAAATGTCAATACTGCTATAAGTAAAGGTATTATACAGCTTGAATGATGAACTAGGTCATATAGTCTTGTATGTTGGCCTGTACTTGGCAATTTGGGGAACTTCCGACATCTCTAGCTAATACTGCATTGATTGATTGAAGGGAAATGTTGGAATTAGTGGTTGAATGAATCATGTTAGACAGGAATCCACAGGACTGCTGTCAATGTTTTTGGCGACCATGATGTAAAAAATCCAATAGTCCCGATTTGTTGTTATTATTTAAATTCGAATGATTTTACTTTTTAGGTTATAAAAATGTATCACTTATTTTACAGTGACTACAATGTGTGCGCTTGCGTGTTTTGCCCTAGCCCTAGAGGGCATCTGAAACTCTAGAGGGCTCCAACTTCGCATGTGTCCCTTCCCCAATAGCGTGACGCTCACTCTGGTGGAAGCGCCCATTACTTCGAACCTGTACACTCATTTTAATTGCACGTTTTACTCTTGGCTCGGCGACAATTTTAAATGGAATCAGGCTATGCCTGGACTGGACAATACTTAAGAGTTAACACGTGCCATGAATAATACAGTTCTGTTGGTGTGTAATGTGTTGGACAGAAGTAATCTTCTCAATTCTAACTGTTAGAAAACTTCGTATTTGGAATTGTCTCATATAATTACACTTATAACAAGGTAGTTGTTTAATACTCAGTTGTTCAATAGTCTCATCAGTCAACTTCTTCAACCGTTCCATCTTTCAATATCTCTGCGTCATAATGTGCTGTAGTTAGACAATATGGTCTCAAATCACATCACTTTCATCCCTCTTTGTTGATAAATAATAATTGATAACAGTAATGATCAATGCTTACAGATTATAGAATACATATTTTTATATATATAATGTATAGAAGAGTGATTTCAGCGTTTGTCGTCCAATGGGTTCTTCAGACCATCCTTCATGTCTACGTTAACTTATGAATAGAAGAATCGGGTTTACCTTTTTACGCGCTAACAAATATTGATTGACGTGTGCATGGATATTACGATGTTGTGACGACAGAGCTATAGCTACGTCATCACTCCTAATGTAAGTTTTGACTTTTCTGATTAATCACAATATTTTCCCGATACAAAAAAGATAAACTACCAGTTTGATAATACATTAAGATCTCGACAGACAGTTGCTGATAAGAGCATTAATCTCGTCGATCGAAGCCTGATTGCCGAAAAGCGAGTGAGGTGATAATGTGAGGTATATGACGTCATGGGTTGCATGTGGACGGGACATAAGATGGAGTGCGCCGGATGTAAAGGTAGCAGGCCACCAGTCTTATCATCTGACGTGTAGCACGATGGCCGCGTGAAACTACGCGCATGCGGACTAGACCCTTTTTTGAGTTGAACCAAAGATAATATGATATTTCCCCTTCCCTCCGGCCTGATTTGCCAGAGGTGTTCGCGCAGTGGTTGAAAGTGGACGATAGCGACAGTGTCCCTCGCAACAGCATGAAGAGTGGTAACGCGACATTCGCTGCACTGCTGGTTGCAGTCTTCATGGTAGCGCAGACGACAGCACTCACCACTTTCGGCACAAACAAAAGTCCGGAGAACAACAAAACAGCGCCCGGATTACATCCGCCAGGTAACCAAACAATACCTTCGTAATCTTTGGTTCAACTCTTCACACATGTTCCAATTGTAAAAGGACATTTTTGATTTGTGGTACAATCGTGGGCATTGCCAGGATATCTTTCAAGGAGGGAGACGAAACAAGGCTATCAATTCGGGTGCAAGGGTGGCCTGGGGGGCGTAAACCTCCCGGTTAGCCCCCCATATTTTGACAAATTTAAACCGATTTTTCAAAACTAAAATAAGCTATGAATTAAATTTATTAAAACATATATACACGTTATCAAAAAACAATACATGCATTTGATTATTTATTTATAGGTACATTGAAAAGTAGTGATATAATTGTCTTCTTGTTACTGTAAATTAAATGACTTCTTTCAAGTTGAACCAATGCGAAAGAAATTTGAAAATATGTAAACTGTGTAAAATATGCTCGTGTATATGAAAATTAAAAAAAAAATTATTATTATTATTATTATTATTATTATTATTACTATTATTATTATTATTATTATTATTATTATTACTATTATTATTATTATTATTATTATTAGTATTATTATTTTTATTATTATTATTATTATTATTATTATGTTATTTTCTTTCTTCTCTTCTCTCATTTGCACCATCGGGCTCCTCTTGAGCCAAGACGATGCGAGAGTGCACCCTAGGGTGGCGGCCGAAAGATGGTGGTGACAATGTAGCTCATAGGCTGAGGACCTTGCGCACGATATTAGTTGTGCCGAGGATTGCAGCCTTCTGCATGACACGCACGTGCTTGTCCTTCAGGTGGAGCTTCTCTTTCGCAGCTGACCACTCTTCGGTGACCAGACCGTTGACGGAGACGACGACAGGAACTATCTCAACGGACCTCAGCTTGTATATGTCCTTGAGTTCGACGGCGAGTGGTTGGTATTTACGCCTCTTCTCAGCTACTGTGTTGATCACATGGTTGTCTAGCGGGACGGCGATGTCGATAATGGTTGCTGTTTTAGCCTTCTTGTCAAACAAAACCAAGTCTGGCCGATTTGCCTCGACCGCTCTGTCCGTGACAATGGGTGAGTCCCACAGCAGCTTGGCACATTGGTTACGCAGGACTTGCTCGGGCTTGCACTTGTAGTACGGTGTTTCTACCTCTACCAGGCTGTACTCCTTGGCCAGCGCTTGGTGGACCACTTTCGCTACTGCGTTGTGACGCTCCAAATACTCTTATTATTATTATTATTATTATTATTTGTATCATTATTATCATCATTGTGGTTGTTTTTAATGTTATTGTTATTGTTATCGAGGAGAGCAGAGATCTCTAATTGTGAGGATCTCTCTCTTCAGCGTTACAGTATTGACAAAATATTACAAATAACAAAACAAATTTACAATTTACAATTTACAATGGAGTTACATATTATTATTATTATTATTATTATTATTATTATTATTATTATTATTATTATTATTATTATTATTATTATTATTATTATTATTATTGTTATTATTATTATTATTATTATTGTTTGTAAGGCGGTACGCGACACTTTGATGAAATAAACCAATATTAATATTATCTTATACAATTTAATACTTTTACTGTACGTATAAAGTATTTACAAATTTATGAAGTGGTGTTGTAGATAAGACTATATCATTTTCGAAAATGTCCACTTTCCAAACTCAATATTGATACGTTTTATAACAAAACTCTAAAAACTCTAATAAACTCCCCATAGAGAGCATGGTCGTATAATCGAGTATATTGTGGGTGCATGATGTGTTGAGGGGAGGGGTATTTTAACGTGGGTATTTTGCAGTAAGTTTTATTACTGGCTGCAGATGCTAAGTGCACGTTGGCAATACCGTAATCTCTCACATGATTAGTATTATCTGTGGTATTATACTTGTTACGCAGGGTGTGGAATCTATCGTCAATTAACATGAATTATGTAAATGGAAATATGTCAGTTTACACCAGATGTGAAAGAGCATTCACAACTCAGATTTTTACATCCTTGATTTTAATATATTTATGCCTTTAAACACATTATATGAAATGGTGTGTATAACCGATTACATTTAAAAACAAATTGTAACCCAGGGTGGGCAGTGCACTCCCTTGCCCCCCCCCCCCTCCCCCCTCACTTTCTTCGTGGTTAAAATTCTTAACAATTTTAAAAACGTATAAAATAATACTATGAAATTTTAGCCGTGCAGAAAAATAAAATTGCTACTGGTCTTTAAAAAAAAATGTGAAATAATAATAATAATATTAATAAATAATAATATCGAGCTGCAAAACAATACAATCGCGCCTCAGAATATCCTGCAACAAACTAACAGAATTAAGGGTGTGTACCGTAAAACACTCAGTTCGTCCGGGCGAACCGGTCGCTTTACTGTAGGTCCATTGTACGGCTATACCTTTTTTGTCGATTTTTATTGGTTTCTATAAGAAAAGATATAATTATAATATAAGATATCATGGAGACACAAGTCAAATTGAAATGCCTGTCTGCATGTGAGCACTTTTTTCAAATGAATCATAAGATCTAGAAATAGACTTTTTGTATTTTATTATCCGTGTCATTGTGAGCAATCATCAATAAAACGTTCAAGGAAAACGTGAGTAAACGGAATATTGCTGCAGTGTTGGTCTTGTATTTGAGTTAATCAAACACGGCGATCAATCTCATGCAGTAAAACAATTTGAATTAGTTATTTCCATGCAAATTTATGTAATTAATGGCGAAGATTTATTTACGCCCCATACATGGTTCGAAATAATTGGCACATGCGTGCTTACAGGCCGGGGTCTCAAAAACGTCCGATACAATACGTTCTGTGCATCAGTGTAGTGTTTTCTTGGACTCGAAACTACTGTTAAGTCGAACTTTGTGCTTTTATTTATTTATCATGAACATTTCACTGTAAATTCAAGTAATAAAGGTATTTTACAAGCAACACTCCTTAAAACAAGCACGATTCTTAGTTTGTAGGGAACACGCGTTTGGATGCAATGTTTTGATTGTCAAGTTCCTCATGTTTATCGACTTAAAAGTAGTAGGCCTAACCATCCTTGTCGATTAAATTTGCTAGCATTCTTGATTAGAGAGAACTTAATGTATCACTGTGTGTATACAATGTTATGTACTGGATACAATGTAATGTACAATTTTGCTACAAAAATTCAGCAATTAAATGCAAAGTTCTATTTTAGTATAGCAATTAAATCAGTATAATTTATATGCAAATCCTTGAAACAAATGGCCATGAATCCAGGCCGGCGCCGCATTTAGATGGCGCAGTTTTCTACGTCGGTCGATCGAGTTCTATAACGAAGTAGCCGTATACACCTCACAGGTTACTGCACGTGAGTTCTGTAGCGCTTTCTTTTTCTGAAAGACTAAGGTTGGAATTCATAGTCGGCCCCTACACCTAGGGGCGCCCATTGTTACCAAGGTAACAATTGTTTGCATGTTATTTCCAATCGGGGAAACAAAGCCATAGCAACAATGGGCGCCCCTAGGTGTAGGGGCCGACTATGAATTCCAACCTAAGGCTGGAATTCATAGTCGGCCCCTACACCTAGGGGCGCCCATTGTTGCTAAGGTAACAGTTGTTTCCATGTTATTTCCCATAAACAAAACAAATCCATAGCAACAATGGGTGCCCCTAGGTGTAGGGGCCGACTATGAATTCCAACCTAAGAAACAAATTGTTGTACCAAATCACCTAGTTCAAATACCTCTATAGTTTATGTTTGAAGCATAATTTGAGTTGTATATATCGCGCACCAAAAGAGAACCTTTCTCTCATAGAGTTTAACACATTGTGTCAATCTACGTGAACAAAATTATCTGAATCTGAATGTGAATCTATTTGCACGAGAGATTGTTTCTATTCGAATTTTTGCAACTCGTGTGATTTCGTGGCAGGTTTTGTGCGTCGTGTGTGAAGAATGAGTTCAGGGCTATGCGTAGTTTCACTTTCGTATTCGTAGGTGAAGTTTCTGTCCCTATAGAAATTTAAAGTTATATACATATTTTAGCATTGAAGAATGGTCTCGTAATATCCTAATCATAACAAGAAAGGAGAACAACAGTAAATCAAATGATGTTTGCAGTGTGTGCAGTGGTTCGATCCGATCCTCAATTTTTCGCTAAAAACTTAGTTTGATTTTAATTTTCTATGATTAGGTCTTCATTGTTTTTCGTATTTTATTTTATTCACATCACATCACCTACATCAATATAAAGAGAAGTTTCCGTTAACAGAAACTTCTGAAGTAGTAGGAGATCGTTCAACAATGCAAACATGGATATGCTGCTATGCTATTCTCGAAGCGATGCGTGTGTTCAATTAAATTACTGTTGCATTGATGCTTATCCTCAGCGTTGATGCTATGTTCGGATTTCAATTGTCTTGTTTTTAATTTATTATTAATTGAAAAAAGTGGTTGATTGAAATCTACATGACCAACAGAGGATTAACTAAAGGCCACGTTAAAGCCATATTATATTCTTTGCTGAGGGCTAACATTAAGGTATTCATTATGACTATATGCTATTATTTTAACAGAGTGGGTAGGCAATAAATATCAACTGAAGTAACTCGGTGTTTGGGTAGACAATACTGAGTAGGTAGACAATAAATACCAACTAACTCGCTGTTTGGGTAGACAATACTGAGTGGGTAGACAATACTGAGTGGGTAGACAATAAATACCAACTGAACCAACTCGCTGTTTGGGTAGACAATACAGAGTGGGAAGACAAAAAATACCAACTGAACTAACTTACTGCTTGGGTAGACAATACTGAGTGGGTAGACAATAAATACCAACTGAACTATCTTACTGCTTGGGTAGACAATACTGAGTGGGTAGACAATAAATACCAACTGAACTAACTCGCTGTTTGGGTAGACAATACTGAGTGGGCAGAAAATAAATATAAACTGAACTAACTTACTGCTTGGGTAGACAATACTGAGTGGGTAGACAATAAATACCAACTGAACTAACTCGCTGTTTGGGTAGAAAATACTGAGTGGGTAGACAATAAATACCAACTGAACTTACTGCTTGGGTAGACAATACTGAGTGGGTAGACAATAAATACCAACTGAACTAACTCGCTGTTTGGGTAGACAATACAGAGTGGGTAGACAATAAATACCAACTGAACCAACTCACTGTTTGAGAGGTGGATGCTTCTATCTATTTGTTTGAAATATGACTCTAAAACAGAATTGCGTATTATTTATTTTTAGAATTTTTATTTTTACATGAATTATGACATAAAAGAACTTAATTCACAATTAAATGTAAAATAGCGTTGTCGTTAGCCGTGTTAACATGCATTGAGTAATGAGTCGGGTATTCACATAACAAAACCTGAACAAGGATTCAGAGCCTAGGCCTATGCGATATGTCAAGGATCTTTATTATGTACAATATGCATACATAATGCATCCTTGGTCTAAACAATACTTGTTTCAATACCCCGACAAGTTAAAATTGTCTTCGCAGCATGGAGCCGTTTGAACAACAAACAGTTAAGTCTCGGTTCTGGGGTCTAAGTGAAATACATTATACATCTTTGTTCAATTTATTTTTGAGTCTTTCAAATAGGGAGTATTTCCGTATATCATATTCGTGTAAATAAGCAATTTCCTCGGTATTAATTGCTTCTTGTCAAATGAGAGCGGGAATGACCTCTGATAGTCCCATTTGATCATTAAAGTCCCCGTCCCGGGTCCCTTGAACACACACGGAGTATAATACTAACCTCTGAATTGCAGTTTAGATCTTTACCAACATCACAACTGAAAGTTTTTTCTATAATATTTCACTTTAAATAGTTTGGTATTATATGTCAATTGATTCAACACAATGCTAAAACTGTTTATATGTTAGGTCTGGATATAATATTTCAATGTGAACCCAAATTGTTCGGTGGTGGATCTATCTAACATATACTTTCTCCCTATTCGATGCGGTTTCATGCAGCCTTGTTCTGTAAGATCATACTCATAGTATTATATTCATACAACGAAACCTCTGCTTGCAAATATCTTGTTACCCAGGCATTCCATATGGTTCTGGCTAGAGGGTAGCATCCGTTGTCATGGAATAAAAGGTTTCTTTACTAGGTACCAAGTCCAACTGAAGACCAGGTACTAATCTTCACAAATTTACCATCGTATTCATAAAAGTATATAGTTCATTGTAAACACACAAGCTAAACCATGTTGCCGTGGAGCTGTCTATGCGTATAGCTCTCTATTTAGCTACATTTCAGGGCTTTGCAAATGTTAATGTGCTTATGTCATCTACCATCGTTATTCACACTGTTATAACTTGAACCGTGTTTGTCCGAAATGTTATACTTATATTATCATCTTCCGGTTAATGAGTCCTGCTGTGTGTTATTAACTTACTTTGTATTGTTTAAGGTGTGTCAAAAATTATGTTTTGTATTAGTATAGTCCGGATGTATCGAACATGTAATAAAGAAAGAAACTAATATCAATAACAATAATATAAACATGGTTAGTCTAAAAGTAAACACAACACATAAACTTCAAACCATTAAAATAATTAACCCTTGATAAATACATATCCGATATGACGTAGAAGTCCATACAATGGATTGGCATCACATAGCTAACATGAACCTGATTGGTTCAAGCATATCGCTCCATCAAACCACATCAATATACGGTATCTCGTTTAATGGTCGTTAGCCCCGTTGAATGTTTGGACAACTTGTAATTATTATTGTTAGCAAAGTTTTGAAATGTTAGGAACGTACGCACTATTTCTGATGTGATAATTTCAGACTGTTTCTTAATAATATAGACAGTGTTTGGAGGGTGGAACGTCGTCGTAAGTACCACCCGTGTAAGCACAAAAACGCTTCGAATCGCTCTCATAAAAAAAAATCCTCAGACCAAGAGCTTGCAAAAGTTACTTTAAGAATTCACAACTAAAACAATAACAAATACGAGATAAACAATTAATGCATAGATAATAATTATTTACTATGGTTACTTTGTGATTCAAGGCAATGTGAAACATCCACAGCAAATAAGTTATCCCTATCACTATACTATCTACTATTATACTATACTATCTATACTATCAATAGAAAACAGTATTGTGAAAATATTACATTTAAGAGGAATGAGTCTCAACTACGTTAAGCCCAAATATCATCAACTATAAAAACTGCGAAAAATAAAGTGTTAGTTATCTCTTCCAAGAAAGATAAATAATAGTACAAAAGTGGTTACTCTAACCAACATTTAGTTTGATAAGAACGTTGCTGGATTAACAGTTGTTATTTTGAAAACTAATAAATTCCATAATAATTGTTTTCAAAATATCAACCGTAAGGATTAAAATCTTTGAAATTTTTTTCATCCAGTGTTAATTCTTTCGAATTGTTGGTTAAAGTAACCAAGCGTTCTCAAGATATTACCAAAACTCGTTAATTTTGCGCGGTTTCAACAGTGATAGTGATACAAGTGAAATATCTAGAGCCTACAACGTGCCAGACTGATTCAAGTCAGAGGTGGGGGAATATGTGGCGAGCGTGATAAGGGGGTGGGAAGCGTGCTGGCAATAATTACTTCACTGTTTTAAGCGAAACAAATCCAAAGAAAATGGGGTCAAGAATTGAGCTCAATTTCAAGTTTTGTCGGTGGAAGTAATGGTTGTAAATTAATCCCTCGGTATTTACAATGTTAGACTAGGTTGCGTTTTTGTTTTGCTTGGAATGGTGATGTTTGAATAATTTAATAATTTATGTTCGACTTTTTTTATTTATCACATACACTTCAGACCGGGAATGCTCTCACGGCTAACACCGATGTATTGAGCTTACCGGAAAGTGGGATAGTTGAAACGGTAAGACTCGATCTCTGCAATCATCATACGAATGAGGACCTCGCGAAAACTTCATTCAGGATTACCGGTGGTGGGAACCGAATATGTGACCTCCCTAGCGAGCTCACCAAACTGGTCCACCTAGCTTTTTACGAATCTAATGAAAAAAAACGAAACAGATTTAGTGCCGGAAAGTGTTTAGTCGCATCAAAAGTACTTCTTAACTCATACACCTTTCTGTCCTTGCTTCCACATCACTCGTCGTACGCTTCCGGTTTCTTCTGAAGTTATGCGCAGTCAAAGTAAACTCTCATTGAACTACTTACTCTCTTGGTATCTACCCACAAACGTTTTTTCCGTATGGTAATAGACTTTTTACCGATTAACACACATTTTCTTGATATTATTAATTGTATTATTTTTATTGACATCACTTTTAATTGAGATGCACTGTTTAAATTTTAAGCGCCCTCACACCGCCATTACAAAACTCCCAGCCAAAAGGAACTTCTTCACATTGTTCTGTATTAATGCCAAATTGCGTGTTTTATCAAATGTTATGTGAAAAGTGAAGTTACAACATCTTCAAGAAATGATAACTTCTCTTCTACTGCGAAAGTTGTGTTGTATATATGGACTTATTGATGGAGGAATATTTGTTTATCGCAACGAGCGATGAAGCAAAATTTTCAGAATTGCTTGTAATGAAAAAAATTAGAGTTGTTTTTCAGTTGTGGTACGTATAGGTTTAGAATCTAAAAGTGAAATAAAATTTACGATAAAACGCGAAATCTGAGTTTGTCGGCAAAACAAAAGCAAATTTCCTTTAATTGACACAAATATACTTATGATATTCATATTCTTTGTGAAGATGTAGCATAAAATAAAAACTTGTTTGTTTTGCTTTTTTAAGCATCTTTTGTGTATTGAGTTTGTGTATTTATAGTGCATAATAAACTTACTATATCTATAAATAAATACGTAGTTTTTTACTTTGATCGACGTTTTGAGGTTATTTACCTTTTTTGGTGTGTTATTGTTTTTATTTTGCCATGTTTGACTTCCTTCGATCGGCACAAATTTTTTACGTCTCAATTACTGCCTTCTGATTGGATATATTGACTAACACTGGGGCTGACTTATCAAATGTACAGAATGGGCCCCTCGTAGGCTATGCGTAAATCAATTCTATCGCAGCTGTGACCACTCGGGAAAAGTAAGAAATATAGTTTTGTTTGTATAGTTGTTTACGTTTTCTATTTACATCAAACTTCTACGATCGATTCCCCCCAAACTCTCTTGTCATCTGCGCATTACTCGACGATAATCGGTTCTTTACGTTTTGTTTTGAAAACGCGTCGTGGGCTCATTTTGGTTTCTAGCTACATCAACATAAAAGTGCGTAGGTAAATAACAACATCCCAGCGTGCGTGCTTTGCTCGGTTGCTGAATTGCGTGATGCGTGATGCGTGATGCATTAGGGCCGAGGGTTTTAGTGAAATGGACGTGTATAAACGGTGTAACAGGGTGGGGCAGTGAGTAAAAACGCTACCGTAGTTTCCAACACAAACGTCGGAAGATTTTGCATGTTTCACTTGCTAAAACACAAAACATATCCATGGTGAAAGAAATGACTGTATCCTAAATTATTTTTACAAATCAATATGTACAAGTACATTGAGTACACATATAAATAATTTCATCAAAAGGAAAAGGAATTTCAGGTATTTTTGTGTTTACCCGGGATATATGAACGTTTTGAAGTTTTTAAAATGTGCACACATTACAAATTAGTTATGGAAGTTAAATATCCGCAAAAGAAAAGGTGGAAACGCATTGTTTATATTACTCGATTATTATGTATACAATAATATTATGAAAATAATTTATTGACAACTTAATCTTTGTGTCTGCATGGTGCACTGTATTGTTTTTAGATTAAAAGTACCGTTATGAAAAAATGATTAATATTCACACTACTTTGCATTGTTACAAGTTGTTCAATGTTTCTTATTTATAACACAAGAATGTGTGCATCTCCAAATATCGCAGATTTTTCTACAAATTATTCAAAGTTCTCAATCGCCTTCTTACATTGGAATTCATTTTTACGGCTGGACAATATTTATATTCTTATTCAACACCGGAAAATCATTTCATTTTGATGAGTATTTACATAAACATAATCGTCAACATATATGCTACTCTGTACCGGCTCCTAGTACATCTTTTCTCTTAGTTGAAAGAGCAATAATATATTGAATCAGCAGATTAGTGAAATCATATAGACAGCCTCAATCAAAGCCTTTGCTCGCGTTTATATTATTATAATATCAACACTACGGTTTGACATGTTAAGCGCCAACCGTCTATCTATAGTATTGCACGAGGGATGGTTTGAGAGAAATAATACACTTTCAGTAAAAAATAAAATAAACCAACACGTGGTTGAACGTTATTACATTTTTAAGTTAGCGACGTGACAATCAAGATTCGAACAAGTATGATTAAGAAGTTATCTAAAATAATAATATAATATCGAAATGATACTGGCATACTGTAAACGGTGACTTTAGAACTATGTAGGAAAAAATCACAAAAATCTGCACTTGTAACTAACTGAATTGGTAGGCAATAAATACAAATTGGTTTTATTTGTTTCAATTACTAAACATAGAATAGCTATTTAAAGATTCAACGTTGTAGGTATTTAGCAGATGCTAAACACTTTTGTTATCGAGTGAAATGCCTGTCAAAAACCACAAGGCAAATTAATGTGTATTCAAAACATTTTAATAATCAAATAGTGTAATTTATTTTTTAATTAGAAGTAAAAAAAACAAGTTGTGTTTGAAAACAGCGTTTCACAAGGCATCCAAGAAATTCATCCAGTAAATATAAACGGTAAACCTCACGTTTCGATATAGGTCACCGCTTCCTTCTGAAGGTCAACATTCTGATCATCTGAGTTCTCTCCCTACGCTTATTAACGTGAGTAGACCCACGGTAAACAACGAGTGTTGATCAAACCTTGTGCTCTGTTTTATTTGGAGTGATTAAAAGCGTTCACACGACCTACAGACAAAACACCCGATCTTATCATACTTTTATGGTCGATTTCCATTCAACGTTGCATTTTTTATAAACCTGACTGTATCTGTCCATTACCATAAAATACGGTATCACATGAAACGATCTGGCCAACGCACTTGCATTGAACGAATACATAGAGCTGTAGTTTTACTTGCATGGGTGCATGCATGCTGGCCTTCAAGTAGGGTTGAAAATAGGTCAGGATGGGGTGAGCTACCATCGCATTACTTCTAAATTATTTGTATTCTACTAGATAGACTAATTACATTTAATAGCGTGACATGGACAAGAACAGGGGAATCGTGTTACTATATTGCTTTCCCCCCACCGTCGAAATACATCACATGTTTTTAAGGTTAATCAATCTAAAATGTGATTCATTCAACTTGCCCAGCATGACTGCATGAAATGTTTAGTGGGTCAATGTCTAGCACATGCATCAACAGTATGTTGTAGATATATCTTTCACCTTCTGAATCTTTTACACATGGAATATAATGTTCTACGCCTAAAAATTATAAGTGCCATAATGTGAAGAATATATATTTTGCGCTGGCCAAGTAAACATTGAAACCAATTGAATAATAACCAAACGTCTTGCTACATCTAAGTTCGATTCGAATATAATTACTTTCATACTTGTTCCAACAAGAAAGATGAATTGAATTTGATTCGAAGCATTACGCATCGATTTGATCGTTCTCTGTTCATACTTCATACCACTGCGTATACAAAAGAGAAATACAAGAACTATCTTCACAATTGAATTGTATTTATTGATATGTTTTATTTTCAACGCAATCAGAAATGTATCGTTTAGTCAAGAACGCCACGTTATAAGTTATGAGCGTAACCACAAGCAATAAGTCAATTCAAGCCTTACGTAATAAAAATAGAGTATATAACGTGGAATACAAATACGGCATTGGTTTTGAAAGAAACATGTCATAGTAGTACAAATTACTGTCCCAAATTAAAACACTAACGAAATATAGATTCAAATTACTATTGGGAGGCGCAACGGATTAGAGATCGCAGCACTGTCGCCGAGTTTGGTTGATAACCTTCACCATGTGTGTGCACACCGTACAATGTGCCGTGAAATCTTCGTGAATTATAATTAAAAATGACAAAAGATGTTAAAAGGAATTCTAACATGTAAAGTGATTGCCTTGGGTACAATTATTTAATTTGATTTTATACGTGTTTACAGTAAAGTTTTCATAGCTTTTCAAGATTTCATAGCTGAAACTCAATGTGGAAATGTGGCCCATTCCTGAGAGGCTCATTTAGTTTAGGGCCTAATCATTAATCAAGTACTAGAAAATACATTATCCTTCTGTTTCTCAATACATAAACCTATTATTAATTTAATAAATAATTTTTAATTTCAGTGCCAATAAACTACTCAACAATATTCGTATAATTTATTATGTATCCGTTATTTTTAATGACACATTGTGATAACAAGAAACTCAAGTGATTTTTGTGCGACATAACATTATTAGCAACACAAAAATCTTAACAATGATATTAATATAGGCCTACATCGGCGTAAGAAATAAAAGCGAAATTGTGTTCTGTCTAAAATGTGGCACAGAATTCCCCAGTTTACGACTCATTACCCCCACCACTGGAATCACGCACTCGTCCTGATGACGTGTCGTGTCATTGACAATGACCTCGTAATACTTTAGTGAAGCTTCTCGACATACTGTATGTACGACCTTGGTCATAAACAGATGATCACAACATGGCAAGGGGTGCAAGTACCACACGACGATGCCTCGTCATTAAGTGGGGTTCACGTTAGGTAAAACAACCTGTTGTTTACAATCTGAAGCGTACACACAGACAACATTTACGTGTTTACGTTTGTAAGTTGTCTAGAATCAAAACCTTGGCATTTTTCACTTTAATGAAAACTTTGCAAATCACGAAAAACTGATTATATATATCAATTGTTTTGTTTGAACATCTTAAATAATTGCATACACACAACCTACAAATATATCTTGTAATAAAAAATGACAATAAAAACTAATTTAAGCATTCCTGTAATTTAAAATATAAGTTTGGAAAGACTAGTTTTAAAAGGGGAAAAGTCTTTGGAAAAGGCAAGTTTTGAAACTGACGACACTTCATCGGTCTTTTAACATAGGAAGAGACTTGTTTCGAAACACATATAATATTTGTTGAATACTGATTCCCTCATGTTCTTTTTTTATTTTTTGAAATGGTCACTTTTATGATACTATACGACTCAAGTGTTGTTTGTTTTGTTATTGGCGACATTATAATAACGCCAGACGGATTAGGCCCAATCTTGTAACGCACCGCTAAATATTTATTCCTGGTCTAAAAAGTATTGTCCCGGACTAAAGTTAAAAATGGGTATTACGACAACTAGATAGCACTTAGCTATGGTGTAAATTCAGTTTATAATACCCGTCCACAATATAGTCTCGAACTAGACTTAGACCGATGTTAACGATACTTAGCGACCCGTTATACTTTAAGGCCGGGAACGGGCGAATACACATAATTGTATGAGTCCATCGTAACTTTGCCTGTGAAATCAAGTTGTTCCACAAACAATTCCTTTTTTCTATCCACGCACAACATTGTATTTCAGATTATACAATATACGTTCTATAACCTATTGTATGTATTACATTGGTATTTTCAGCTTTGCTTTTATGCATACGAGTAAATAAATGTTTACAAATAATTTGAAGTGCATATTGTACACACATTCAAATAACTATTGAAAAATGATGTTAGGATATCTCGCAATATTGTAACTTTTAAGAGAACATGTAGTTATCGTGTTATAATTATGACTTAGATATTGTTTATAGCTCATTTATAGTTTAAAGTTCAAAAGTAGTTTATAAGCTGGTTAGTGTCCTATTATTATAAAAAAATGTGTTTTTGCTCATGGACCATTGCCCATTGGTAAAGGCTGGTCCACACAGATTTTGAAGACATAATGCATAAGGTTTTAAGACGTTATTTTTAAAAACAATTTGTGTGAACGCCAGTACGTGTTTCCTATGATCCAACTTTACGACTACGAGTTAAACCTTAAACCGTATGTCTTAAAAATCTGTGTGGACTAGCCTTAATGCTTGATTTGTACTTAAATTTATATATCGATAATTATTGTAAGTAATAACACTAAACTAACTGTAGGGGCGGTTGTCCTGGAGATAGCAATAGTGGACTGTATTTTTTTGTTGGCGAGAGATACAAGAGAAAGGAGAGAAATTGAACTTACATTGCGGTGAGAAGCTTCGGTGGATGACGTGGTGAACAGGTGACGCAGATGACTTGACACTTGCTGTAATTATGACCGGCGCTGGGGATGGTATAGTTAGGAGTATGATAGCATAGCAAGATGAAGGAAGAAAAGATAGGAATAAGAACAGGGTAGTCATAAAGCCGAGGAATGAGAGTCTGACATAAAATCAGCGAAAAACACTACACGCACGAACTGTACGTCCAGAGTGCAACCGAGGTACGGCACGACAGAGACAATACTGGGGAAAGACTGACGATATTTACAACGATAAGCTAGAGAAATGACGTGATAGACTACCCTAGTCAAACCACCGGAAATAAACGAGCGACTATGAAATATGGCGCGAACACTAATTTTTATCTTTTTTCGCGACCAGAAGATGCAATGTCTGTGCGTCACTCTGAAACAAGGCTGATCATGGCATGTTAATTGTTTCAGTACGCAGCCGAGAATGCAAGTCCGACTCCGAGTGTTCCGGCATCACAAACACTGTCTGCATGACTGAGTCTCGCGACCAGAAGATGCAATGTCTGTGTGTCACTCTGAAACAAGGCTGATCATGGCATGTTTTGTTTCAGTACGCAGCCGAGAATGCAAGTCCGACTCGGAGTGTTCCGGCATCACAAACACTGTCTGCATGACTGAGTCTCGCGACCAGAAGATGCAATGTCTGTGCGTCACTCTGAAACAAGGCTGATCATGGCATGTTTTGTTTCAGTACGCAGCCGAGAATGCAAGTCCGACTCGGAGTGTTCCGGCATCACAAACACTGTCTGCATGACTGAGTCTCGCGACCAGAAGATGCAATGTATGTGCGTCACTCTGAAACAAGGCTGATCATGGCATGTTTTGTTTCAGTACGCAGCCGAGAATGCAAGTCCGACTCCGAGTGTTCCGGCATCACAAACACTGTCTGCATGACTGAGTCTCGCGACCAGAAGATGCAATGTATGTGCGTCACTCTGAAACAAGGCTGATCATGGCATGTTTTGTTTCAGTACGCAGCCGAGAATGCAAGTCCGACTCGGAGTGTTCCGGCATCACAAACACTGTCTGCATGACTGAGTCTCGCGACCAGAAGATGCGATGTCTGTGCGTCACCAAATCTGCCCCCGTCAACGGAGCCTGCCCAAGATACCCCAGAGGTAGGGTCCATAAAACACGGTTACGTCGCAGAGAGTAGTGGTCGAATTATTGGTAATCTTTCTTTGGAGGGGATGATCTATTTCTGATTTGTGGTACAATCAGATTACGTACAGCTATTATTATTATTATAGCCAGGGTAGTAGTAAATGTTCATTGTTTTTAATATTATCCATTCATTAATACGGTACTATTTATTTATGTAGTTTAGAAGAACGAATACTAAATCTAAGATATTCTATTACTTGATATACATTTTCATGCACATGCAACATTGAGCACTTCGAGTCTTTGAAATGGGCCTATTGAACAATGTTATTTTTGTAATAAAATGTGCATAAATATTATTTGGACGTTTATGACAAGTGGTTGATTGTATCGAAGGGACTATGTGAAGGCGGTTTTTGTCTTTGTGGATGATTGTCACAAATCTATTTTTTTATGGGGGGAGGGGGTGGTTTAAGAAATTCATTTTGGGGGAGGGGGTGGCCTCCCCCGCATGGCCCCTAATTGTACCACTGGATATACGTGAAACAAAGGGGAACCAAAGGGAGTGTGGTGGGGGAGCTGTGAGACCATTGGAACATATAGTGTTGTCACTATGAAATAACAAAGGGGTATCCTGTATGTAGATATCAAAAACAAACACCCAGAGAACGTCAGATGCGTTTTTACGTTACTTGGAGGCTGGGGAGTTGCGGGGCCCAATTCTATATTATATATAACAACTATATTTACGAAGATATTATAAGCACCTCATTTTCGTTCACTTTGCATTGGCAAAGCTGTCAATTTTTTAGTTATTGTTAACATTTTTGTCCCTTGGACGCGACGTAAAGTGTTGCTAGATTTTCAAGCTGCATTTGCTCCATAGTTTACTCTTTTCATTGTGGACATGTAGCAATCCCCGATGCATTGCTTTTTGGAATCGTCATATAATAACAGTAATTTGTTTCCAGATTTGAGAATTTTTTATTGATTGTAGTCCACACACGAGGAGCTGGTACATAGACTCGGAAGGAGTACGAATAAGAGACAAAAGTTCAGGTCACAGAATCGCTGGTTTTTTATAGGTTTGTTCGTTGGCCGACTAGTTTTTACTCCAGTTTATTCTGGTGTTAAGGAAACACAGATAGTATTGTGACTGTAGAGTAGGCTCAAGTAGGCCTTTTAATTGGTTAAGACGGTTTGAGTACTTAACTATTCACGCTTATAAAAGAAAAAACGCATTTGGGTATTTTGGATCGTAGTTGGGTGGGCGAATTTTAATTGAGACCCAGAAACTATTGAATTAACGAACGGTTATGAAACTAAATAATGGTCAAACACGAGTCTATCTCCAACAATTAAAATCGATGTGAACAATTATTATTTTTAGTTCCACTTTTTATGGTTATTTGTAATATTATAAAATAACATTCATTTTGCTCTGATAGTCAATAGAGTCCAAATATATTCACCTCGACAGTTTTACCCCACGTCAAAATTTAGCTAGCTAATTAATGTGTTGATTGTGTTCAAAGGCACAACATCATAGTTATTAGTGCCCAGACAAAATCAAAAACATTATTTTGTGTGCCAAATTGTAATCCACATGGCCCAGAATCATAATTGGCGACACATGATAGTTTATTGATGTTTCATTTTAGTAATATAGCAATCTAATGTTGGATAGCAGTAGAACTTCAACTAAACGCCGTTTCGTCACAAAACATGGCTGCCGCGCGCCTCATGTGAATGCACCCTATTAAAACCAGAACAATCTGAATACATAAAGTATTGTAAATGTGAGTACAATACAATGTTACGTTTAGTAGCTATGGCAGGTCATACTTATCGATCAGCGATCGCCGCGTGAAGGAAGAATAAAACTCATTAGGCCTATATAGGTACCGAAATGTATGTATACTTGCACAAAAAACGAAACACGCTGGCATTTGTTGCAGACTCTTTGAAGGTAAAACGCATACACTTAAAACAAACAAAAACACGCATATATACAATGTTTTCCGTCCATTACTGTACTCGGTTTGCAAATGCATTTTTTCTTGTATAGAGAGTGATAAAATAATACATGGATGGTGGCAGCTGCGGAGTAGGAGGTATAAGGAAGTAGGTAGATGAAAGTGCTTATATTTTATCTGTGGTTTTCAGTGTGGCGATGACACTTTTCTTCTTTTCCACACGGTATACTTGTTGCCCACACGACTGGCAAAATAGATTAACAGACTAACCGTATTCATAGTCGACCCATAGCCCATTGGAAATCTTAGGATTCTAACCAATGTTATTATCTACCCACAAATCAGTCAGCAAAGATGTCAGTTACATATTCAGCCTTATCAAGTTGGTCATGTATTTAAGAGGGTTCAGTACCTTCTTGCATGGCTACGAAAACCGTGTTGACCGTTATAAACAAAGATAATTTTAAGTAAGTATTTTTCGTATTTTTGTCACTGCTCTTTCTGCGATTTTATAAATTACTGGAAGGCCCGAAATGGCCGGTGATTGGCTATCTCTGTTAGACTGCTGCCCCTTTTAATATTGGAACTACTGTTGCAACTTTCAAGTTTGTTTGCCTGTTACCAGACGTCCAGACATATTTGATTTTTGTTAAGTATTCAATTGTATGGAAAGCTGTTGGTGATTGTGAAAATACAATCTTTACCCGCTGCACTACTGTTTTGTAGCCTTGGAACTGTGCGAGATCATAAGAAAGACAGGCTGATGAATGTTTCCTGGTAAGCGAGTTATGCTGATATGACATGCTGACTGTTGAAATATATTACTATTTTGTCGTAAAAAACTAACTTTATTTGCAATAAAAACCATAAAGTCACGAATTTCGAAGATTACATAGTTAGTCACTATGTTGCTTGTTTATCCAAGGATTTCGAATTATTGTGTATGATATTGATCACAGTTTAAAAATCGATACACGACTCATAATCCAATGTTGCGTCAACTAGTTTTTACGCAAGGGGATGGGGGGGGGGGGGTCCAAAAATATACTGCCAGCTTGCTTACCTCAACGGCTATCTCGGGTTTCGTATTAATACCATTAACCATTCTGTGAATAATATGCAATGATTCATTTTATATTGCTCATCATAGTCTTCTAGATTTATAAAAATTTTAAACAACATTTTACAGTTTTAAATCTTGTCTAATTAGGTATCAATCTCCTATGCATCAATTGAACCCTAGCACAATGCAAGAAGGCACCATCAGCGAAAATTTGTCGATTTTTGTAACAACGTGAAATTGGCGTGTCTAGAAAAGTGCCTCGCCAGAATTAAACTCTGTCTTGTATAGTTCTAAGGATTAGTAAGGAAAGCTAAATATATAGTAGCCTAAACGTATAATTTACTTGTCTACACTCACAAATTTGAGCGATTGTACTTGTTTTAAGTCGTATTGCGCAACCTAAAGTATACCCAGTACACTGTCTGCAGACATTCATGCTTCTTATATTTAATATGCTTATCTCGTGTCCTTGGATTGTATGTCCATGCGGCCAGTATCGACCTGTCGTACCAGTATTCACATTACCACTACGTCGCGTGATTAATTTCCGAAGCGCAGTTTCGACAAGGGCTAGAATTTTATGGGAGGTTCTTCGCCGACTTATTTAAATACCTACAAAATGTCAAACAGTCGCGCTTCGCAATAACTCTTTTCCACGTCCAAGAACGAGTCAGCGTTACTTGGAGTCGTGTTAGAGTACTGCGAACTAGTGGAGTTTGCCGTGGTAACATTAGTTCTAGACAGCAACAGGGGTTGATATATACTGTAACATATTCTAAAGGAGAGTCCGCACAGTCCGTTATATTACATTTATTTTAACTACATAATGTCACCCACCACTGCCAGAACTTTTGTAAGTTGTGTATACACGTTGAACTCACCAGTCACTACATAATGTGCTATACAAACATTACATACACGGATCCATACACAATATATACATGTTTAGTCAAAATATCTTCTTTGTTAGACAGGTCCCACTCTAAACAATGTTTTTACAATAGTTTTAGAAGTTTTATATTCATATTATGGAGGTCGATTTATGTTTGGTGTTATATGTTTAATATATGTTTACAATGGTGACAATCGCCACTGTATGAAAATCCTTTCTATAATTATGTGCAATGTATTTCAATTTTCAATAATATAATATTGTTATGCTTTGTTATCAGATAACACGATTATTGTTGGTTCTTTGTCCTTAATTAACAGATTGCGTGATTTGCATAACATATGCACAACACACTTTACTTTAGTTGTGTTATATCTGTAGTTGAAAATACTTCCTGGCGTTCAAGTAATTGCAAAACTTGCCCTACTCAAAAGAACTTTAAACTATGTGTGTTTGAAACGATAACGCAAATATGCCACATAGCCTTTTTAAGAATGGCGCATAAATTTCGAACACTTCCTGTTTCTTCTATTGCAAAGGAAAAGACAGACTGTGATGCAGGTGCTGTAGAAAAGTGCAAGAGTCAAAATAACTTTATCGACCGCCGCGAATAATATATGAAACAGTTTTTCCAGAACGAAGTGGGTTTGTCTGGGGATTAATCACGTCCCTTCTTAGACAAAAAATATGCAGTTCATTTAAATTTCATGTTAAATAACTGTGATTAATTAGACAACATTTTTATTCCTGACGTTTTATAAATCTAAGGGAGTCATTTGAGGTCGAAAATTGTTGGCTTAATCTTTTCTTATATTTGGGACAGCGCCGGGCCGCCGCAGGATATAGGTATTGTTTCAAATCACCCTCCCACCCCACAGGCATCTAACTAGACTAGTGGACTACAGCCACGTGCAATCGAGTTATGTTTTGTATTTTGTATAATCCGTCATATTTTGTCACCGTAACCTACTATACCTCAAATTCACCCGTGCTAATAATTGAATAATAACCAGATCACTTCAATAAAATCACTATCTCCAACTACAAACCAGAGCCCAGATGCGCAAAGGTGCCTAAGTGCTAAGACGTCCTAGTTTAGGCAAATCTTGGTGATATAAATCACGCATATGTCGTTCTGTAATGTCACAAAGATATAATATAATAAAATATCAACGATTAAATTAATAATAGTTTATTTGTGAATGTGTTATAACACCCAGAGTTCATTTATCTTGATTTATCTAGCTAGGCTTTGCCTAACTTAATACAACTTAGAGTTAGGCATCTTTGTGAATCCAGGCCCAGGATTCGAGCCTGGAAATTAGGAACCATAATAATTATGGTATCGTATATTAAAAGGTTTAAACAGTTAAATGAAAATTCGGACAAAAATAATAAATATAGCGATGGCAGAAGAGGGAATTAAACCAACGTAAAAAAGAGCGTTGTTTCCTGGGTTATAAATCAATTAAATTGTATACATTTGTTGGAGAAAGTTAGCTACTGCATATCTTTATGTAATGCAATCTGCCTTAAATGTGTTGTTTTCCACGGTTTACCATTGTACTTTTGTTGTAAAAATAATAAAAAAGATTACAAGAATAATATTCAATTTGGGGATATTTTCATAAGAATATAATAAAATAATTTGAAAAGTATTGTACATTGTTCATTGCATACTTCATTATTTTCTTGACTGTTTTCTTAATCAAGAGACACCCCTATATGACTTGTGCGTAGACGAGGTAAACAAGTGCGCACTATAACTCCTCTCAACGAGTCGCAGACGTATGCGTGACGCGTGTACTCGTAGAGAGAGAGCACCGCACCTTATTTATTTCCCATCGGCCGTGAATCCTCATCACTTAACAAACATCTTCCCGTGATCACTGATAACAGATGTTGTGATCGCTATCACGCGAACATCATCACAACATTTCCTGTCCCCGGTCGCGGTGCTAATCCTACCAATAACACGGCTACACACGAACGGAAACAATCAAACGATTGATCACGAGATAAGATTGTGTATGGTAAAGAATTAAGTGCAAAAATATAATTTATCACAAATCTAAAAACACTTCCTTGTAAAGAATGGTAATTATTCTAAAAATATCTCGCTAATTGCTGCAATATCGTAAAGCGTTGGTTGAACGTTTACAATGTTGTCACCACCAAGGTCATAGTATATCGTTATGGCGACCCATTTATCCGTGTCGCCCGTCTAATGATATGGAGGCATTGAATGATGACTGAATGTTCTTTCATGTTCACGCCAATAAGACAATGTGCCTTTGACTATTGCTCAGTTCCCATGATGTCTCTTGCCGCGCGGTAGCTCCGCGACGGAAAACGCTGTGATTGATCATCGATTAGTCACCTTTCATCATCTTGCCACGCGGCAAAATTCATGGGAACCGTACATAAGATTGAAACGTGTGAATACAATGGCAGTGTTTAATACGGGATCTGAACCCACGATCCCTCTGAGGAACATATTCAAAAACGAATACTAGTACACAAAGGCAGCTTGAATTGCGTCATACTGTTAATAAATTCTTGGCATGACCAAACATGTTTACATCCAACCAAGTTAGAAGTCGGGATATGTTATAGAAATGTTATTTATTGTTTCACGCGGTTACCTGGTATGGATGGGTGTCACTGTAACGTGTCACGAAGCATCAGCACATCTCGTGTTAGTAATCGTCCATAATGTCTTTGCGCATTATTGTTTCACCCCCTCCCCCCCCCCCCCCCACATTCCCTCCCGCTTTGTCGACAGCCGCGGACATATGAATCTTCGAGTCTGACAATGATAAAACAAGCTGCCAGGAGAAACGCTATTCCGAGAGAAAATTGGAAAATAATGGCCGGTTCTTACAAAGTAGTCGAAGGTTTAGCTAGTTGTAGTCCGATTTGGGGGCGTGGTTAAATCTAGTCGTAAGTTTGGCAATGACCTTCGCGAAAAGATGCGACATTTTTCGTCTTCACTTTTGGGCGTTTGCGCTAGTAGGATTGAGAGGAATTTGCGAACCCAAGGTCTCCAAACCCCGCGGATTCGTTGGTTCGATTCGTTGAGGGTATTTTTAATAGTTTCTCCAATGCGGTACCGTTTTGTTATCTTTCCATAATTCGGTAGGCCTACGTACGTATGCTATACCCCACGTTAAAACATAAATGTTATATTTCAATCGCTATTTTGTTAATCGTTGTTTGCTTTTTGATGTCAGTCATATCGAAATGTCAGTGATTAATTGGTATACACCAATATACTTACGACTGTTTAACCATGGTTCACATTTTATCTCCAGTTTTATATTTTATGTTTATTATCATTTAGTTTACGATTGGCGTCAACGCTAACTTCAACTTCAACACCTTGATGAACCTGTATATTCATATGGAAGCATTCACGATTGCGGAAATGCGTCAACCGTCAACTTCAACCGTCAACGTCAAAGTCCAACTTTCACGACTGGCGTTAACGTTTGACGCTCGCGCATGCGCATTCGTATGTCACCAGAGAGGTTACAAGGAAATATGTGTTCATTTTCCAGAGAAAGCATTTTCTTCTTTTGACTTTGTTTACTCGCATTTACCTCGTGTCAACAAAGTGGGGTTATGGACGGGAAAATCATTGAGCAAGTACAGCAATTCCCAGTAATTTATACAAAAACAAACAAGAAAATAAAACAAGCGTTTTTGAGACATTTTATCGACCACTCGCGCACGAATAATAACCTCTAAATGACAACCACAAGAAATCAGCTGTTGTTTACATAAAATCACAGCTTGCTCTACATCACAACCACGGACACTTGGTCTACTTGATCTCCGCCTAGCGGAGGCTCGTCGAACTCCCAGCTTGCGAGTTTGACGAGCCTCCGCTAGGTGGATGTCAAGCAGACTTTGACGGACACAACGTGTAGAGATGGTTGTGCAATAACGAAAATCAACGAAGTCCACCGATGAGTACCAACGCGGCTTCAGTTGACGCCAATCGTGAATCAAAAACGTCAACGTGAAACTATTACCGGTTGACGATTGAAGTTGACGCCAATCGTAAACTAAGCTTTATTATAAGATTTATCAGATTGTTAATTAGAACTAGAACACAGTTAAATATGTGAAGCATTATTTACTTTCGTCCTAGGCATGTTTTGATCGCTATTTTGTACGGAAGTAGCCGGTACAAGAGACGACTTGATTACCTGTCTCTGTTAGTCGCTCATACAACAGCTGTGTTCAATAATTCACGAACACACGGATACAACGCGTATTATATGATACCGCGGCGGATAAAAAGGCAATTTTTTCGTTTGTTTTTTCCACCAGTCATGCAGTTGGTTTGTAACTGTGCTAATGTAACAAAGTTCTCATTGGTTCACCGAGTGCGTTTCTTTCTACGGAAATGCAGAACAGGCGACGGAGCCAGGCCAATGAACCGGCTAAACGAATAGTTCGCGTGGCGCGCTCTGCGTGCACCGCGCTCTTGTGAACTACTGGCGCGCAAGTCTCGCCCAGTGCCGCCTTAATTGAAATCTGGCGTTTTTATTTCTCTGAACTGTTTAGTAAGGTTTAAAACTAGCTATATTTCGTTTCAATTATGCAAGTTTGTCAAATACGACATACTATTAAATCGATGTTCTTTATTTTACATATTATGTACAGTGGAAGACTACCACGAAACTAGCATGGCCATATTATTTAAAGAGAATTAGTTTTCAATAGTTTAAGAAAAATGTTATAATTAACAAAACAATTATTTACTTTTAAAAATATTTCCTAAATGTCTGCGGTAAAAACGTACAAATCGTGTAAACAAAACTTTGAAACGACTTTTCTAAGACTTTTCGTTTCGACGACTCAATGAAATTGTATTTCTCTTGCGATCAAACACCCGGTTGAGCAAATCATTATCAACTCCATCTCCATCCCAAGTATTGTGTTAATTCATTGCTTGTATTCAGTGTTCGTGCAACTCCCAATAACTTTATGACAATTCAAATCTAATTGAAAAACTAGTCAGTTTAAACCAATGTTAATTAATATCAACATTGACAACCAACCAACAATAACATATTAACTCAAGAATCTAGGGAATAATCATAAACTTACAATATCTTGAAATATCGATCTTTAATTGGTTATCGGCTTATCGCTCACTCGTCGATGGTGTTCGGAACCTACAGAGTTGGTTTAGTTGCTTTAAATTAAAGTCCCCCACTGAAAATCAGTTTCATTATACTGAGTGGGTAATGACGTGTGACTCAAAGATTCAATATTTATTCCACAACAATGTAGTAAAAGTAAAGCTGTAAGCTGACCTGTAGGCCTACGCTTTTAAATAATGAGCTCTTTCACAAATGAGTATCCATATATAATAACAAGCAGCAAAGCATTCATTATTATATTAGTAGAAGTACTGTTAGTAGTAATAGTAAATATTATTCTGAGTAGAAAGTGGTCCATGTAATATGTAAGAAACAGTCATTATCTGCAATCCCTACGTCGAAATCCTACTTGAATCTGTGTAGAAACTATAACCTCAATATTGGCTTGGATATATCTTGGACAACAAGGAACAATAATATCTGTTTTCTCGTCGATCCACAACATTGTTTCAAACAGCGCAAAACTTGGTTGTTCTCTTGTTCACAGCGCTCAACTCACAGTGTAAAGCTGACGAGGAGTGTATGATGAACGCGCACTGTGGTGTCAGTAACGCCTGTTCTCTTGTTCACAGCGCTCAACTCACAGTGTAAAGCTGACGAGGAGTGTATTATGAACGCGCACTGTGCTGTCAGTAACGCCTGTTCTCTTGTCACAGCGCTCAACTCACAGTGTAAAGCTGACGAGGAGTGTATGATGAACGCGCACTGTGGTGTCAGTAACGCCTGTTCTCTTGTCACAGCGCTCAACTCACAGTGTAAAGCTGACGAGGAGTGTATCATACCGCGCACTGTGCTGTCAGTAACGCCTGTTCTCTTGTTCACAGCGCTCAACTCACAGTGTAAAGCTGACGAGGAGTGTATCATGAACGCGCACTGTGCTGTCAGTAACGCCTGTTCTCTTGTTACAGCGCTCAACTCACAGTGTAAAGCTGACGAGGAGTGTATCATGAACGCGCCCTGTGCTGTCAGTAACGCCTGTTCTCTTGTTACAGCGCTCAACTCACAGTGTAAAGCTGACGAGGAGTGTATCATGAACGCGCACTGTGCTGTCAGTAACGCCTGTTCTCTTGTTCACAGCGCTCAACTCACAGTGTAAAGCTGACGAGGAGTGTATCATGAACGCGCACTGTGCTGTCAGTAACGCCTGTTCTCTTGTTACAGCGCTCAACTCACAGTGTAAAGCTGACGAGGAGTGTATCATGAACGCGCACTGTGTTGTCAGTAACGCCTGTTCTCTTGTTCACAGCGCTCAACTCACAGTGTAAAGCTGACGAGGAGTGTATCATGAACGCGCACTGTGTTGTCAGTAACGCCTGTTCTCTTTGTTCACAGCGCTCAACTCACAGTGTAAAGCTGACGAGGAGTGTATCATGAACGCGCACTGTGCTGTCAGTAACGCCTGTTCTCTTGTTCACAGCGCTCAACTCACAGTGTAAAGCTGACGAGGAGTGTATTATGAACGCGCACTGTGCTGTCAGTAACGCCTGTTCTCTTGTTACAGCGCTCAACTCACAGTGTAAAGCTGACGAGGAGTGTATTATGAACGCGCACTGTGCTGTCAGTAACGCCTGTTCTCTTGTTACAGCGCTCAACTCACAGTGTAAAGCTGACGAGGAGTGTATCATGAACGCGCACTGTGCTGTCAGTAACGCCTGTTCTCTTGTTACAGCGCTCAACTCACAGTGTAAAGCTGACGAGGAGTGTATCATGAACGCGCACTGTGCTGTCAGTAACGCCTGTTCTCTTGTTACAGCGCTCAACTCACAGTGTAAAGCTGACGAGGAGTGTATCATGAACGCGCACTGTGTTGTCAGTAACGCCTGTTCTCTTGTTCACAGCGCTCAACTCACAGTGTAAAGCTGACGAGGAGTGTATCATGAACGCGCACTGTGCTGTCAGTAACGCCTGTTCTCTTGTTACAGCGCTCAACTCACAGTGTAAAGCTGACGAGGAGTGTATCATGAACGCGCACTGTGTTGTCAGTAACGCCTGTTCTCTTGTTCACAGCGCTCAACTCACAGTGTAAAGCTGACGAGGAGTGTATCATGAACGCGCACTGTGCTGTCAGTAACGCCTGTTCTCTTGTTACAGCGCTCAACTCACAGTGTAAAGCTGACGAGGAGTGTATCATGAACGCGCACTCTGCTGTCAGTAACGCCTGTTCTCTTGTTCACAGCGCTCAACTCACAGTGTAAAGCTGACGAGGAGTGTATTATGAACGCACACTGTGCTGTCAGTAACGCCTGTTCTCTTGTTACAGCGCTCAACTCACAGTGTAAAGCTGACGAGGAGTGTATTATGAACGCACACTGTGCTGTCAGTAACGCCTGTTCTCTTGTTCACAGCGCTCAACTCACAGTGTAAAGCTGACGAGGAGTGTATTATGAACGCACACTGTGCTGTCAGTAACGCCTGTTCTCTTGTTCACAGCGCTCAACTCACAGTGTAAAGCTGACGAGGAGTGTATTATGAACGCGCACTGTGCTGTCAGTAACGCCACGAGTAATGCCAACACGAACGCCAGGACGTGCTTGTGTAAAGAAGGCTTCGAAGAAGAGGATCATATGTGCAACAGTGAGTACCGACCACCATATAACCAACACAACATACCAACTAACATAACATAACCAACTAACATAACATAACCAACTAACATAACATTACCAACCATATAACCTAAGCACAGACAACTAATCTGTGACCTAAGTGTGCAAATGTCAAATCAGAAAAGCACAATTTATATTTCATCCATCGTCATTTGGTTGAGGAATATATTTTTAGTCTCAAAAGTACGCCCAATGTACTAAATAACAGGATAATATCTACCTAAGGAGATGTTAAAATTATTACAATAGCACAAGCCTCAATTGAGGTGGTTGTGACATCACAGGCGGACAAACAATGTGTTGCTAGGCAACTGCATCGTCGTATCTTTCTTTGATTGGTGCATATTCAATGTTTGTCCGAATCAACACACGGCTACACGGCTATTTTTAGAATTGAGTCTTGTGCTATAGCAAGTTATCAGATAATTAGCTTCAGTGGCGTATCCAGGAATTGGGAAAGGGGGGGGGTTTCAACCCATATTATAGAGAGTGGAACCGAAACATAATTGGGGTTCCGGGGGGCTTGCCCCCCGAAAAAATGGTCGTCAAGGTCATTTTAGTGCAAATCTGTGCGTTTTACAGCGGCCAACTGAAACAAGATTACTCAGTTTTTGACAACACATTTTTTCCTTAAAAAAAGATAAAAATATAACAATTGTAGATCGATGCGTGTATTTTTAACAAAAACAAATGTCTTAAATACTGTCTATTGAAATGTAAACGGTTATTTTCCATGTTTTCTTTGCAAAAGGGGGGGGGGTTAGTCCCCCCCCTCCACCCCCCGTGTATACGCCACTGATTAGCTTTGCTTCTTAAAGGGATAGTCAGATGAAGAACTAAAAAATCACCAATTAGTCATTAGTCCATGAAATTCAGTTATGTGTTAAATACAATTGATATAGGTTGCTTCAATGCAAGAAAAAAATAGTGAACAATTAGCTATTCTACTAGATTCCCTTCGGCAGCTCTTGCTGCATTTTTCTTCTAAAGCGTAGTGCAACTGCATCGGTTCTGAGGTTGCTGGCGCCTTCCCGATAGACAGGACTCATTGTGTTATACGAGACCAGCCCGCGCTCCGCGAAACGCTCGGCGACTGCGGACAGTACCGCTCAAAACAGATTGCAACTTTTCTACACATCATGTCACAAAAAAATTAATTGCAGGGTATTTTGTAGAAGTACACGTTCGTACTAAGAAGCATGTTATCGGTAGAGAAACGATGCACATTAAACCTCCTGATCGATTTTTGATCAGTGCCCTATTTTAGCGGTGGTTTTACTTTCTCAAGGCAACATTTTTTTTATACGGGAATTACCATGAGAAAAGTTGCTCGGTGCTACTTGGTAGCAACAAACCAAAAACTCGCGTTTTCTTTAATTTTTTAACCGCCTGCTTTTAAGGTATGGTATCTTTTAGTCATGTTTTTTATATTTAAAGGTGGACATCTACAAATGGTAGTTCTTTAGTTTTTCACCCGACTATCCCTTTAAATGCATCGTAAAATTGTCTTAAAAGTTTTTTTTTAATATGTGTCTTGTGTAAGTTCTATGTATAATATTGATTAGCTCATCACATGCGCATCTACTATTCAACAAAGATTGAGTATAATCAAATTACTTAAAAATCCATTGTCCTGTATGCAGGTGGTAGTTGTAATGTGAGTTAATCTTATGGCTTTGTTCATTCAGGATTACCCTATACGACAGAGCATCCCAATAAAGCCCTCGAAATTGCAAATATACTTGAACAATTACATTTTGTTTTCATAGTGGCTCAGTCTTAGTGAAAATGGCAAGATTGTTACAATTATCCTATTTCATATTTCATTCATTGTGTAACTAGTTCCAGTGTGATATTAATTAAAGTTGTACCCTAACAATAGTAACAAAATGTTTGCTAGCGTCAACGCCGTTTCAATTGTCAAGAGACTTTTATATTTAAGTTTCTTTTACCTATGTTTTTTTATGTATATCCTTTTGTAATTGCGTATTACGGTGACAAGAATAAACACCACCAATAATAATAATAATAATAATAATAATAATAATAATAATAATAATAATAATAATAATAATAATAATAATAATAATAATAATAATAATAATAATAATAATAATAGTAATAATAATAATAATAATAATAATAATAATAATAATAATAATAACAATAATAACAATAATAATATTAATAATAACAATAATAATAATAATAACAATGAATTATTTTGTTTGTTTCAGATGGAATTTTATTAGCAGTAGGCCTACCGTCAATCATCGTTCTCTTCACCATCTCATTTCTCCCTCGTGGGGTTTAGGCTTCTTGATCTAGAAGAGGAATATGTGCCGAGCATCTGTGTTTAGTCAGTTGGAAACTATATTTACATTTATTTGAATGGGTCCTCAAATGTCATAAAATAGTGCAATTAATGTTACATCTCCCATATTATCACCAGCGTGGTTTATTTTCGTGCAACTTACACCGGAAAATTGTCGTCTTTTTACACATATGGATGTAATACGGAAAACGTATGATCTTTTAATATTTGTTTTCCATCTCGCTATTGTAAATATTATGCATTCCAAACATGATGTGTTTCTATTGTATAAATAAAATTAATGGGTAAAACCACTTTAATGTTAACAAATCTGAACATGAGACTTTTCAATGTGAACACTGAACATTGTATGTACTTATCATGAATGTTTTAATAAAGCACTAGATAAATTTCTAATATACATAGTCTTACTTGTAAATTTTATTTACTCGACAAAGACATTTATATAATTACTACGTTTACCGCGCGATTCGATACGTACTCGAACGACCGTGTTTATAACACGTTGTTTATATTGTACTAGAAGTAACATAAGAACGATAAGATAGATTATAATATATTTTTTTCTGACTGCTGAAAAGTACTTCTAGTACAATATAAACAATATATTATAAAGATAGACATCCGAGTCCTTACGATTGTACGATTTGGTACGGACTCGGCTCGCGTGGTAAACGTAATCAATGTAACTGTTAAAGTCTCCAACTGTTCTCTTACCTCTTAATATAAACGCAAACAAAAATGTTATCGTATCTTAAAAAGACTCGAACAAAAAGATAATTGTGCATTATTTTGTATTATTATGGATGACAGAGCAACATTTTATTGAAAAGCATACCTACTTATTTTGTCGAACTAAAGTATAGAGCCCTCACTCTCTGCTGACTATACTAGTATCGGCGTCAAGCGGTAAACTTGCACAAGTTTGGACTGCTGGGCCTGGATTCACAAAGATGCCTAACTCTAAGTTGTCCTAAGTTAGGCAAATCCTAGATAGATAAATCAAGATAAATCATCCTTGGGTATTACTGAACATTCACAATTACAATATTATTAGTTAAATTGTTGTTATTTTACTATATTGTATCTTCATTGCATTGCAGAGCGACATATGCGTGATTTATATCACTAAGATTTGCCTAAACTAGGACGTCTTAGCACTAGGCACTTTTGTGAATCTGGCCCCTGGAGTATTATGTGTAATAGAGGCACACAAAAACTATCCAACTTTACATCGTGTTACCAACAGCGCCCTTAGTTGATAATAGTCAGCGTTTAGTAAAAAAAAATTATAAAGCTACAGTTGTCGAGTATGCCTCAGGAAGTAAGTAAACTCGGCACCTCCACCAAAGAGAGGAGTCAACATAATTAGTGCGATCCAGAGCTCATCTCACAAGTAATCTCGGTTAACCTGCAGTGACGTCAGGATGGATTGTACGATACAACTTAAAGGGGACATTGTGGGATTTATTTTGCTTGGTAAATGGATCGAGGTTTGTATTTGAAGGTTACATTCGTGATTTTATGTCAGAATTTTCGTCTATGTTGCTGTTGTGTACGTCTTGAACTTACTATGATTTGCCATAAAAATAATTAAACAAATAATCGTCCGTTAAACATTCATCAATTCCAACTCGCGCCACAACGAAATATCATTTGAAAAAGGTTGGGCTGGATGAGAGTGAGTAACTTGGGATTGATTATGGAACAATGTAAGAAGCCATCCAGTCTGAATATTGGATTACTTTTGGCTGAGTTAGATTAGTAATGCGATGTATTCTGAAGCGCAGCTATATGTGATTATAATAATACATACACACTTTGATCAAAATATTCCATCAACCATCATTTTTTAAGGGAAGTGCTGCCATAAATATTAGAATTAATCACGTCATTACATAAAACGATGACGTATGGTGATGTTACTTTATAAACACGTTTGTAATACGATGGATTTCATCAAACTATACCTTGATGAGTTAGTGAACAGAGTATATTTTACTTAAGTTATTATTCCTCCACAGCGTGCACCGTATAGACTGAACACAATCATCTTCTTCTTTTCTTATACCCACAATTGACATCTCTTGTCATCATGTATTTTCTGGTCAGCCAGTAGAGATAGGACTCCTGTTCCCTCCGATCCATGCCACCCGGCATTTTGTCCCTTTCATCCTTTACATATGTACACTCAAAGAGATGCCTCCTTCACACAATCCATTATAACAGTGAGCAGTGTACCAGCCACCATCTACCTGGTGTGGTGCAGCACACGGACATATGGTCAGTATGCTGCAACTGAATGGTGTGGCTATTTACATGTAATTAGTGTTTCGTTGAGTTCCTTGTTTCGCCGTATTTTTCGAATGTTACTTAATTACGTACTTACAGGTATGTTCCATTCTATCTCTTCTAAAACCCTACGCAAACGACACTGTATTGTGTAAGCTTACGGGATTCTTACCCCCATATAGAGATACCTGGACTTACTAGAAATGAACGCGTAAATAAAATCCTTCCTACACTACCTGGAATAAACAAATTTGTAAAATTATATTTGAAGAAATAGAAACAGACCTTTACCATTCGGTCATCAACCGGTGACAACTAAACAAGCGGTCTTCCTTCTTGAAACGTTCAATGTGTGGACATATATAGTTAAATGCAGTACAGAAAGGGATCTTGTAATTACGTACAATTACACATGTTGCTCTATTGGAAAGATAAACAGATATTGAATAATGAAATTATATATTTATTTGGTAATGACGTTTATTACATTAACATGTGCGTACAAACTTGTGCAAAACGTACAGCTAACATAATATGTATGAAGGCCATAATATGAAGTGAAATATAATGTACGAAATTGTACAGTTAAAATACAGATAGAGGTGTATAGCTCAACGGAAAGACAACAAATTCTAATTTAGGAGGTTCCCGGTTTGATGCCGGCCACCGATAGTTCTGACTGAAGTTTTTTCCGAGGTCTACCTCAATCATAAATACCTAGTTAGTCAGTGACATGAATCGTCCCTGGGCAGTTTTCCTATAAAAACAAAACAAAATTGTACAATCTAAACGAGGCTCAGCAGTAACTCGAGGAGCGATTGAACTAAATGTTGCCTACGACTTCTCGCAGATGTACTTGGTAGCTGTGGAGGTTGTGCAGGAGATGAACACAATAGTTGGGCTGATGGGCACCATCTGAGTACAGTCTTCACTGAGGCTGTTCCCTGAGCCAGACGTAATGTTTGAAGTTATATAGTACGGCACAACGTTACCTGTTGAGAAAAACAGATCACAATAATAATCGTGCTAAACAATCCATACACCGCTAGAAGTATTGTATTCGCATAAACAAAGGTGGGTTTAAGCCCTACACAAAATATACACATTCACACTTTAATCTCGCTTCATTATATAGCAAAAGTTTCCCGTAACGTAAATTTTAAATTTTATATTGAAGAAATGCGTCGTCCACAATAATTTATGTTCGTTTTAATTTTGAATATTGCATTAAACCCTTTCACCACGTTTCTTTACATGGACGGGTGGAAAAACTCAAAATGGTGTCCATGTTGTGTTTCTTACCATCAACTCCTTCGTAAGCGCCCTCATTTGTCTTGTCGTGAACACCAAGCAAGCATTTACTCGCAGCACATCCCAACCCCATCAAGATTTTAGCTTCGTAGCTGTCGCTGGGAATAGCCAGGTGGGCCCCTGAAGTCGTACATTTCTTCTCAGCGTCGTCCCAACTTATCGTAGTCTCGTCGACGAAAGCATAGGTTCTACCTGGAATATTAGGACATTGCTTTCCTTCTTATTCTTCGTTAACAAGAGGAATGTTATGAAAGAACCCAATTTATTTAGTAGGGGTTAACCTTACTTCGTACACTTTACACTGATATGAAAAGGGATGTATATTTCTTGTAATAGTAGTATTATTATTATTTACAAACAAAGGATATTTATAAACTATAAAAGATACTTTTGCCATGTATTGTCAAGAATTCATCCCAACTACGCAATTAAATACAAATTCCTTTCTATTCTGCAATGGATTGCTACTCTGCAGGGTTGAGGACTGTACTATCGAGTGTAAATGCCTGACGATCAGCTGTTACCATAGAGATCCAGATCAAGGTGATATTGATCAACAGTACGAGCTTCTGTTAGCTACCTGCTACGGAATTAGTGCACAGATTAATTTGGGAGCTTGCTATAAAAGTTGATTAAAGAAACGATAATTTATAAGGAAACACTTTTTGGTGGAATCATGGTGTGGAAGTCGGCGGAATTGATAAAATCCAATGCATTTAGGACAATTATAGGAACTAAAATAACGAGTATACCCCGGAGGAGAGTAGAACATTTTCTCATCAATTGAACATACAGTCGGCGGAATTGATAAAATCCAAAGCATTTAGGACAATTATAGGAACTAAAATAACGAGTTTACCCCATTTAGGAGAGTAGAACATTTTCTCATCAATTGAACATACAGTGAACTACTATTTCAGCACTTTTGGGTCAAGATTAAATGTTTTTCTATTTCTAGAATGTATTATACAAATTGTTTTTCCACCTTACGAAAATGTTCTGCAATGTCAAAATGTTTTTTAATTAAATTATTGTTGTCTATTTAATTATTGAATAGCGAATATTCCACTCATCTAAATTGGCCCATTGTTAGTTACAGACGGTGGCCTGAAAATACCATGACAACGTAATTATGTTTTCTGCATCAGTAAATTATAATACTTACCGTTAGCTGCCTGAGCAAAATTCAACTGCACAGTGGGCAGAGTTGTTATCGTAGTAGGGGTTGTAATAGTGGTAGTAGAAGTAGGAGTACTGGTAGTCGTAGTAGGAGTTGTGGTAGTATGAGTTGTAGTAGTTGTAGTCGGGGTTGAACTAGTAGTAGTGGTAGTAGCTTCAGTGGTAGCTGCAGTGGTTGAGCCAACGGTAGTTGCGGTAGTTGCAGCTATGGTCGTGGTAGTGGTAGCTGTGCTGCTGGTGGTAGATACCGCTACACTTGAGCCCAAGGACGTGGTAGCTACCGTTACTGTCGGCACAGTAGTAACGTTACTGGTTGTACCGGTAACTGCATTGCTTGCAATAGTGGTCGTGTTTGAAGATGCCGCTAGTTTCAAGACAGTTGTTGTTGGTTTTGTTGTTGTTGTTGTGTTCATTGGCTTGGTGGTCGTTGTATTTCTTGTTGTTGTCTTGTTTGTGGTGGTTGGAGGCGGCGCTTCTGTTGATACTTCTGTGAAGCATTCAAGTTGAAAACTCGTCATCAAATGTCGAGTTTTTTTTAAATTCCTAATGATTATTTGATATTGTTTTCTACTCTCAATAATAATACTAATAATTTTTCGTAGAAACCCTGATGCCCCTCTTCAGGTGACTTAACTTAGTATTCTGGTATTCGGAATAGTGGGGAAGGAATGTCCAAGCGCTGTTAGTATGAATCAATCTCTTCATTGGCTGTGGCTGATCGAGGAAAATCTCGGGACAATTTTAGTTGACTCCGGCATTGGAGCCTGTTGTGATAGCACTGTGGCATCTCTATATTATTATGTGTACTCACACAAGTGGTTTGAGAGTTGTGTTCACTTACTTGAGTGGATTTCGCACCCTTTATTTTGAACAAAGTGTTCGACACACTGTATTTATTGTCAATGAATGAATTCAAATTTAAATTTAAAGTTTCCAATTCTGTAAACCGCAACCACAATAGGCCTTTACCTGAACCTACATCCCTTTATGCTGTGTTGCATGCTAACTCTGCATCCCGTAATATGTACCGGTGCGTAGCACAGCGTGCTAATATATAGTCTGGTTTAGTGAGATATGTCTAGGATCTTGTCGTATGTAACTGTAGCAGTTAACCAACCTCGTTTACCCCAACCAGTGCTTAGAGTCTATATGTAACGATTCCCTGGACTACCCTGCATGTCTATATTAATTTATAGTCGTTTATTATTTATTCATACAACACTGTCTATTAAAGCTACAAACACAAAGTTAATATACACAAGAACAAATTTAATTTTCACACAAAAATAAGGCTGAAAATTGAGTTTATCTTTTGAAACAAATTATGTATTTACCTTCACAAGTGAATACATCTTTGTCCCACTTTCCCGGGAACTTGCAGATTATTATCTGATAGTCTTCAACCAATGCGAAACCTGTTGGGCAGTTCACGAAGAAAGCCTGGGTTTTAACCGGAACTCTAGCGGTACAGTCCATGCCATCTCCGAACCGTTTCTCCAGCTTGGGATGCCTGCAGGTTATATTCGCGTCCCCTGGGTCCAAGCCGGTACACCCAACTACCTTGGACGCTCTGTTCTGTAACCACAAGCAAAACAAGCAACAGTTTGATAAATTTAATTAAACGAGTGAGAAGCAAAAGGAAAAACAAAAGGTGATAGAAATTTAATGTATTTTTATGGAAGACCGATCCAATAAGTTTAAATATCAAGTAGATTGAGAATAGCATAAAAACATTTGCTCACAAATATGAAGGAACACAAAAATATCTGCGATAGTAATTTTACTGTGGTTTATTATAATATATGTAGAACCCAATAGTATAATCTAGAATACTGTTTGCAGCAGGGCAGACCAAAATTTAAAACATTACTATGGAAAATAATAAATAATGTAGATCTCCTTTGAACAAAATATTATGATATAATTCCAAAACATCATGATTGCAAATAAAAAATATTACATGAAAAATATTTTTTTTTTAAACAAGGCTTATATTTAAATGCACTTAAAAGTAAAAAATAAATTTTCGACCAACAAATTTGTCCTCACTCGGAAAAAAATAAACGTTGGGCGCTTTCGGTATTGACATGGATTACAGTATTCTGCTCTTTTATGCAGGGAAAGCGCCCAACGCTTATTATTTTCCGAGTGAGGCAAAAATTTGTTGGTCGAAAATTTATTTTTTACTTTTTAGTGCATTTAAATTTTAAATAGCCTATAAGCGTTGTTTAAAAAAAATTCTGTTTTCATGTAATATTATTTTATACTTTTTAAATTTAAAGAATCTTGCAATCGGATATGTGCTCACTGGACGTGTCCGTATTTAGAAGACTGCATACTTGTGTACTTGTTCTTGTTCACTTCACTAGCAAACTAGCGTGCTCGCATTGCAAACTTGAATTTCGTACAGTTCCGTCCATGCACGATTCAGCGGTCGGCCAACAATGCTTACGGAAGGTGGGATTATGTGGCTATGGGAGAATTTGGCAAAGTTACTAGGCCTAGGCTACACTCTCTTCAATTGCAATTCAAAATCAGTTTTCAAATGTTATATCAAGGTTCATTGATGCACACAAGATCATCATCCACTAACATTGATTTTTTTAATGTTTATAATTGTTTAGTTTTTTAATTGTTTATTTAATTGTTTTCAGCTCGATTCAACGTTGGCAAGTGGGTGAAATATCGATTCCCATATAAAACATTAATTAATTAATTATGATACATTTATTGACAATTTAGTAAATATGCCAGTTGATTCATTTATTGTCATTAAGAATACGTCTTTGTGAAAAATTTCAGCTTGATCGGACATTTAGAAGTAGGTGAAATATCGATTCAAAGATTCCGTCCAGACAAACAAACAAAGCAAGCTAATATAAGCGTTGTAAATTAATAACTTTTGTAAATATGATGTTTCTTTCAACGGGATAAAACATCCATCAACAATTTTAAAATACCTGCATAGTGCAGTTTAATTAAAGTGGACCCAACAAGTAATAAGTATATACATGCACCGCATAGTTACAAACTTATTTATTCAAATTATAAGAAAATATACATACATGTTTCTACTGTAGTGTATAGTATACCTGTATAGCTGGTGCGATTCGCTTTGAAGAACGCATATTGTTGAGTTGACCTTCATACCTGTGCTCTAACCCGAACACACCAGGACAAGCAACCTATAGGACAAACAATAAGTAAATACACATTTTAAAAGAGAAGGTATAGGGCCTACGTCACCCCAAGAAAGCTGCACTCAAACAAAGTTCGTATGCACGTCGAACATTCACGCACTAGAGGCAAGATTCAATTTACTGACACTGTTGTAGTCACAAGACTATTCTAAGGATAGAATTTTTTTTTTTTTTAACTATTGATAACTATAAGAAAGTAAGCCTAATATTAGCTGTAGTGCGTGGAAGCATTTTCTTCACATCCTTTATTTTGTTCAACACAACCACAAGAAAATGTGTGCTTAGTCGCAGGTTGCAGTCCTATAATAAATAACGAAGGAGATAACAGCAAAAAACGTTTTCGTTCTGTGAATTATACAGCAAATTGATCAAATGAGTAAATATTGCACAAGTTAAAAAGTACCCCAAAGAGTAATAAGTAATAAGTAGCATCCACAGTTTATTTTGGAAAAATAATATGGACAATGACCCTGTAATTAGTATCCACAGTTTGTTTTTGAAAAATAATATGGACAATGATATATTTAGTTAGTTCTAAGTAGAGTCTAATAAGGTAAACACATGGAAATACTTGACATTTATGTCCGTACAACATGTTTACGCCGGTTTTGACCGAGTTTGTATGTATTGCAACAATAAAATAATAATAATAATAATAATAATAATAATAATAATAATAATAATAATAATAATAATAATAATAATAATAAAAATAATAATAATAATAATAATAATAATAATAATAATAATAATAATAATAATAATAATAATAATAATAATAATAATAATAATAATAATAATAATAATAATAATAATAATAATAATAGTAATAATAATAATAATAACAATAATAATAATAGTAATAATAATAATAATAGTAATAATAATAATGATGATAATAATAATAATAATAATAATAATAATAATAATAATATGGACAATGATATATTTCCCTAATAAGGTAAACACATGGAAATACTTGACATTTATGTCCGTACAACATGTTTACGCCGGTTTTGACCAAGTTTGTATGTATTGCAACAGTAAAATAATGATAATGTGTCAATGTCAAAAAGCGAAACCGCGTGGTTGCATTTTTAAATGTTTGGTTTCTACTTATTACCCTGCAAGAGAACGTATGTTTCTCTAATAACAAATCACATGATTAAAATAATGGTTCTTCCTGCTGTTGATGTCATTGACAACAAATACAATGACATCATGCCCTTCAAATGTACCTATACCATGAAACAGCTTTAGGGAATTGTTGTATTGTGTTGGTACGCTTCGCTCTCCTTTGGAAACAGATGACCGATCAAATGGGTTTATCTCGAGCTTCATCGATATAAATGAATACAATAACGAATAAGGGGACTGTGACGATACAGGTCAGACAAACAATTGTTTGCTATTCTTTATATTCACGTGACGTCATTGACATTGTTGGCGGCCATATTCCCGTACATGAGGTATTGCAGTTCCTACATATAGCGGCCACCATCCCGTACACGAAGTCATTGTTGTAGACAAACAAATGACTGTATTGCATACCAAGAATAGGTACTTTCATTGTTGTGCCTTCTTTGATTCGCGCACATTCAATGTTGGATCGAAATAAAACACTGTGGGGTGACTACTTTTTATTCGGAACTAACGCTATTAAAAATAGATTAATATGACCACATTGGCGTTTCAACGTCCGCTGGTTTCCGGTCTTTACAAAGATAATACTAGAATAGATATGTATAGGTTCATGATAAATGGAGGCCGCCATTTTGGTGGCAAGCCTACGTTTTTGTGTGCGAGTGAGTGAGATATTTCATATTTCATATTTATTTCATAGTTCACTGACCATTACAATGTAAGGGTGTACTCCTCTTGAGAGAGAGAGAGTGAATATGTACTTATAACTAACAATAACAAACATAGAAATTTAACATTTAACATTACATTTATATTACATACGTACATATGATACAAACACATAATACATACATACATACATAACCACAAACATACATACATACATATAATAGTCTAGTCAGTGGCAATCAGGAATTCGTTAAGATTGTAGAAAGTCTTTTGAAGCAGGTAGTTTTTTAGATTGATTTTAAATGTTGCGACTGAGTCAGAATTTTTTATCCCAGCAGGGAGGCAGTTAAAAATTTTAGAGCACAAGTAGGCAGGGCTATGTTTGAAGAAGGCATGTTTGAAAGAGGGTATAAAAATATTTGAGTTAGATCTAGTCATGTGACTATGGTTCGAAGCGTTAAGGGGGAAAAGTTCAGGGTTAGTCCTAACAAAGGTGGCCGCAGTCATGACAAGTGTAGAGGGGAGAGTGAGGATACCAAGATTGCTGAAGTGGGGCTTGCACGATTGTCCCCTTGATATCCCAGCTATTATTCTAACAGCTCGTTTTTGAATGATAAAAATCCTATGTGCATGGTGCGAGGAGCCCCAGAAAATGACAGCATAGGAAAGAATGGAATGAATGTACGCATGATAAACAAGGAGTAGGGATGATTTGCTAGCAATCATTTTCAGTTTACGGAGCATAAAACAACCACTTAACAGTCTGGATGCAATATTGTTAATGTGGGGTGACCAATCAAGAGATTCCGTGATATTAAGACCTAAGATTTTGTGAGATATGGCCCCTGCAATGCTGTTTCCATCCAGACGAATGAGTGGACTGGAGGTTGGTTTTAAAACACTTGAGCAGAACTTGATATAAACTGTTTTAGACGTTTGAAGGGCCAATCGATTTTGTGAACAATATGAGGACATACAAGAGGCCCCAAGTGTGGCAGCTTGTATAAGCAGCTGATCAGTTGGCTTTGGGACAGATTGGTCATTGGTACATTGGTTGGTGAGCTTTGGGCATGTGAAAAGGTGGGTTGTGTCATCAGCATATTGTGAGAGGAAGCTTTTCACATATTCAGAGACAGAATCTATAGATATGTATAATATTAAGTCCAGTCGCGATAGACTATTTCAAAAACTATCTAGGAGGAGCCTTATGTATGAGCATAGATATAAATGTTATTTATATCTGTGGTATGAGTATCATCACAGTCTCCTAATTTATATCTATGGTATAAGTGTCATCACAATCTCCTAAGTTTTCAAGAACAACAATACACAACAATTAAAAATAAGTTTTCAAATGTTATATCAAGGCTCATTGATGCATACAAAATCATCATCTTATAACCTTGATTTTATATTTTTAATTGTTGTGCATACAGATTTAGAGGACCGTGATGATAATCATACAAAGAGTCCTAGATAGTTTTTAAAATGGTATATTACATAATTAATTTAATGTGTTTCGATCATACAATCTTAAACAAGTCGAACGGCAATATAATTACAGCCGTTGCATTAAAAAGTATTAACGTAGGCCTATAATTTCAATATTACATCATGTAATAACTTAAGTAATTGCGCGAGTTGTATGAATCTTGCTTCCTTTGCCACCAATATGGCGGCACTTAGTTTGTGGACACTCATTTCTGCACTCTGCCTGACGCCCGCTGAAAAGAAGACATGACTAGCAAAACTAGCCCTTACTTCGGTGATCAGATTTGCGGACCAACTACAAAATTGTATTCTTATTTTATATGTATTCAGAGCAATGTAACATTATAAATCTAACGATTTAAAGAAACCCACAAATAAATAAACAAAATATGTAAATATGTATTTTAAAAACGAACACGTGTATAGGCTTGTCCCGTTATAGGGCCAACAGCCTTTGCAGCACTTTGCATGCACTTCTTCCGGTAATACAAACCAGTATGGCCGCTAGTTCCCAATCTACTAATTTAATCTTCTATTTACCAAGCCCTCTCATACGCATCGATGAAATCAAGTATTGCTCAAGCCTCCTTAGTCAAGCTCCTAGGCCTCACCTTAGGGCCCCACTCTCTAAGAATCATTAGATTGGGCACCTCATGTAAGCAATGTGGCTGCCAAAATAAAAAATGAACGTTTCATACTGAAAAAAACTTTAAACAAAATATTTGTTCCTTAGCCCTTAAATTAACATACCACGCTCAGTATCACTCTCACCTCACTTATGGCACAGATAACGGATGGTATTTTGTTCTGTGGTGCCTCTCCCCAGGCTAAACGGGTCTTCATCCTACAAAAGCGAGCGATTCCTAATATGGCCGGGGCCTCCCGACGAACTTCCTGTAGGGAGCTATTCCCTGCCCTACAAGTCCACACACACAAACAAATACACTAACAAATTCCCTAATTTATGCAGCAGCAGCCTTCGTAAGTACTAATCCCCAAACTCTTCAGTGGATGCACTCCCATCCCACTCACTCATCACCTAATATCCATGTGCCACCGCATAACATCCCTTTTCTCCAAACGTTTTGCGGCTCCTTCTATTTACAGCTCAAAATAATATATCAAACACATTTTCGACTCCATAGTGGTCGTTTTGACGTCAAGTGAATACTACCTCAACAATCCACGAAAGGCGCTTTGAGCCCTTCCGTTCTCGTGTTTGCTTACCAAAATGGCGAACGACACGAGTAAAATGGTGCGTAGGTCTTCCATGTCTACTTGTAGTCAGTAGAGCTACTTGAGAGGATGTGTCAGATAAATTGGATGTACCTCCACTATGCCCGTGTTTTCCAGCGGTATTTTGTCAACTTGTTTTTTTTTTAGAAGTAATCTCTCCAAGTACATCTAGCGAATGTTGTTCGTTGATCCTTTTAGAGGATTATTTTTCTATGCTGATTATAATCACCTATTCCTGAAAATATCTTATCACCGGATGAAACGAATAACATTTCCGCTTGGGTCTAAAAATAACACATCCCTTTCCAGTTGTGTTCAATCGCACGGTTCGCGTTTAAAGTACATCCAATAACTGAAACGGAAATATAATTAGCTAGGCCCATGCATGGAAATATATATATATTATATATATATATATGAAGAGTCTCACTGTAGCTTTGCTTGTACCATCAATATCTTGTAGACGTGAATGTTCAAAACAATATCCAAACTACTTCATATCCATGTGTCCCCAATGGCCCCATTGCTGAATTCATTTATTGAAACATGGGGGGGCTTCACTTTGGCGCCATTTTGTATTCCTCCCCACTCCCCCCAACCCCATGTACCGTAAAGCGACAGGACCGTCCGGGCTATTGTTATTTTCGTTGTCATTGGTCGGTCCGGCGCGTTTATGGTACGACACTATTGAAGATCACTACGGGAGACACTATTGGTACATTATTGAGATAAATATAATGGGAAAATTTGAGGAAGCAAATTGTCATATACGATTAAGTTTTCTAGTACTTCAGGTATACCACATAATTAAATACTAATTGTATAATATAATATATAATATATGCAAAGTGTAGGGAAAGAGTGTAATAACACCTTAGATTTGTAGGTTATTCAACAGATCGTATAACGTATTTAAATACATTCAGTAGGTTGTCCTTGTCGCTCGGCTGAATCTCTCACACCGCGTTTATGATCTGCGGCACAAAGTCTTCCTCCGTTACCGTCGACATCCACGCATTACGTTTGAACGCGCTCATATGAGTCCGCTCCTCTTTCCCAAACCGTCCCTCGGGATTCAGTTTGTACTTCCGGTACCCGAACACAATGGGCTGCGGGTATCCGACGAAGAACACTCGAGAGTAGCGACCTGCTTCGATGCGGAACTCCATGTTCCTTGCATACACCACCTCGTTTATCAAGTAGATAAAGAGAGGTTCGCCGAGTTCCGACGACAGGGAGCGATCTATCACGACATTCCTTCTTGGAGTGAAGTCATTTCGCAAAACCAGCCGGTAGAAGTCGCTGGCGATGAGACGTATTCTTCTCTCATTCTGTGGGTCCTGTATCGTCAGCTTGAAGCGGTTCGGGAAGTTACATGCCTGGGGCGCAGCGATCTTTGTAGCGAGCACTTGCCAACTAGGCTCCGTTTTCTCTTGCACAATATAAGTTTCCAACTTACCTAGAACCAAATAAGTATGTCTTTTGATTTCGTTTGCCAGTTTGACGAATATTGAAGTTATACTATACGTATTACTTTCCGAAATGTAAGGAATACATGGCATCTTATTCCCTCCCAAATGCTTTTGTACGTCTCCTAGGACAAATTGCCATGATGGTGTTAGTTCGCAAGACACTATCGATTTTAATTCGCGATTTAGTTTAACATCTAGCAAAGGCCTACGGCCAATCCTTGCCGTATGATCAGCACTCAACATTGTCAGCCAGGGTTTAGGCCTACTAAAACCTGTGATCCCATGATAAAAATAAGATAATTAATGTGTTTAGTTGTTTCCACGGATCAATGGAAAGTAATTGTTTTAATTCAACTGTTTGTTAACTTGGCTTGTGTTTTAATTATTGCCCTGCAAATATGTAATAAGAAAACATGAACACATTTTAAAATTGCCTTGTAGTAAATTTATCATCAGTTGATATTAAATCCACTCATTGGATTCAAACAAAGATTACAAACTAGTTTGTAATCTTTGATTCAAAATAAAACAAAAGCTATAGTAAGATCCACGTAAACGACGCAATTATCGCCCCCTTTATAGACGTTCCAGACGTATTTTTATTCTTTATCCATGAAAAGATACTTGTAATGAGAGGCATAATATAGGCCTACCCTCAATATTACACTTGACGTTCATGTTACGCTTTTATGAGTTTAGTAAGCCATAGTATTAAAATGTATAGAATTAAGTTTAAAAAACGTTTATCTGTAGTCTTTAAACACTTTTTGATTTACGATTTTTGTCGCGTGCCGGAACAAACATCCATTTATACCAAACGGTAACTTTATACCTTTTGGGCAGAGTGCCTTCAGGCAAGCACTGAAGAGCTACCTGCTTCACGAATCCTTTTATTGCGTCGAGGACTTCCTGGGAGAAGGTTAATTGGACAGTGAATACGAGAAGGTATTCACAAGAAGATACGATTTTAGCGCTGATTTATCTGTTTTTATTGTATTGCTTGCTTGTTTTACAAGTTATGTATTTTATATTGTAACCTCATACTTGAAATGGTCAATATTTTCTTATGCAATGTTTTGTTTAGACAGTCTACGACCGCATATAAAATAAATAAATAAATGTTCGTGAACGTAGATTTCTCGCTCATCATTACACTAACCCTAATACATAAAATAATACATAAACTCGAGAAAGCTTAACATAACAACAAAATCATTATTCATTTTACCCCATTGGTATACTTTAAATCTACCAACATTATGTTTTGTTTTCAATAAAATTTCTACAAAAATAATTGTTTTAAACCAGTTCTATGTTGTTTTGGCTACTGCCATGCACGGATTTGTAGAACGAGCTTTATTTTTGTATGATTTTCATTTAATCAATTTGAAGGTGTCATTTATTTTTATTTTATTTATTACACTTCAAAAATAAATTACACCAAATTGAATAAATAAAAAAAGCATAAAAACCATAAGGTTTGTAATCTTAAGAATACTAATCCATTCTTTTTTTCTAAAAACAAGCGTAACTACGACCTTTGAAACTTTTTGAATCCACACTTTAGTCTGTGCTTTAGCATGCAACTTTGTGGGAAGAATTTGAATTTCCCACCAGGAAAAAACTATCAACGTGGCGGTGACTTGGGGGTGAGTCACCGCCAACTACGAGTCGCAGGCCGACTCGCGACACAAGAAGCCTGCCTAATTTTTAGTCTAGCCTCTAGTGTAGGTTAGAAGGTGTCATTTATTGATATTTTTTATCATTATACCTGTAAAGTGGAGAAGAAATGGAGCCTTATGATGTGATAATCAACCAACCTGTCGTTATTGATAATGTACGTACTGATTTTGTTTCTCAAAGTTCACGATTCCATGGAGCCGTGTGGTAAACTGCTTGTTTGCTGTCAAATGGGCATGACACCACTCCTCCCTCAGTTCAAGGGTAAAGGCTGGTGTTAGCCTCGGCCTCGGCCTAGGCCTAGGTCTTGACTTTGGCTTCTAATATACGTACCTAGGCCTAGTTTATTTGCTTTCTCAGAATTAGTCTAGAACTAACTAACCCCTTTTTCGACCCAGCCGCAGACAAGGCCCTAGGCCCTAGGGGTAGTAAGCCTAGCCTAGGGCTAGGGCTAGGCAGTACTAGGGCCTAGGCTAGGCCTACGCTAACGGGGAAAAGATCAGCCTAGACCTACCCTAAGCTTGGACCCTAGGTCTACGTAGCCTTAACTCGTAGGCCTAGGCTAGCCAAGCCTGAACCTTGGCAAAGATAGGCCTAGGCCCTGAGGCTAAGTAACCATGCCTGCTTTAGCTAGGCTAGGCCTACAACAAGGAAGCCCTAGGCCTACTTTTGGGTTTGAAGAATCCGGTACAGATAATGGCTGTGTTTGCATTAGAGCTAAATGCTGAGTTAAAATGAAAACTAGCCCGTTATGGGTGCCATAGGCCTAGGCCTAGTTCACGTGACGGCTAAATAAACAGCAAATTGATTTTGGTCGTCTTATATGGGCTGACGTTAAAATGACCCTAATCAAGGGTAGGGCCTATTGTGGAAACCTTCCTTACTCCTCCCTATCTTTCTATAAAATAGTTGCTGATCGGCACAGGTCAGTCCTGACGTCACTGTTTCACAATGAACTGTCCAATGTATTAAAAAATGCAGTGTGTCCTCTGTAGCCACTAAAATAATTAACTTACATGAATGGTGAACCTAGATGGTGCTGGTAAAGCTAGGTTATTTTAGATGCATAGCCTAGTCTAATGTTTGTCAATGCTTGGTTAGCAAATTGATTTCGGTACCTAGGGCTAGCAATTAGAAATGCCAAATTGCCGCTCAAAAGTACAATCAATATCGACACCAGAAAAAGTCTCATCTAGGCTATATTAATTGTAGGCCTAATAGTGTATACTTGGATAGAGAGGCCAGAATGGCTGAGTTAATTGGAACTCAGAACAAGATAAACATGTTCTAGTAGGGGAAAAGGTACAGAAGGACGACCGCTTGTACCTGAGAAAGTGTGTAGGCCTATGTATGTATTTATTTGGTAATGTAAACCTCTCTCACAACATGTGTTTGGGAGGGAGGTATATTACACGACATTCCTTAAGATTAAGAACTTAAAATAGGTTTATACGTATTAGAACGTTAACATAAAAGTAGGAAAGTGTAGGCCTACATGTTAACTTAAGATTAGGTACTAAAAGACTTATGTATACTAGAGAATTAACCAAGAAGTGAACTACTGTTCATTGTGTCATGTTAACCTCTGTACCTTATGCATTGTAAAATTAGAATGTTTATAAAATTGGCCTAGGTAGGCTACCTAGTAAAGGTGCAAAGATTAGGCCTACATTACCAGTGGTTAAAGTGAGGCGGTATGAGCCGGTATGCATACCGTTACTAAAAATACCAACGGTATGCCATACCGGCACTAATTTTTATCGGTTGTTGGCGTATTGACTAATTTTGTTGAACGTTTTGTTGTATTTTGTATTTATATTTGCTCATCCAATGTTTTTCTAAAGTAAACGTAGCAAATTTTGTTTTTTCCCCACAAAATAATGTTTAGCAAGAGTTCTCAACCCCACGACCCCTCTCCGTAGCCATTTAAACGTGTTCATGACAAAGTACCTAAACAAAATACTTTGTGGGGCAAAACTGAGGGGCCACGCTTCCTACCCCCCCCCCCCCCCCCCCCCCCCATTTTGTCTACTGACTGTACACAGCAGTAGTGCATACCATTACTTCTCTGAGTCCACTTTAACCACTGTACATTACCGAGTAGGCCTACACATACTTCGATTATCTTTTTTAAAACAATTTTTTTCTCTCTTGTTTACAGAGTTAAAATTTATAATTCGAGATATTCTTTCACAGTATAGAAGCTATGCTGTATCAAAATATCTTTCACTTTAGATCTAAAACTAGCTCTAGATTTAGAGATTCGGTTCGTGTCAATGTGATTAGTTCCCATCTTCAAATCTTCAGGTACCGGTAACTTATTATAGAACTGAGCTCCAATATTTACAGGGTCATTCTCATTATCTAGAAGTTTTTATCTGTGGGCTACTTGGTGAAGTTTTTGGTCTGCCTCTGGTATTAATATGAATTGCTGCATTAACTTGAAGAGGTGAGGAAAATCTATAACAAAGGTGACTATTTCTTAGATGTAGGCCTATAGGCTAGCTACTTTTAGAATTCTTAAATCTTTGAAAGCATGTCTCTCTTGGTCCTAAATGCGCAATATAACGATAGCTCTTTTTTGCAGACCAAAAACCATTCCTACATTTGACGCATTAGTAGATAGGTTGCCTTGAGAAACATATAGGCTAGATGAGAAGACAAATAAATGTATTTAATGTAGGTAGGCTAGATAATTGATCCTAAATTAACTATTGGAACTGTTCTTTGAAACTTCAACCTATGTGGTGTGTTTTCAATGATTTGGTTAGGCCTACAGCTAACAAAAATCAGTGTACGTACCTGCAACTTATTTGAACATTATCAATTACCAGTAGGCCTAGTAGCTAATCAGTGCACTCGAATTGATGTCAATGTAATTCTACTAGTTGCGTAGTAATCAGTGTTGTTAAGTAGCATGTTACTTTTTTTGGTAGCGAGACTGGTAGCGCGCTACATTTGAAAATGCGGTAAAGTAGCGAGTAGCAAGCTACTATATACGAGTATTTGTAGTGAAAAATCGCCGCTACTCTATTTTTGCAATAAATGAACACGCGTTTGCTTCCCCGTTTGCACAATTCCCACTGTCACAGGTTCGGAATGACGACTGTCATTGCCCTTCTTTCTCTATAGTCCCAAAACCGCCTCCCCAGCGCTGATTTTGTTTTTCACTCCGTGAGCTGTGATATGAGTATGACTCAGTTCCGGACCGTACCGCCGTTTCAATAAATAGTACGTAGGCCTACTCTTGGTCCTTTATAAAAAATTAAAGTAGCTGTAAAGTAGCGTCACTACGTGTTTTGAGTAGCTGTACAAGTAGCGAGCTACTTACAAAATACAGTAGCTGAAAAGTAGCTAAGTTACTTTCAAAGATCAAGTAGCTGTAGCTGTAACAGTGCTACTTTTCAAAAGTAGCTTTTATCAACACTGGTAGTAATTTACCGAATTAATTGTAACACTCACCTTGTTTGCTTGTTTGTGTCTTGTTTAGGGTTCAGGTGTGATCAAAGCAGGTTTTGCTGGCGACCAGATTCCAAAATGTCGATTTGCAAACTAGTAAGTTGATGTTTTTCTTTTTTCTTCCATATAGGGTAGTCGTGACTTTTAACCTGTTCTGTATGTACAGGCTATTATATGTACAGAACCGACTCTATGCAGGGTCATTATCTGGGGATTATTTTGGAGTATGGTCTAGGTTATAGGATCTAGTATTAGGCACAAGTGCGAAATGGGGGCGTGACGCTGAGTCAGAGTGTGGGGGGGGGGGGGGTTAGCGTGTCCTCGGGCGTTTGGCTAGGGGACAGTGATATTCGGGGCCCATGGAGGCTGTTGGTCTGTTATACAGGTCGCCCGGCTGGGGAGCGATGGTGGAGAGATGGCGGATGTAGGGCTCTTTTGCCTTGCTTGCCGTGGAGTAGAACTGTCGTGCTAGTTGTCGGAGGTGCATGGCGACTTCGGGGATCCCGACAGCGCTATGGAGATCTGCTGTAGATGTGTCTCTGGGCGCCCCAGTGGCGTATCGGATGGCCCTATTTTGCAGTCTTTGAAGTTTTAGAATATGTGTTTTTGCGCAGCTGGCCCATATAGGGGCGGCGTAGGTGAAAGTTGGTCGGATGACGGCTTTGTACAATAGCATTTTTGTGGCTGCCGACATGTTTTGCGATCGTAATAATGGGGTAAGCGATGCCAGTTTGCAACGGGCTCGAGTGAGTACGGATGACGCATGGTTTATCCAACGTAACTTGTTGTCTAGGATAACTCCCAGACACTTGCTCTCCGGGGTCCATACTACAGCTTGTCCTCGTATTAGAAGCGGGGGCTCACGATGTTTCTTAAATAGGAACGGGTCTCGGTGCTTAGGGTGTCTCTTGCGGGTAAATATTGTGGCTGTGGTCTTCGTCGGGTTTATGGCTATACGCCACTGTTCATACCAGGGTAGAACTCTCGCCAAGTAGCGTTTAAGGTGGCGCAACGCTATTGCGGGGTGCGCTCCTTGTGCCAGAGCCGTGAAGTCATCGGCGAATATACTCGCGATGATGGGTTCATCATGGGTAGGCAGTGGGATGTCGTGTGTATAGATGCCGTAGAGGGAGGGTCCCAGGACGGATCCCTGTGGTACCCCGGCGTGAATAGTGTGTGTGGTAGAGGCAGCGTCCTTCCACGAGACATGGTATGTTCGTCCCGTCAGGTAAGATCTAACCATTCCCGTGAGGTGAGGGGGCATGCCTAGCCTGCACATTTTGACTAGGAGGCCCTCGTGCCAGACTCGGTCGAATGCCTTGGCCACGTCGAGGAACACGGCCGTGGCTACCCTATTCTTGTTGTAGGCTGTTGTTACAAAGTCGGTGATGCGGGCTAGGGCGTGCGTTGTAGAGTGGTGTCGCCTAAACCCGTATTGGCAGTCTGGATGCACGTTGGTGGCTGTCATCACCGGTTGGAGGCGGGCCAGTATTACTCTTTCGAAAATTTTTCCAAGGGTGCTCAGTAAGCTAATGGGCCTGTAGTTTGCCGGGTCACGAGGTGACTTACCCGGCTTGGGGAACATGACCACCTTGGCATGCTTCCATGGAGTCGGGTAGTGTTCGAGGTGTATTGCGGCGTTAAATATGGTGATCAGCAGGTGCACCGCCTCTATTGGTAGCTCGCGAACTGCCGACATGGTGATGGTGTCGTGTCCCGGGGCTTTCTTAGCTGGTAGTTTGGCAACTATAGTGGCCACTTCTTGGATTGTGCAAGAGTGTTGTTGCTTGCTCGAGTCTGGTTGTTGTTGTTGGTTGTTTTGAAATAGTTCCAGCTCTCGGAGGAGCCGGGGGGTGTCAGCAGTAGCCGGGTTGGGGGAGAATTGGATTTCTAGGTGCGTGGCTAGTGCGTTTGCTTTCGCCAGCGGGGTCTGCGCCAGTCCAGTAGCTGTGTCTAGTGGTGAGTCAGTTATGGGTTTCGCTAGGAGTGAGCGCGAGAGCCGCCAAAGCTGTGGAGCTCCAGGGGTTATTTTGCCCGTGGTTTCCTCCCAGAGGCGTTGTCTATGGTCTGCAACTTGGCGCGTTAGTTCTCTTGTCATGGCGTTGTAAATCCGTTTCAGGTCGGCCGTCTGGCTTCGCTGCCACAGGCGGCGGGCAGCATTCTTCAGTTGTACAGACCGCTGTAGTCCCGGCGGCAGGTCGTACATGGTAGTTCTATTATTGGAAGTGAGCGGGATTGCTGCTTCGACGCCTTGTTGAATAATTTGCGTGAGCTTCTCCGTCTGCTCGTCTACGGCTGCTGGTGTGGTCGGTGCAGGCGGGAATTCTTGGATCAGGTCCGTGATTGTTGCTCTATATTGAACCCAGTCGGCTTTGGTATAGTTGCGCCTGGTGCTCGGAGCCGCAGGGAGGGAGTCTGTGTTAATGCGAAGAATGATTGGGTTGTGGTACAGCAAAATAATTGTATTTAGGTAGCAGTAGGCCTACCTACCTACTACAAGCATGTTAAGTTGTAAGCCTATTTCAACTTAGCTGCACAAGTATTTTTATTGATTTATTTTTAATCCAATTTTAATCTGATTTAATGTAATACATTCTACTTACTAGTAGACCTATACTACTAAATCAGATTTAAATAAGAACAAATCATTAATTTAAAAAAATCCACAAGTCATGCAGCCAAGCAAGATGTAGGCTAGGCCCTAACTAATGTCTAACTGACTTGGCTGGTTTTACCAACTATTTAAAGTCGATTAGTTGGTAGTCGGAGATACTCTACTGTAAACAAAGCATGGGAACTGTCATGCATTTAGGTCTGAATTCACCAAACTTTTTAATCAGCCGATTTACTAATCGCGGATTGGTTACCATGGTTTCAACAAACATTACACACAAAATGCGTGGTGGCTTCTACCGTTTTTTATCACCGTTTAACAGAAAATCGCCGGATTACAGTTTGGTGAAACCTAGAATGTAACGTTTGTTGAAATCATGGTAACCAAACTGAACTTACTAAATCGGAGCTTAACAAGGTTGGTGAATTGGGACCTTAAAAGGTTGATTGAATTTGTTTGCTAATCCTTATGGTCAGTAATCCTTCTAAATCCAAGCTTATGATTACTTGATCAAATGCAAGTAGGCTACCTAGTACTAGTAGGCCTACTGATATTCAGTTTGCCCGTAGGCCTATACCAAATAATAAATACTAATATATGCATTTTTTTACCAGCATTGGGCGGCCCAAACATGTGCGAGTAATGGCTGGAGCACTGGAAGGTGACCTGTTTGTAGGTCCAAAGGCGGAAGAACATCGAGGCCTGCTCAGTATTCGCTACCCAATGGAACATGGCGTCGTCACCGATTGGAATGATATGGAGCGTATTTGGCAGTATATATATAGTAAAGACCAACTACAAACATTTTCAGAAGAACACCCTGTCCTTCTCACCGAAGCTCCGTTAAATCCTCGAAGAAACAGGGAGAAATCTGCAGAAATTTTTTTCGAGACCTTTAATGTGCCAGCTCTGTATGTTTCAATGCAAGCGGTTCTTAGCTTGTATGCCACTGGTCGCACAACGGGTGTAGTCTTAGATGCGGGTGATGGCGTTACACATGCCGTCCCCATTTATGAGGGCTTTGCAATGCCGCACAGTATCATGCGAGTAGACATCGCTGGAAGAGATGTATCTAGATACCTAAGGTTTGTTTGTGCTATAGCGTGAGATTTTTATTATTAGCTTTGCATTATTTGTCTGCTTTAAATACTTTTAGTTATTTTCTGTACAATTTTGGTTTTTACTTGTAGGTTATTGCTGCGCAAAGAAGGAGTGAACTTCCGCACAACTGCTGAATTTGAAACCGTACGAACCATCAAAGAGAAGGCGTGCTATTTGGCTAGTAATCCTCAAAAAGAGGAAACTGTTGAAACAGAAAAATATCAATATACTCTGCCAGATGGTAGCACTTTAGAAGTATGTTTTATTTTTATAATTTGTGGACTAAGGGGGGGGGGGGGGGGGGACCAGATGTCCCGGGCAGTCTCAGCAGTTCAGCATTTTGGTCCCCAAAAGATTTCTTTGGTAGGCTTACACTGTTTTGTCTGGGAGGTGGAAATTATAACTTCATTTCATTTCAATATTAGATATATAGGCCTACCCCTAGGCCTGGTGATTACTACCTAGCTATAAAATATAGAGAAGATGGCTATCCTAAGTGTGTCACATAAGTACGTACTCATTACATGAGTGTGCTAGAACTTGAAATACTGCACTTTCTGATTGCACTATTGTATTCTTGTTCCATGATTTTCTTGTAATAAATCTCATTCCAATATTATTTTATTTCAAGTTGATTTTTATAACAATTATGTTGAATGCTGAACTATTGAAAGTACCAACTAGACGTGTTTAGACCTGTTCAACCTTGGTGTCTGTCCATATCTGTAAATGTAATATCTTTCGATTAATATAGCTTTTATGGAGGAATGTTTGTGTCTTGACTGTAAAATGTCTATAATTGCAAAACTCTGGTTTATCGGATCCTGTAGGACTACCAATGACACTGGTTACAAGTGCTCACTACCGCAGCATTTGAATGTTTTGTTTTGCCAAATTTATGAATTTACTGTGGACTAAAATGCTACAAATAGTAATCACTAATCAGTACTTATTATTACTTAGATTGGGCCTGCAAGATTCCGAGCTCCAGAAGTCTTATTTCGACCAGACCTTATCGGGGAGGAATATGAAGGACTGCACGATGTTCTTATCTACTCCATACAAAAGTCGGACCTTGATCTGCGCAAAGTTCTCTTCCAGAATATTGTTCTTTCTGGAGGATCAACACTATTTAAAGGATTTGGTGATAGACTTTTATCAGAAATAAGAAAGCTTGCACCAAAAGATGTTAAAATCAGGGTAAGGGTAGTGGTACAAATGATATCTATTGGAAATGCCTACTCTGTAAAATTCATTAGGCCCTGCTGTGTGGTGTGGTGACATCACTGGATAAGGTTCTACTTGCAGTATTTCACATATACAGTAGCACTCGAGCAATAGAAAATCGTCCCGACAACAATAGCTGGACATATTTCTAATAATTTTCTGGAATTTACAATGCTCAATGAGGTTTCGAGTGCCCCTTGCAATTTCAGAGGGACTACTATGTACTGCAGTTTTTATATAGGGTTATATGTATCTACAAGTGGAAGTGTACTCTCTATCATGTGGTGACTTGCAATGCATTGGTATTGCATTGCATATTGGTTCAACAACCTTGTATTATTGTTTCCAGATATCAGCACCCCAGGAGCGTTTGTACTCGACATGGATCGGTGGATCGATTTTGGCTTCTCTAGACACCTTCAAGAAAATGTGGGTATCAAAACGAGAATATGATGAAGAGGGGCAGCGTGCAATTCATAGGAAAACTTTCTAAAATATCCGTGATCAAAATATTATGTTAGCAGTTCTTTATTTGCAAATGTGGATTGGATGGGCTGAGCACTAATGTATAGCTATATTATATAGGTGGTAATTGGCAGCTTATGTTCTTGGCTTTTCAATAACCAAACAAATTCTAATTGTAAAGGCTATGTACCAAAATGAAATGTGTTTGGGTTGAAATCAAATGTTTTTATACGCATTCACAATTTTTTGGGTAGAAACGGTTAACTTCCGCATGTGCAAATAGAAAGTAATACCCCAATACGTATCCTAGTTAAATTATTTTTAATTTCTTTAAAAAAAAGTCGATTACAATTATTGGCAGTTAATAATTTATTTTAAAATAAAATGTGGAAGGGTAAGAATGGGTTCAGGTGGCAGCTTGTCTTCTTATCTTAGCCTAGGTTCAAAATTACCTTCTACTCATTCTACTGTACTTCTTAATACCTTACTTATTCTGCCCTTTTGGGCGGACTATTTAAAGAGCAAAATATGTTATGTGTGACTGAACGAATCACATTTGCCAAAGAATCACATTTATAACATCCACTTTCATGGTATTTCCCTGTAATGGGTATATTTTGTATGTAACTGTATGGAATCCAGACACCAATGTTTTTAGATATAATTTACAAAGTTTACATTTTAAACACACAAACTGCATTTAATCCCACTGAAATCAGTTCTGATAACCTAGTGGGTAGATTCTGACTATAAATACTAAATTTATTTAATCTTGCATATTATAGTATTTTAGCATGATTGCATGAAATATCCTATGTGTGGATATCTCCAATCGGGCAATTTCAATGCAACAACCCAAAAGACATAAAAAAAATTGATAACAGTTGTGTATCAGAACCACACCATGTTGGAAAACAAGTTGGAGCTCACATTTCTAGTGCACCATGAGCTGGACTTTATCTAAAACGTATTGTAGAGTTAACCCCGTGGCAGGATGGTCGTTTATCACTTTCTAATGCATCACAAGCTGTGGGCTTTTATTGTAGCTGACACCACAGGATGGTGAATTAAGTAATTTTACTAGCGCATACACCCTATGGGCCTGGTACATAGCTGTTGTTAACTTAACCACCCCCTAACCCTTACAGTACTGCAGCCCACACGGCAGGACCATGCAGTGATAAATCACTTTTCTGGTGCATACGTTGACTAATCTACTTAAGCCTCCTAGCATATAAAATCATTATGTACGTATTCTTATTAAATTATTATTATTATATTATTAATTATTATTATTATTATTATTATTATTATTATTATTATTATTTGTTGTTGTTGTTACTGAACTGTTGCTGTTGAAACTGAACTGAACTACCAAACAACGTGCTCGACAACTAGGTCATATGATTGGAGGAAAGAGTCAACCTGGACAAGTAGGACGTAATGAGGAAGTGGACTGCCTTTCGTCTTGCTTCTCCACCTTGACTTCGGCTAGGGTGGCCCTACCGAAGCATAGTACGCTTCAGAATAGCTCTCGGAATCACCAAAACACGCAAACCTGCCCACCACGGTTGATATGTTAGCATTCTTTGGGCAGGAAAAATCATAAGTGACTGTTGCCAAAACAAGATACAATGACATAAACACATACTAAAATACCTACCTAGTGAGGTGGTAAAGTGACAGATACAACAATACGCAACATATAGGCCTAGTAAGTTAGATTTATTAATAGTGGTGTCTGGATTCCTTACAATTACCATCTATTGTTTCTGATCCCAAGGTTTTTTAAAGTGTAAGTCGTATGATTTAGTCACCTCGCACATTTTGGTGTAATTTCTTAATACTTCTTGATAAATTGCAGAAGAAACTTGATTAGGTAGTTAAATGCCACCAGAAGTATAATATGTATATCTATCTATCTAGTATCTATGATATTGATTTGTGCATTTGTGCCTAACAGCTCGTAGGCATCATACATAACAATGAATTGAACTTGTGTCATTTATTTTTTGCCCACTCGTACTTAATCTCGGTATCAAGCTAGAAGTGCAAGTGTTGGCCACTCATAATTTACCATTGCAACATTTGCATGGCCATTCCTCTTCTTAAAATGCTAATGGTATTATTGCATTTTGCCAATTTTGCAGTGGGAATCAAGTTTTTGTATTTGGAAGGGTCTTTTTTAAATTGCGTAAACAAGGAGCACTTTTTTGACTTCCTGTGATTTTCGATTTTCCCATGTACGTTCCGACAGCTATTCTGCAAACAATGCACAACGATTTATTTGTAGTATACAATATGCATATTACAAATAGATGATTCATTATGATTTACGTATTATTTATGATTTATCCTCTTTCCGCAGCCATGACGCACGTAATTATGCCCTTTCAACACACCCCATACTGTAGGTAATCATTTCTGTACAGATGGCTAGAAGGTAGCATTTTATTTGATAGATTTCCAGTTTGTTACATTCATGTTAAAGAAGTACACACTACGTACACTAAGGCCCAGATGCAGAGATGTCTCCTAGTTAATAATGAACACTTGTTGCTATGGAATTGTTTTAGGAACACATTCTACCCTAATGTATGGAACATCTGTCATCTATGCATCCAGGACGTGGCTTTAGTGTTAATTTGAGTTCGTCAATCCCAATATTAAGTACAGTAGCATACTATTTACAAATACTACCAAGGTAAATTGCCCTAGTATCAGTTAACCTGTTGATGCATGTAGATGAGCCTTTCGTTGATCTGCTGACCAATAAATAATATATGTAATATACCAAAAATAATTACATATAGTTTAGAAGTGCCAAAACCAAAAGCCTAGTAAGAATGGATATATATTTCATTGAGGTGTGAGAAAGTGAAAGCCATGGAAGTACCATTAATTATAATAATGGATACTCTAATGGATACCATTAATTATCAATAATGGATACTCTGCAAAATCAAATCTGTATTGTGTTCAAGGGAATGGTTGTAATTGTTCTACATGGTCAGTACGGTAACTAAAATTAGTCTTTTAGTCTTGTAATTTAAATAAAAGCAAACTAACGAAAATAAATTTGAAGTAGTAGCGTGGCATGTACCTTGGTGTACAACGAAGCAATTTATCATAAAAATATAAATGTATGGTGTTATAGTAAGGAGAGATGGAATTATAATTTAAATCACAATTTCAAGATACATACGCATGGCCATAATCGGCATAAAATGATGCAACGAAACAATCGGGGTACCAGTAATATAAATCTTGAAATAAACTTATCATTGTGGTGGTACTTCTGTATCCGTCAAAATATTAAAGTACATCCTTACGTCTTTAGTCGATAAAAAAAACAGACTCCATTTAATTTTCTGAAAGCAATCGTAGGTAGTGAACACAAAATTAGTTATTTTGTCAGTATGGTTGGTCAACACGAGTGAAGGAATATTCAAACCTCTGCCTATTCTTTCTCTGGTGTACTTGTCATACTAGACTACTACCTATGTAATACTGTTTAATTTAGCAGCTCACATAACTGAAAACGTTAATAAATTCATGTGATAGTCCTACAATACTACAGTATTCATCTTTTTGTATCATGGAAAACATTGTCTTCTTGGAATTACTAGTTGAATTTGTGATTACTGGCAGAATTAATATCCCACTATTCCACCCACTCTTGTTCTTTAAAATTACTTCATGTTTATAACTTTATATATGGTAGATTTTTTTATGGAATGCCGAATACTTGAACAAAAATTGAGTTTTGGGACAACGTGTGTGTTTTGTTTACAGTAACACCGACTACTACGTAATTGTTTCATATCAATGGTTCCCACTCATTCCTTGCTTTATAGCTGTTTTGAACAATAGCCTATTCCATGACACAGCAAATCCTTGCCCTGCACCACCTTCCACATTACAAGAGACTTGTATTTCAGTGATTTAATGCATAACCTTAAGTTCATTAGTATAGCTTTATTATAAATGGTATAATATGATTTTATTAGTGAAGGTGTGTCACTCTGTTTTGCAATGCATCGTGGGTTAACCGACATTTAATTTGTACAGTTAGGGCTCCATTGCATGCATTTTATTTATTATTATTTTTATCACCTTTGGGTTGCTGAGTAAAATTGTATTATACATTTATAATTACCATTATTATGAAGCAAAGCAACTGAAAAATAATTCAGTGCAAGGTTGTATGAGTACACTTATTCTAACCATGATTGTGAGTAGGCAACTTCCGACACTACTGTAGGCCTATGCCATTCTTTTGTTTTGAAATAACAAATCGGACAGCTTACCAAGATTTTACACGTGTACAGTTTATGGGTAGCTGATCATTCTTGATTTGTAATATATCATATTTATATGACGACCCTAATCCAGACAAAGTAGCCTACCTATTATAGTTGATATCTTCCATGTACGAGTTTTTTTTTTTTTTAGATACGAAACTAAACTTAATGAGGCGACACTATGTATACCATGTAGGTGCATGCCGAGACTGCCAACAGTAAGGATGTTTGAAGAATGCTTTTTTGATTTTATTAAATTAAACATTGAACTCAATAAATTTGATGCAACTTTTGCATCACATTTTTCCGTTTAGCCGGTTGAACTTCGTGCGTTTATGGTGTGTAACATAAAGCGCCTGGTCTTTGGTTTCATTGTCTCGAAAGTTGGTCAGGCAAAGAGTGTTATAGAGCTAGACCACCACGACCAAAGTTTTGGGCCGGGCGAACCGGTTGCTAATTGCAGTGTGTGCTCTGAATAATTAGAATGGAAAGTTTGACCTTGTAGGGCATGAGATATGTATATGGCTCAAATTACATTACAAACGTGGAATGTTTCTGTGTTGTTATATAACTACATTTTAATCACTTGAGAGTAGGGTACCAGTAATTAAAATCTGTTCATACTTCATACAGTTCGGTTTCTATGGCTAGAATACAATCTCTAAGTAATGCTTTAATGCACTTTCCTACAAACAGACAATAAGTTAATTCCTTTGAAGTGAATGGCTTGGCACCTTGGGCAGCATATTACATGTCTTGTGATTTGTGAACTCAAGTTGGATTAAAATGTATTTTTGTTAGATTATATGATGCCTGCATAGTTGTCAGGGGTAATACACTTCTAGAGCATAGCCACCACATTTTGGGCTTGACAAGGATATGATACATAAAGTCTGGCAGTGTGCCAGTCTTATTAATAAATTTGTCCTTGTTCATACAATCATGACAAATGTTATTGTGTTGCATTGCAACTAAACAGTGGCTACTTTGGGAATGAATCAGTTATAGGTGCCTAAATGACTGAAGAATTTGCCTTAGTTTCTTCGTGGTGTTACTATCTCTGTGTCGCACTAGATGTTTTATGTGCTATTATTACTCGCATAGGCGCCGACTTGTCAACATTTCAGGGGGGGCTCAAAAAAAAAATGACTCGCATAAACATTGGAGACACAGTTAGTAGTAACGAAGTTTGAAGCTGGTGCAGTTAGCCGAGGTTGATTAGGCGTTGGTAGCAAACCGCGGTCTCTGCGTTCCAAGTTCGAATCCTGGCTTGGGCATGGATGTCATGTGGCGTTTTTTCATCCTCATAATACCCCTGTCATCGTTTCGATTAGCCTCGTTGCAAACAAATGGGACGTAAAACCCAAATTATCATCATCACGAAGTTTGGAGAGGTCTATGGGGGTGCTATAGTTCAGAGAAATATCAAAATCCTCCTTGAAAAAAACGTTTCATTTTCTCCATCGATCTTTCAAGTGGCAAATTGTTTCATTTTGGCCATGTAATTGACTTCTTTTCCTGAAACCCATTTCGAAAACTGGATGAAGTTTGATCCCAAACTTGAATACTTATAGATATGTCGTTTGGTAACCATGAACATCACTGCCATCGTCAAGTCGACGGGGTATTTTCCTTTCTCTGGAAACGTTTGGCTCTACTAAATCAAGCTTGTAAGCTCGAGAGTGATTTTTCCCAAGTCGCTAAAAATCCGTCGCGACGTAATACTAATACCTCGATTGCCGTTGTAATTGTGTTGAGGTTGTGCCATTTAAAAATAGAGGTGAGTGCTTTGTAAAATTTCGACTTTCACTGATCATGAACGACGTGAAATAGTACGTTTCAAAACTGGAGAAATTTTAACAGAAATCCATTGGCTTTTTCAGCCCCATCACCCTGGCCTGTCAAGTGAACGTCTTGCAAAAACGTTATAATCGTTTAATAATAAGATTCGATTTGATACGAAACACCATCACCGTGTTTGGCAAAATGGCCTCAATGGCTTGTGAATCGTCATCTTGAAATTACTTGAAGATTGCTAATCTTTTTGGCGAGTTTCGAACGAAAGTTATAAGTTCCCGCATAAATATGAGAAAATATCGTATTTTTCCTAAGCGTTGGATTCAATCTCAGGGGGGGCGCTAGACCCCAAGCCCCCCCGTAGTCGGCGCCTATGATTACTCGTACTGTGCTCCTCTGTTAAATGCATTGCCCGTCTCTTTGACTGACAAAATCCTGGAAACGGATGTACTCGTACAACCTAAATTTAAGCACATTCGTTGGTAATATTTTGGTATAATGCTTGGTAACATACAAATAATACACTTACATCAACAGTTAATAAAGTGTAACATACATGTGACAACGCTTTGAAATTAAAAGACATCTTGTCAAATTTCACTATCATTTTGCCTATCCCACGTCACGTATTCGATAAATCCATAAGTTGCTGGTTTTATTCTAGATTTGAATTTAGGTTTGTAAATGAAGTGGACAATGACAGAACATGTGGTAAATGATAGGTTTTACTCCAATTGATAACAAGATTTATTTAATATTTTGGTGGACATTTCTTGCAAACTAAAATACAAACTAGTAGGTAAGGTCACCTAAACATGATTTTGTATTAACTCTCTTTTGCTTATAACATTTTTCTGATTGTTATTTTGTCCTATTACAGTAGGAAACCCCTAGCCACTGTTTTATGGATGAAGTCTAACTAATAAAGTATTAAAAGTTCCCCAGCCGACAGTTTACCTTCAATGATAGTTTTTAATGGATCAGTCCCCTGAAAATCAAGAGATTTTGGTTTCAAGTGCTCCCAACAATGTAGGATGGGAAACTTACAATATTCATCGACAGCACGGGCGATGCAACTTCTTCCCTGCTCCAGATACTTGAGCTAATCACAACATAAATGTTTTATAACTTTTATTTTAATTTTGTACTTATCTTGTATTAAAACATACATTGAATACAAATGACCAATGTGTAGGCCCATATCGCAAGTCCTCTGAAATTTTTCATATTACTGGGCTCAAATAAGGTCGCCCAGTGCAAGAATCCGACAACCTATTCAGCAAATCAGAACAGCTGTAACCATAAAACCAGAAACATTTACAAATTTTCTTTGGCATGCACCATTGTGTTGTTAACTGAATTTGAAGTTTGGGTTTCACATTACCTATTTGAAAATGTTCATACTTGATATGCCATTACAATTCCTGAACTATGTTTCGAACTGCACAGTGCACACATTATACAAGACATATTGAATGCACAACCAATAAATGGCAACTAACTTTCAAGTTTCAAGTACAGAAGAACTGATACATAGTATACACTGTCCGACTTCCGATTGCATAGTTTATGAAGTGCAATGAGACAGTAGTTACATTGACAAAACAGAATCACTGATGAAAGAATTGATTGATATCTTGGCTTAACGTCTCATATTTTTGCAAATTGGGCAATCGAGACAATGGGTGGGTGAAATATGAAAATGAAATACATAAGAGGGTTTTGGAGGAAAGGGGCAAGTAGGGGGGTGGGGAGAAAACTTGAATGAGGAGGAAAAGGGAAAGGGGATAAAGAGTTTTTAACTATTAGGGTTGAAAAATATCCACAATGCTTGCATCCCTACAGTGGAGACACCTCGGACAACGAACCAGAATTCCCGGCGAAAACCGGTTCTGAGCGATGACCATATTTTGTACAACCCTTGGGAATGCATTGCATTCATGTCAATATTCAAAGCTAGAAGATCGTTATATCAGATTGGGGACTGTTGTATTCTGTTAAATACCCCGTGCTAGTTTTATTATTTTTGCTTCTGGTTTTACGTCATTTTCAACTATCACAATCGTTTTCTTAATACATTTATGCATATTGTCATCTTTTAATCGTCTTTGTAGTAGGATTATGAAGAAACATATTATGTAATTCATGTATGCAGTATGCAAATCGTTTGATTCGCATTCATCTAATAATAACGCTACAAGAAAAAATAAAAAAGTTTCAAGCTCGTGGTGTTCTGATCTATATTAAGGAATAAGTTTCCGAAACGTTAATTGAAATAAAACGTTAATTTTTATTTGGAATTTAGCTTTTACAGTTGTTTGTGTAGCCAATTATTAGGAAATCAGTGAATGGAATGTAGCGCGAACGAGTCGGCCCAACTACCCCCCTAACGAGGGGTTTACAAACCAGGTAAATATAAGCTCGACGCGGTGGATCGACTGGTTCGTTGTCCGAGGTGTCTCCACTTTATACATGATTTGATGTCAGCAAAGATCTGAATAGTAACCCAGCAGTTAAGGTGAATCTACCCCCAATTTATTTTATTTTTTTAAATATGCATAAAGACAACATATGGGTTAGTATATGAAATACGCTCATTTGAGAATATCAAAACTAATTTTCAAGCCCATTTTGGAGGAGCTGTATGGTATTTACAACCGGTTTTATGAAAAATACGGCTAACAACTACGTTTAAACCACATACGCGTTTGGTATGCGATTTTTTGTTTACACCTTACCCTCACTAATGGCTATGTGGATTTAGTGTTTTGAAATAAGTGTTTTCAATACTGTATTTGGTTTTCTACGATTTATCTTGTTCTTCGGTACGGAAATTGTGTTTGTACCGGCGAGCAAAATAAATTGTAGTAAACCAAATATTGAAAACACTTATTTCAAAACACTTAATCCACATAGCCAATAGTGAGAGTAAGGTGTAAACAAAAAATCGCATACCAAACGCGTATGTGGTTTAAACGTAGTTGTTAGCCGTATTCGTCATAAAACCTGTTGTAAATACCATACGGCTCCTCCAAAATGGGCTTGAAAATTAGTTTTGATCTTCTCAAATGAGTGTATTTAGTATACTAACTCAATATGTGTTCTTTATGCATATTATATTAAGAAAAAAAAAATATGGGGGTAGATTCACCTTAAGACTGGAAACTGGGAGAATATACAGTATCACTATAAAGGTGGTGATATGTAAATAGCGCTGCCTCGCCTTGCAGCTCTAGATAAAGAGTCGATACGATAACGAAGTTTTCCTCTTGAGAGCTTCTTTATCGACTCGAACAGAATCGACCGACTCAAATTAGAGCCACACCGGTCGTAAATGTGTCGCTACTAGGTTATTAAGGTCTTGATTTCAGTGAGAAAGACTAATCAAGGCAAGTAGACCAGCAATCATGGGCAGACAGTAATTGTGATAAAAATAATAGTAAAACCACTAGTTCAGATAACCTGGTCTTGTCAGTACAGCAATATGAAGAAATTCACACATTTTCTTTAGGCCATTTATTTTATTTTGATAAGCCTCTTTAAAACTTGAAAATGTACACAAATATGTACATACCGTATAGTATTTGAGTAATGAATACATGTTATTTTATACTGGTCTAAGAACCACAGTAAGACACACAATCCAAATGATTAATTTGTACTAACATCTTCCCTAGTGCCATTAAAAGTCAAAAGGTGAGTGATCTAGCGACTACTAGTCGTAGCGATCAAAATGCATAGAAATAGAAAATATGGACCATCTTTTCCATATCGTGGTTTTTCATACCGTTGGCAAAAATATTCAGTATTCTCCGTAGATGACCAAGAGCCATACTTCAATAAGATCTGTAACTATCTGAATATACAGAGTATGCACAATGAAAACAGAGAAAGACAGTTATTGTCTGCTGTCTAACGTACATTGGATGACCAAAAGATATACTAAGATCATAAAAAAAAATTAAAAAAATGCATATTAAATACAAATGGTTTGAAAATCACTAATCAGAAAACTGATTCTTAATATTAAATATTTACTAGATACCTCGAATGTTGTGTGTTTAATAGTTCCACAGTTTAGTTGTACATATCATTGAGATCAAACGTTAATTTCAATAGTGCATGATGGGGTATAGTTGATAATTGTGCTGCACACCAATAATCGTTACAGAGAAGACTATTTTCAAGGACATGGTGCAGGAAAGGTACGTGACTTTATTTTGCAATGTTGCAGATTGAGATAACAATAATTTATTATCTGCTGTTTTACACAAATATGAATCACTACCAGTATTACAAATTTGGTCTCTAGGTTGAGTCTAGTGGTGCCCAATAGCAATACATAATAATGACAGTAGAAGTTGGTTTCAAGTTTTATCCAATTCACAACCAAAATGTGCCATTATAAACCACAATTTAGGGTGCCGTGTGGTCTGGTCACGTTAGTTGTATTCTTCTCTCGAGTGAGCAAGACCTCGGTCGAAACGTCTCGTTATATTTGTATTATGTCTTTTATGTGTACTTCAAACTCGCAAATCTGTCATCTTACTACACGAAGGTAAGCTGTTGGATCCTTTCCTCACATTATATAGTATACCTTAGTTGTATTACAGTGTATCTAAACTAGTATCAACATACTTATTCAAATTTCACTATCCCTTACCCTTGCAATGCAAGTTACAACCTCATGCTAACAATTGTTCAAAATTAGGCAAGAATATACCTGACAAAGCTGCCTTCTTAAAGGAGTATTTAGCTGCTAAACCAACAAAATACTATACCGATATAATGCCTAATTAGTTACTTTGTAATTTAGTGAGTAAACAAAAGATCTACCATGTCCCGGGAAAAAATAGTCGAACTGGGTAATTTTCGAGCTAGATCCCAATGGAAAAAATGTCCCATGAGAAAAAAGAAATACAGAGCAACTTATTTTTCACTCTGTCGGACCTTGACAGTTTTTGTCATAAAAATATTTGAGTTCAATGACGTACTTGTCCGAATTCACCAAACTTTTAAATCGGCCGATTTACTAATCTCGGATTGGTTACCGTGGTTTCAACGAACATTACGTACAAAATGCATGGTGGCTTCTACCATTTTTGATCTCCGGAAAATGTCCGGATTAAAGTTTTGTGAAACTGGCCACAAACTACAAGAGATGGAGAGTATTTGGTTTTGTGCAATTGCAACATGCAATTTGGTTACAGTACATCCATACCACTACTCTACCTTCATTGGCTCCATTCAGCGTCATCAGCTTATTGTAATTTATTAAACTCACAGGTCTCTACTGTGTAACATAAATTTAGATAGGTTATTTGTGGACATGCATACACTACTAACATTATACAGTATTGGTGGCATCTTAAAAGGTTCCTTATTTTGTATGTACACTAGTACTATGCCCAGTTTCATTTATAATCTATGGTCTATGGATGGTCTTAATGTAGGCCCACAGTATTAAAGAAAACAGTTTATATTTACAGATTTGTTGAAAAAGACTATAGGCCTACTATAAAATCAGCCTTATTGAAAACACAAACAATTTTAAACATAATACATACTAGGGATGACATCGGGTACTCGGGTACCTGACTCTTACCCGACTCCATTTTCTAGGAGTCCACTCCTTCAAACGTCGGTTGCTGTGTGTAAGTGTATCATGTATTGGCAGTCTGTTTCCCTTTCTGTTTCCCTTTCCCTCTAATATTTGCCTAATATTACAATCAGTAATAAAAAAACAATAAAGAATTGTACTTTAACTGCCAAATCACTTTTTTTGCTACCGCCTGGAACACTTGCAGCCCTCCGACGGTGTTGCATTGCAACATTGGTTAAAGTTAATCGCTTTTACTTTATTTTTTTTTGTCGTTCGAGGAGTCGACTCTTACCCGACTCCTAAGGCTCAGGAGCCGACTCCGATATTTACGACCCGATGTCATCACTTATACATACTACATAGTAGCACAGATAACAAAATACACTCCTGTACTAGGAGTATTTTGCAAATTAAATACTTTGTTATTTGTGCAATGGTCATCTTTAAAAAATATACAATTAGTCAATTATTAAAGAATCTTTTAAAAGTTAAAACCAATCGTCGTAATTGACCTGAATTTACTTTTAGTCCTAGATGTTGACAGTTGTTGTGGCTTACTTGAACACATGGCTTTAGGGCCTACCTTGCAATTTTTGTTGTTAACATGAGCGTCCCAAGTCCACTGGTATTTCATACCCAAGTATTTTGTACTTCATTTATAAAATGCATCTTATCAGTAAATAGTGACTAGAGTAACTTGTTAATATATTTCGGCCATTAAGAGCACAACCAGAGAAGACCATCCCGTAAACGGCCGTGAACCTCGACCTTCTCCCGTATTGTCGTTATAATTTTCCCAAATGTACCCGGTTCGCCGGTACTCTTTCATAATGTTTGCGATCACATTTTTTCTTAACTCATTGTAAACGAGGTTTGCTTTTGCCTTGTATGGCCCATCTGCATTACTATAAAAGTGTAGGGCTCTCACAGCAAGGTAATTAATATTTATCCATACGTATCCACGCCAATATGGCGGATCATGTTCAGTGTTATGTTTCATGTACAAAGGTGATGTTTTGGCAAGAGACCTCAGCCCATACTCAGTCCAAAGAAGTTCGGGCTGTTTCAAATCATCTAACAGCTTTCCTAATTTGGGTGATTTGGGTTCTATGAGATGCAAAAGGAAAGGGAAGAGACTAATATAACCAAATGTTGTGTCAATAAATCGTAGCTCCGGATCTTGTAACACCGCACGTACTTTGTCCATGTTCAAAGGGCGATGGCCTGTGGGATGTTTTGTCAAACGAGGGTGTTTTAAAACTACTGCATCAGTGTGCAGACCATAATCAGCATAAGATTGGGATTTTGGAGACCAATGTAACTCATTTAACAAAGCATTATCAGAAAGGTAGGCAAAAGTACTAGAGTATTTATGAGAATCACGATTCAGTAACTTTGCAATTTCGGAAAGAATAGCAGCACTTAGAGCAATCCAGCAACGGAGATCAATGTGCCTTTCATCGATGTTTGGGTGAGATGCACGTGGATAATCGTCAAGGCCAGAAGTCAAGGTTTTTGGGTTCAATTCTCGTGTTGTACTGGCATCTCGGCCCCGCCATCTGTATGCACTCGGCATGTCGCCAATCTGAGTGACATTAAACCATTCAAACCATGTCTGAAGTCTGGGAAAAAGATTTTCTAAAATATTTAATCGATATTCCTTTTCAGGTAACTTGTTTGCAAAGTTCTGTAAAATAAATTGTAATGTAAGGAAGAAAGTAGGTGGATTACCATTGGTATTTCGCTGGGTTACAAACTCCTCCGGAACTTTGCTAAGTGCTTCCTGACCTAATATTTGCTCCCTTGGAATCCAACCTTCAACATTCATTAAATCAAACCAATGACTCAAAATATCTAATTCAATATCCAAATCCCAAGCCGATATCAGCAAACCATGAAAGCCTTCATCCCATAGGAAACCTCTGGGGAAAAAGCTACGAGAGGGAACTGCAGAGTATAAAGGTGCCTTCCAATAGGGTACTGGGCCTTTAGTGTAAACGGATTCCACTCTTGAAGCCCCATAAAAGTAACCAATACCACCCAGCAGGTTACTAAATGCTGCCTTTGCAAAATCAATGTCATTCTTAGAAAAACCTTTCCTTTGAAGTTTAAACGTACTCTCAAATCTATCATTGAAGTTATGGCTACGTTCATTTAAGTCTTGAGTGTAGGAATCACCGGTGAATGTCTCTATACGGTCCATGAAACTACCAGATTCAAAAACAACATCAACTTCGAACGGAACACTACCAGTAACTTGCGTCACGATTAAATTGGGTGCAACTACTTCCCCGTCGGCCAGTCTTGGTAGATGTTCTCCTGGAAGGACTATTCTTTTTTTATTAGTTTGTTTATCTGTAACCAAACGAAGAGAGCTCAATAAAGTTTCACCCACAACATGGAACCCGTCTGTTATTGTGCTGAGAAAAGACTCGTGGTCAATCAAACCAGAATTATTATATATTTTTATGGCAAATGAGCCAAGACTGTCAGTTTCGCCTACAACTCCTGTTATTAGTCGCTTTCCCTTTCCAGCTACTGTTGGACGAATGGAACCTTTTGCCTTTTCTTCGATAGCAGTATAAAAGAGGAGTGAAATTGGTTCGCCTTGAAGCTGTTTGTCTTTCGTGTCTACTCGAATCCTTGCACTCCAGTCTCCTCCGTGATTACCTCCAGGCCTCTTCACAAAAGATGTGACGAGAGAGAATGGGCCGTCATCTATCTCTTGAATCCCAAACGTTTCGCCATCATGTTCAGTCCACGTGTATCGATCAAGATTATCTCCCTGCTCACACCAATGTCTGCGGAAAACAGTACTGGTCAAAACAGCGTTTACATTTTTAGATGTAAAATCCGCATTACACGGTTCAAAACCTTCGTCAAATTATTGAATTCATGGATTTGTATATTATTTGTAATTTGCATGGTTAAGCACACACCTTTAATCAACAACAATTCTATCTGACAATGGAAAACCACATGATTCGCTTTCGATCTTGAATTCAATTAGTTTGACGAAAGTATTGAACCGTTCCATTTCATTTCACACCAAGTCCCGTATCGACACTGGTCAGGACAGAGCCCAGGCAGAGAACACCATTACAGCTATAAGTGACAGGACAATGACCTCCTAAATTGAGACCCGGGTGTTAAAACATTTCAGAGTTGCTTTACAAGGTAGGTCTATGTTAAGAATACTAGCCCACAGCAAAAAAACTCTCTCAGGAAGTGAAATAAGTGATCATTTTTTTATTCCAAAGCTAGACCTACATAAAAAGTGTGCTACTGCTACATTTGCATTACAAAACATTGTAGAAACCCTCGCTTCTCTAAACCGTAGCAAGCTTCTTCCCAGACTGTTTCTAGGCTGTCTTGGGTATAGTCAACCATTCATAGATAATTTCAGAGAAAGTCATGCCCTGTGTGTAGTGACACGGGAATATATCCTGCAGTTCCCAATACATAAGGCTAAAAATTGTTCATTTACTAAAGTGAAGAGATTTATTTTTACAGTGAAATCTAAAGTTTGTTTTAAACTAGGCTATGTAATTAGAAATACATATAAACATAATTTAACCGCTGAAGGGAAAAGTTAGCAGCTTTTTCTTGGGCATCACATTTCCTAGATTGGAATACATTGTACAATGATATTGTTAACACTAACAGTGATACACCTCTTTTTGGTTTCAATTAATTTGTATTTAAATTTGCATTTAATAAAATAATAAATCATAAATTTGTATTTAATTTGTATTAAATAAAATAGATAGGGGCCTACCTAGGCATTCATCACTCACAAGTCACAACACTTTTTTTTTTCATTTCAAATGTTATGGTTTCATGTTTGTAAAACTGAAATCTACTGAACTGTGGTCACCGCTTCCCTCCTAGCATCTACTGAGTTAATTTGGAAAAAAAATGTAGACGGCTCCGTACAAATTGTACACGCTCAAACTCGTACCATACCTTGGGAGTAAGTTCCCTTACAAAATACAAGCATACCCTAAAGTAAATGTTTAACATTAGTGGAGTGGATGCACCTAGGTAGTTGTACCTTATTCCACTTCCATCCGGACGCAGGCGGCGGGGGAAGTACCACATCGTCCCAAAAACAGGGGAATGTGGATCTCTAGTTTTCATTCCAAAATAAACACCAGGCCGATAGCTTCCCCAATATCGCTCCGGTACATCAAGACCCGATTTCATAACAACCTGGAAATAATTACAATTGAAGTACCAGTAATGGCACAACATTTCTTGAATATCTTAAATCCCTTTTAACATTTCCAATGAGGCTTAGCTAGATAGCTATTCGTGACAGATAAGGTAAGTATTGTGTTAGTCGTTAACAGAAAGAAGAGCCAATTAATACAAAAAGCTGATATGTTTTTTACCATCTATTATTAAATTCCTAAGACATATAGGAATGTTGCATATACAGACATCAGAGCAATAAGGTGATTGCTAAACAAAATTGGAGCAAAATTATCATACCGGTAATAAGAATAACCCGCATCCACCTTTATTTCCACTTGCCTTGTACAAGCAATGCACACAAACAAGACTTTTTGGATTCTACTTCTAAGAAATTAAGAATATCTAGCCTACCCCTAGTCCCGAAAAAAGCTTTCGAGACACGTAGACGTCTCGTATTTATCTTGAAACAAGATTCCTTATTTTTGGTAAGAATACATTTGTTTTGAGTAATTACGATGCCGCTAAAGGCTAAATGAGTACTAGCAACGTTCTCTTTGATAACTTATCGCGTGCAAAGGGGACTATGATTTGCAATGTCAGACGCAAGGGATTGTAATAAAGGGTAACTAGGGAACTTTCCTGTCCAGCTTATTGTTGCTTGAGTTCGAAAATTTCATGAAATTTACCTTTTTGAAAGTTTCACTGAAAGTTTCAATGAAAGTTTCAAAAAATATTGAAATTTTGTGAAATATTCGATTTCCAAGAAGATTTTCAGGAATACAAACAACATTTTTAATAAATCAGTCATCATTTTTCCTCCTACTTGGCCCTGCCCTCCCTTGCTGGACTCCTCTTATGATGACCCCCGCGATGTAGGTGGACCTGATTCGGAAGACGTCATATTATGATGCAAGCTGTCCAGTACGTCGTTAAACACCAACAATAATAATAATAATAATTATCGAGGCAGGGTAGGCCTTTGGGTTGTTTCTCAAATGCATAAGATTTCAATAGCTTCAAATCTGTTTGGATGTCATTTGTGTCAAGTCCTTTGCCAGAGTAGCATTGGCATAAATCATATACATATATATCAGTGTCAGACCCATCGATTATATAGATTGATAACTTTCAAACAATGAACAGCTTTAGATTAGTGCAAGGGCTGTGTTATCACTGAATCGTTTAGAACAGTCTTTGACCATACTATGAAGGTCAAAGTATGGTCATGGTATGGTCAAAGACAGTTCTAAACGATTCAATGATAACACAGCACTTGCACTAATCTAAAGCTGTTCATTGTTCGAAAGTTATCGATCTATATAATCGATGGGTCTGCCACTGATATATATGTACAGTATATGATTTATGCCAATGCTATTCTGGCAAAGGACTCGACACAAATGACATCCAGACAGATTTTAAGTTATTGCAATCTTCAAATAGCTTTTGATTGAAAATTTGACAAGTCAATCAAATATATCACACATCACACAGCTGCAGTGTGCAGCACAGTGAGCAGAAGGTTGGTACTACCAACATAACGGACATATAAAAAAAAAACATAACTACATAAAACTTTACAAAATCAATCTAGTAATACAGGAATGCCTTAGCCTATAGGCCTATATCAATGTTCCACAATTTCTTGAAATATTTCAATGTACCCTTGAAAGTTTCACTTTGAAAGTTTCAAAATTTGAAACTTTCAATTTGAATGAAATTATTCTGCACACATGCACAATGTATTTGGTTGTTGGACTCTGATCTTTAATTGTGTTTAGTTGTGTGTCTTTTGAGTGGTGATAATTTAAATAAATTGTTGCCCAGACTACTTTTATTTGCTTAAAATATATACAAGATAGATAGAAGATATTTAGGCTCAACGTCTCATATTTTTGCAACTTGGCTAATCGAGACGATGAGTGGGTGAAATATGAAGATGAAATGAAATATGGGGCTGTTTGGTGGAAAGGGGGATCATAGGAGGGGGGGGGAAGGAAAAAGAGAGCAGGGAGGATGTGGACTGCATTTCGTCTGACTTCTCCTCCTCGACCTGTCCGGCTAGGGTGGACCTACCAGGGCTGCGTACCAAGTGACTGCGTTCACTGTGGCTGTGATTGTGGTGGGGGTAAGCCAGTCAACACAGTGAACGTAGCAGCTGGTACGGGCTGCAGTCACAGTCACAGCAAAAGCAGACAACAGCAGAAATTGTCATTCATAAAAGCAACATTTGCCCTGCTAATTAACCTTACAACATTACATTCATAATTTACCGCAGCTTATGGGACTTCTAAGTTGAGATTAGGCTATATGGTGCTGTTATGTCACTTACTATTTAAACCATATAATATTGTCTATAAATTCACAATTTGCGGTAAAATTATTAATTAGCAACGCCCCCTTGACTGCGACAGCTGGATCTTTTTGGCCCAGTCATCGCAGTGACTGGAGGGGTACTGCGAGGTAAACTGGTATGCAAAAAGCAGTGACTGCAGCTTGACTGCGAGTCAAGTTGGTACGAATCTCAGTCACTGACAGTCATAGTTGGTACGCAGCCCGGAAGCATACGCTTCCGCCGGCATAGCTCTGGGAATCAACAAAGCACGCAAACCTGCCCACCGCGATAAGGTAGCAGTCCCTGGGCGAGTTAAAAACTCAAAATGTAGGATAGGGCCTAGCTAATTTGTTATGGCATCTTCTATTCAACAAATTACAAGTAAGCAGAGGTAGGCCCTAGCCTAGTGCCTAAGCTCATGTGATCTGACCAATTTTTTATGTTCAGCTGTCTGCATTGTATTGTTTGAATCCCACAAGGCTCTGTTACATAGCCTAGGCCTACATCATTTTGCTAGCCTAGGTCTAGGATTTGCAGTTTTAGGTCGATGCCTACCTTGCGACCAGCAAATGGGGAGTTGACACGTGTTTCCAGGTAACCTGTGTAGCCAAACCATCCCGCAGTTACAAGGCAAAGAAGTGCAATTATTTTAACCCAAGCAGATATAGGCCTACCGGACTCGTCATCCTTATCTGGAGGACAGTTAAATGTCGTTTTTTTAAACACCTTCGAAGGCCTAGTTCTATTAAGTTTCGAGTTAGCAGCATCGACTGCCAACGACTTTTGATTTCGCATGTTAACCATAGCTTTTAGCAGCGGCTCCACAGACAACCGTCAACCGACAACAACTGTCAGAAATGGTCCCTGTCACGCCCACTCACCGCATGATGCTCACCGCCTGCTGGATGGGTCGATGAAGGAATGTGCCATTTTCAAAATGATCTACACCAAACACCATGATCTACACTCTACACGTGCATTACACAATCAAAAATTGTATAATGATGCAAGACTAAATAAATAAAATAAAAAATGGATTTATAATAAATCACGTTTAATCATTTCCTTTCGTGGGATGCCAGGTCAGGCCATGGATTTAGGATTACGTTGGGGGATAATTTTATTTATTGTCTCAAAAGTATTCTTCATGAGCATTTTTCCATAGAAGCTTAGCACCAGCTTGTGAGCTAGGGCCTATATAGCCTCCAGCTGGAATTATTCCATTCAATTCCCTCCAAATTCCTCTTTTAAACAAGATAATATTCTTTTAGCCTCGGGCCTTCATGGTCAGGCAGCTAGGTCTAGGAGGTAAAGTAAAGTCAGGTTCGAATCTTTTAAAGGGTGTATTAGGTGTACGGACGTTCTTTGAATAATAAATCCAACCCCATGATTTACTGGTCCTTTATCTATTTTTATATATTTTATCTATTTTTATCCATTTATCTAATCTATTTATCTATTTATTTATTTATGTATTTACTCATTCCGGCATAGGAATAGTGTGCTCATGGTAGGCTACATACCTTCTCTATGGTATGGTACTCTATGGGCTAATATATAACTATAAATTAACTAAAGATAACAAGTAACAACTAAATTTTGTCCCAGTAAAACGCCTTTTCTCCAGGGAGGGCAAGTAATTTGCCTTCTTTAATTAATTTACAGCACTGCATTGTCTTCTAAATTTATACAGCCTGAAACATCTTATTTCAAGGGGTAGCCGTTTCATATCCGGATAGCTTTATCAATCTTCTCCTCTCCTCATTTTCAATGACATTGACAACAACGCACCTCGGGCTGGTTATTCTTTTGCATTGCTATTATTTTGATTGTCACTGACCGGTCAATTTACGGTACATGACCAAAATATCATGGCAAGAATGCTTATAACACCATGTACTTGTACATGTTATTAAAGTACGCAATATGTAGGTAACTCACTGCAGTAATTCACACTCTCTCATGTTAATGAGAAGAATGTCCATACCGTCCATACCATGTATTGAACAATATATTTTTTTTTTTTAATATTTATTATGAATTAGTAAATAAATAAACATCTATTCATAGGTTGCATCACGAGTTGCACAGGTACCGATCCGATACAACAAGTTAAGTTTAGTTTAGTTTAGTTTAGTTTAGTTTAGTTTAGTTTAGTTTATTTCAAAATGAGTACCGTACATAACAATTTTACAAAAGGATATACAAATTGGACCCCAATGAGTATTGCTACTCGCAAGCAGAAGTATTGTAGAAAAGCATTTACATTAAAGATTATTATATTACATTTTCTATATTACATAGTAGTGGTTAAATTTAAACATTTTACCTAGAAGTAACACATCACAACAAGTACTTCTACTTGTCACACTATTCTTATTCATATTTAACTGTGATGTTAGCTGACAAATTAGTAATAATATCAATTCACAAAAATGGACTGATGTCTGATACATATTATAAAAATATTGTATTTATTATTATATTTATATTGAAAATTGGCTATGTGAAGTATTTTTTGTCTGCATACTCTGCGCTCAATGGACACACAGTCGCAACTCGCAGTTGCTCATTTTGTATCATTGTGTAGAGATACGTCTATATTTTTTAAAATTAATTTTGTCTAAATTTAACTAATGGAAAATTATGTGCAGAATTTAAAATCAATTCAAAACTGATGCTTTATTCTTTTGTAAAATTAGTATTTTGTAGCGTTTTCAAAAATACATGTTCACCGATTGAGTATCTAAAACCCAAAACGCTAAAAACAAAAAAGAACGTATTTTTGCACTCTAGTTACATGTCATTTTCTTTGATTTTATTTACTTTGTTAACGGGATTTTAAACAAACACGTTTCCCCGTTCCCGACTTTTAAATGGGGACCAAATCACGCGCGTTTCAATGGAATGCGACATTTTCTGGTTACGCCCACTTTGTGCGCAAACAATCACTTTAAAATTTCTGCGCTGTTTTTAATAGGCCCACTGCCGATCAACGCGCAGCTGTCAGGGCGAAATGAAAACTGACTGCTAGAAGGCCTAGGCCAGGCCTATGAAGGTGTGAATGTCAAAGTTTTCGCGTACCGTACGGTGGTCGTATTAATGCCAAGACCCATCAGTACGAAATTAATTATACATTTACGGGAAATGTTGGAACATTAGTGTTACGCACAGAGTTAACGATTTAGCGATGCTGTTATGAAGTACACAGGTAAGGCAGCTGTAGACCTTAGGCCTAGGTCCTAGGCTAGGCCTAGGCCTGTTAGGTAGGCCTAGGCCCGTAGGCAATGTACCTGTTACGGGCTATGGCTAGCTTAGACTAGCCTAGGCCTAGGTAGGCCTACCTAACCCACTGGGCTATAATTATTTTAAACTCACCCAAGCATTAGACGAGGCCTAGCCTCTGCCAAGGCCTAGCCCTAGGCCCCTACATATTTCGCATGCCACATCGATCGTGACAACCTTGAGTAGGCCTAGGCTAGACCTAGGCCTAGGCGTAAGATACCTTCATATTGGAGTTCGGCCCTAATCGTTACGGAGGTACACACTTCGTGTGTTGCCAGCCACGAACCAAGTTAATGCCATCATAGGACTAGGCTATGTAGGCTAGAGTCTACAAAGGCCTGTGGCTAGACTAGGCCTAGATAAGACTAACCCTAGGGCTAGGGCCTAGGCTCTGTAGCCCTTAACCTGTGCTTGTCATATTACAAAGGTATTTTGCAGTGACAAGGTCTGTCACACCTAAAAGTTATTTGTGTGCTTCTAGGCTAATCCTAGCGTACCGGCTATAGTGTGTAGTTTTTGCTTTTTACCGGTACGCCTCTTATAGTAGCCGGTATGCATACCGACTCACACTGGCCGAAAAAAAGTCGTGATTAAATGTAGTTAGTTAGTTAGTAGACTCTTCTGCAGCTGGGCCTTTGCATATGCAACTTATACGTCTAGTCTCTAGGGCCTCCTAGCCATGTCAATAGACGTCAGACTGTGGATTTATTTAATGTGCACCGAGATTAGCCTTAGTTTGCCACACTGGCAGGAGTCCTCTGTGAGCGCACTCAGAAGGAGGCTTACCGCTTGTTAAAATACTATTAAAAAGGCTATAGGACTGTGGTTGGGGACTTAAGTCACCTTGCTCAATATAATTTATCTGCAACTTAAAGCAAGCTATGCCTGTAGCTAAAGGCCCTAGCCTAGTGCAATAAACTGAAAAAAGCTCTAGTTAGGCTAGTGTGGACTCAGCCTGCTTGATATATATAAAATGTCTACAGTTGTGTATGACTTGACCTATTAACTACACACAAACTATGACTACGTTTATCACGCGATCTCAGTCCGGACTACTCGGTGCGCACTGGTTCGGTCCTAGTTTTTTTTTTGCTTGATAAACACTAGATTTCAACATGGGCACCCAACTCGGCTGGCACACCCGTTTTGGCTCCCTCACAAAGCGGTGCCAGCTCACTCAATATGATCTGAAATTAACGTAATAAACGCAATCGGACCGTATTTGATGACGTGACCGAACCCACCGCCTTAAAAAGCACTTATTTCTGCCATTTTTTGCAGTGCAGTGCAGTCAGGTAAGGTTATGTCATGTCACACTTCAAGAGCAACAACTTGGAAATCAGCTGACTAGCACAATTTTAACAAGCGGTGACATTTCTAAACCTTCTAGTCCAGACTGAGTTTGTACAACAGCTAGTCTGGCCTTAAAGCTCATGATAAACGTTAGTGAACTGGACTGAATTTTCAGTCCGGACTCAGCTCGCGTGATAAACGTGGTGTATGATTGCATTTTTTTTTTTTCAGGGATGGACTGGCTAGGCTGCATCTATCTACATTTAAATTAAACATTTTTGGCATTGTCTCAAGCTATCATCAAACAATTATTTGTGAGCAACAAACCAAAACACATTACAAGGTACTTCAAAATGTCCAAGATAATTCCACCAATGGTATCATCTTCACCACCACCTATGGATGACAATTTGGATGAAGATGATGATGATGATGAGTTTGGATCTTTCTCAACTGCCAACTTTTCTTACAACCTTGATGTAACGCAGCCTTCCAAACCATCCACAAATGGGGATTGGGAAGGAAATGTCAAACAACAATATGACTTGGATTCTATCCATGAAGTAGGAGGGAAAAAAGATGGTCAAGCTTATAGTGACATAGCACAGCACAATGGTACACACTCCAGCATGATGGTTCTTCCTGATACATATTTAACTGAAGAAGATGAAGAAGTTGTGGAAGCTTTTCCCAAGAAGATAAAAGCAGTACCAAGTAATCAAGAGTTGCAACAGGATAACACAAGCCAGGATTCTGTAGCTTCTATAGCAACAGATTCAGGACTGTGCAGTGCTAGTCAGGACAGTGAAGGAACATCACCACAACCAACTATTGGAAAATTCGTAGTGTCAGTACCGGCTTCAAACAAAATTAGTCAAGATGAATCGAGTAGTAGTGATGAAACACTAGTTAAATCGTCTGATGTAGATCTGGGGGGACAATTACCATCAAGTTCAGAAAAGTCAGATGGCATTGGTAACAAAACACTTTCAGAACATACCTACATTTTAGATGACTTTCGTTCTATTGAAAAAGAATTAAAAGATTCTAAACCATTGAGTAAGAATAGCATACAAGACCAATCTCCAACAAGTAGTATTAATAACAAGTTTACGAACACTCCTACAGTAGATGACTATTGTGATTTTTCTGATTGCCAGGATGTAACAAATAATGTATTGACTAATGAACGTACAATGGGTGTACCGGTACTTAGTAACTCGGATATAAACAATGTAAATACCAATGCGGACGGAACTAGACCTAGAGGTTATCAGCTACCAAATATTGACTCAGTTGGTTCAAGTGACGACCAAGGAAAATCGCTTGTAGACAATAATGTAAGTGCAGTTAGTCTAGACTGTGAGATCAATATTCCCGATGAATCAAGCAGACATTTGTACAATAAATTGCATTTAGGGGCAGGACTTGAATCTGGTGATATGGGAGATTGTGATGATCCTCCTGTAAGTACCGGTATAGAAAATGTTGCCATGAATTCACAAGTTCTCTTTTCGAGTGAGTCACGTGCAAGTGATGATGACTTTGCAGATTTTGCATCCAGTGAAGCTCCTTCATTACCAGTTATTTCATCTACATCAGTTACTAAACTAAATGATTCTTGTGGATCCGATGTTGATTTTGCGGATTTTACATTCAGTGAGGCTCCGTCATTAACAGTCCCTTTGTCGGCACCAGTTATCAAACCTAACGAGTCGTTCGATTCTGATGACGAATTTGCCGATTTTGCATTCAGTGAAGCTCCGTCATTACCACCTACATGGTCTGCACAAGTAATCAAACCAAATGAATCATTTGCATCCAATGACAAATTTGCTGACTTTGAATGTAGTGTAGGACCATCGTTTCCACCTGTAGCTGCGAGTGAAGACAGATGCTGGGCAGATCAGTCGGCTTTGCAACTCCCTGTAGTCTCCAGTGATCTAAATCAAGATGATGATGACTTTGATGACTTTGAGACTGCTAGCTTTTCGTCGGCAGGGGTAACGACAGGGGTTGTTGATAATAGTCAGGTAAGTTGGTATGTTGGCCAATATTCCGAAAAATGTAACATTGTTTGAAATAACATTCACATGGAAGCAATTGCCCAAGCTTCCAAAATGGAACTAAATGGATTTTATTTTTAGAAGCTCTTTGTTCACTGTTCATGTTTAAAGCTTAATAAATGCATTTTATGTCCCTTATTTGCTACACATCTGCATTGCGGTTAGTGTTCATACCTACAGAAAACTATTTCGCTTAAATTCCGTTTGTCTCCATTAGTGCAATTGCATAGTCTATTTGACAACCACCAGTACCGGTATAGACTATTGACTATTTTGAATAGACTACCATAGGTCTATTTTACTATAAGCAGGGGTGGCTCGTGGACGATAGGCCTATTTGTGGAGGTGCATTAGGGTTGCCATACGTCCCGGATTTTCCGGGACAGTACCGGTTTTCTCGATACTGTCCCGGTGTCCCGAAAATAATTTTCGGGACACCCAAATGTCCCGGAAACACAAGTTATGCTAAAATGAATCAAATCAGGTCACTTTCTGGTTGTTGCTTTCAAATACTTCGCACGTCGCGGGTTCGTGTATTACCGAATGGCTGGGGGCATCTAGCAATCTGAACTTCTGCCAACAGAGAGGGTGCGCATGTGTCCATCTCAACGAGTGTATATTAAGGTTTATTCTATACTCTACACGCTTATTCTACACTCGTTGGTCCATCTACAGTTCTACTGTCAAGGCCACGGCAGCTAGCTAACCAGCAACCAAATTGCAAGTCTTGTGAATAGTCTTGTCGGCGAGTCATTCAGGGCAGGGTTGTTTTAGTGGTGTCTTCATTCCGTAGCTTTGCTACAGACGTGAAAATGGCCAAACGCAAGTGTCGATTTACAGACAAACTGAAGGAGGAATATCCGTTCTTGTCTCGAAATACACAAATTGAAGGTAAAGTTGATTGTTCTGTTTGCCGAAGTGTGTTTGGAATAGAGCACAGAGGACGTTCAGATATTCTGGATCATTTAAAATCGAAGAAACACAAATCGGGTTTAGAAGCGAAGTGCACAAGTCGAAAAATTAGCGATTGTTTCACGAAAGTCGCTGCTCGAAATGATGAACTTGAGTTTTCGGCTAAAGAGGGAACGTTTTCGTATCACACAGCCATGCATAACCAGAGTTTTAATTCAATGAACTGTATCTCAAGCATTGTTAAAAAGTTGTTTGAAAACAAATTTTCTTGTGCGCGAACGAAAACAGTGACGATTGTCGTTAACGTTTCGTGTCTGCTGCAGTATACTAAATCTAATGTACAAAAATTAATATAACTAAAAAGTAGCTTATAGTTATAATAAATATAATAATATGTAGATAATATATAGAGCTGATAGCAGCATAGTTTTTTTTTTGGCATCTGAATTGTTATTTCTTATTTATTTGTCCCGGATTTTGTATTTGAAAATATGGTGACCCTAATACTATGTTTACACTAGGCTCGCTAACAGCAGTTAAGCCACTAACTTCTGTTAAGAATGTAATGTGAACGTAACGCAGTTAGCCCTAACTGACATCAAGCACTAACTGCGTTTGGCGAACGTAGTTAGCGGGTAACTTAGATCAATTTGCCACTGCCTTGTTGAAATTCATACATGTTTTCAAAAGATACCAGGCGGTGAGCAACACCGAAAGACAATAATGGAACAAATAAATTGAACTGATTGACAAACCATCAGGTGTCAAAATAATAAAATTGCAAACCATAGAAATAAAAACAAGTGTATAGCAATAGTAACTGCTCGCCATTTAAAACTTTAAATGATGGACAACGACTAAATGAAAGTGTTGTATGTGTATTTATTTGTTTTTTGTTTTGTTTTCCAGACGAAATTATTTTTGACAGCTTGTTGATTGTCCATAGATTCAATAAATTTGTTTCATTGTTGTCTTTTGGTGTTGCTAGTTGGTGAGACAGTTCCTTGGTAGGCCTAGGGTATTCCGCTATTTCATTTAATTCGTCGTACGTTAGTAAAATTCGTGAAGCTATGGATTCCTCGTGTTCGGGAGGTATTGCAGAGAAGGCAGAAAAGGTGTTGAAGAGACACAATAAACTCTTTTTGTCCTTCAATTCAAACGGCATGTTGTTATTACTTCAACCACAGACAGTACAAAACAAAACACGTATTTCAAACAGAGCCAAAAGCCGTGCACAGCCTTATATATAGTCATAAAATCACTAAATATAGTACCGCGGTGGCTGCTTCGAGCAGAACTAAGGGTGGCTGTGCATGACGTCACACACTGCTCATACATCGATTCCAGTGTGAACAGTTGACACAGGATCACACAAATATATCGAACGACCTTGAACGTCGCTAACCGCTGTTAGCCTTAACTGCTGTTAGCGAGCCTAGTGTGAACATAGTATAAGGTGCATAGATTCAAATCATTAAGCGAGCGTCTCCATTAGACCTTTATGGCACTTCGTTCTGTTTTTTTTTTTTTTTATGTCTGTCGATAGCAGTCGAACGGAAAAAGTCTGATCAACTTGAAATTTGGACCATCCACAAGCCTCGATGTGGATTGAAGGTGTATAGTTTTGAGGCAAAATCGTTCGAAAAGTTACAAAGTTACACCATGTAGGCCTAGTTACTGCAAAATATTTTTCTGAAACAAAATGGTGGCAAAATGTGAGATAGACATATTTTTCTACAGACTTTTCCAGTCAGGAATATGTTCATTTTATGTCGATCTGATAAATATTGGCAAAGTTACACAAAAGTTACTCGAAAATATTTTTCTGGAACGCAGTAACGGCAAAATGTGAGGTGGCTATATTAGTAGGCCTATTAGTATTGATTTATCTTTTTATCTGTATTAAGAAACATCAAATCAGCGTGGCTTGAAAAGTTTCTCAAAGCACATAAATAGGCAACGCGCATATGATTCTTTTTGTTAAACCAGGCACTTACTTTAATTTCAATGGTATCAGATACAATTTAAGTATATTAATGCAAAAGTAAAAAAATAAATTTTTAAATAGGTTTAATGTGGTCGCATTTATTGAAGTTTCAACTCGGGGATCTGAAACGCGTAGGCCTACAGGTGGCTGTGACGTCATGATTCAGTAGATGTGGCGTAACAGACCAATCGCTGAGGCGGTGAGCGTACACAGACACAAACCATGACGTCAGATCCCATCAACATGGCGGCGGCTCGTTTTTCGCGCCCTTTTATTTATCATTACTAAACCAATTATTTTGAGGCATAGACTAATCCGTTTTTCAAAATTCAAAGATACAAAATTATTAAATGAGAGACAAGGTATTTAAAAATCGATTAAAATTTTCATACACGTGTTCCCTATTCACGTCAAACAGCCAAATCTGCCAGTGGCCGCCATCCGATCAATCTGCCTATTTGTTTCAGTTGACGTCTAGGCTGGAGAACGTAGTGACCATGCTGTTCCCTGGCCCTGCTGGACCGCAGTTACAGCCAAGCGAAGCCACCTCATTGTCTAGCAAACCCATGGTGGACAATAACCCAGTGTGGGGTGACCTGCACGATGTGGACACCAGCCATGCACTCTCGTACCAGTGGGTTAGCTCTTCTGCCAACAAGATGCTGCTCTCCGCCCTCGGTATTGACACGCGCAATATTGTAAGTAATAATAATCATATCATATCTAGGCCTTTCATTTAATGATGGTAAAACATATTTGTAATTCATTAGGCCTACAAGTTTCAGTGTATAGTTACATAGTACTATAATCAATTTATAATCAATTTATTGATACTGTTTGAATGATCAACAATAAACAATGTTGCACATCGATTATTATAAATTTTAGCCTACATATAAGGAACCTTTCTTTGCACAGCATAATCAATAAATTATGCTTTGCATACACACTTTCAATAATAGGCCTAATTTCTATTTAATTAATGACCTTGTCGTGCTCATTGTGGCACTCAAAACCTCTTAAGTGTATTCTTCTATACACTATTAAAAGTTGGTTTTAACTTCCAACACGTTCAAAATTACCCCCATATGTGCACCGCTTATTATGATTTTGTATGCATCAATGAACCTTGATATAGCCTAATATTTGAAAACTAATTTTTAATTGTTGTTATTGTTGTTAGTAATAGATCTAGAACCAGACAGTATATTATACTCATACTCATCTAAAAAAGGCATTATAACGTAAGTAACTGTACAGTAGTAACACTGCAGCCGTCCTGTCTGCAGTCGATCACAGGTGACTAGCAGTAGTAGGCCCGGTTTTTCAATCGGTAACTGGTCGTTAACGGGGTCGTTAGCTGACGGTTCGTAATCTGTAACCCAACAAAAAACAGACTGTCAGCTAATGGCCCCATTAATGACCGATTGAAAAACCGGGCTTTAGTCAGGTAGTGAATCACACCAGTCACTGTCAAACAACTCGCTGTTGTAATGAGTCAGTAAATAGACCTCCCCCTGCTTGAGGGTAAACTAATAATAAATTAATGGCCTCCATATATTGTTTTTTATTCCTGCTGCTTGCTTAATGTTTGCTAGAGCCCAACGATATCGATAATTCGATACGATATCAGACGAATAATTCAATATCAATATAGAATTAATACATCGTAAATATCGCGACATCAAACTTGCGTCAATCTCAACATTTGTGTTTTATGTGGATATTTTAAATTTTAAATAGTACAACACAAAAATTGACACACATAATGAGACATTTCAAAGTTAAAATATTTATTTACATAATACGGTAATATTGTTTATAACGAATGGCTGGTGGTCTGGAAATCCTGAAAACAAACGAGAAAACTTGTGATATCGCCGATATCGATATGCCACTTGATAAGTTCGGTATCACGAAGCGATATCGATATTTCTTCCCGCGATATCGATATGACTTTTTTTATCACCCTTATGTTTGCACATTTGTTAACCCTATGCTCTCTTGCTGTTCATTCTCTCACATAGTATCTTCCCAGCCGATTCCCTTCTATCTCTCTTTGTTCTACCTATTTTCTATTTACCCTCAAAAAATCCACATTTGAATCGTAATGTACTACTGTAATTAAATATTGTTTTAGCTGTGAGGAACACTGCAAATATTATAGGCCCAAGTTGATTCACATTTTTTTCTCAGCTGTTTGGTTCAAAATGGAATGTGGCTGTACCAAGATTTGCAGCCAACTTGGGAATCAGTCCTTTGGAACCTGTCCGTGCTCATTCGCCTCCTCCATTGCAGCCAACCCGTGAGCCTGTACCAAAGTCATTAATACTCCGTCCTGAGGCACAGTCGACAGCTGGAGCTGAGGTAATTCACAAGCACAATGCCTGGACAAGTTGTATCACTTCACTTAGTTTTGCCTTCCAACTGTCTTCTCTCCTACACATCTTGTCTGTAATAATTTGATGGTGAAGCAGTAATGTGGCAGCTTAGCAAATAAAAGTGCAAAACAGAAATAAATAAAATAGAGTTAGGTTGTGCTAGGCCTATGCCTAGGCAGAGGCCTGACTTTAGATTTGGTTTTCTTAAATATGTTGATGATATAGACTGCTGTAGCATGTCATTTAACTTTTTTAAATTGCCATGTTTTTAAACTTAAGTTGCATTTCGAAGAACTGTTCATACTGAAGTTTGAGTGTACATATTACAAGTGAAACTAATTTATGTAGGTCATCAATAGGTAATATAAAATATAAAGCAATATGTAATATGCAAGGTGAAAATGTTTTAATATTTTGTTGCTTTTGTAGGCAACTGTTCCTGATGCCCAGTTTGATTGGAACAGCAGTGGACTGGTGAACCCTTTGGATTGTAAGTATATAGGCTATAGCACATGAAATAACATCCCATTACCATCACATACCTTTCTTTGGCATAAGTTATGATTAAATAACAAATTGGAATGGAAGACATTAATACTATTCTAATAGTTTCTGGACTAGAGATGGGAGAAATGGTTAAACCCTCTCCCCCCCCCCCCCCCACACACACATTCACACACACATAGTCATACACACAAACATCTAATTATTAAACCATAGGCAGACAGAGTGGTTTATGTACATGTCACATCCATAGTAGAGAGTAGATCTGGTAGATAAAGGGATTTGAGAAAGATAACTAACTTGGCATTCTCTTTGATAAGGCAAGACCTCTCTGCCTCATCCCTAGAAGAAAATTAGATTGTTCAATATACTGAATACAAACTCAGATCATTTGGAAGCTATTTGTCACCCCCATTTGAAACAAGTCTCGGGTAAACTGAATGCATTTTGAACCCATTCTCACCCACAGTCTTGTTCAGCTGACCGCCACAGGTAATCCATAAGTTTTCGAGCGCTCCGGGCCTAGATCCAGCCATATGTCTTGGCTCGCCTTCGCACTACCTGTGCCTACTCACGATGCCATAGACTTCCACGTCACTTTCATCAGTATCAACGCCCATATCGACACCACTTTGTCCTTGTAAATCAGTTATTATAGGCCTATATTTTTATTTATTTTATTTTATTGTTATTAAGGTCAATGTAGGGCACAATGCCCTCTTTAGCTTATTGAGTGACGATTGATGAATGATAATGAGGAAGGGAGGAGGGGAAGCCTGGTACCGGCACGTAGCCTACTCCTGTCGAAAAGTACCAAGGGGACCACCGGCTTTACGTAAACATTGTAAAACTTTGATTTGAAATTAGGTTCGTTTGATTTACCGTCACTCATTGTATTTTTTGCCATTTACACCATGAAATAACATGGAGTGTGTGCAAAAAGTACAGAAGGTGTAACCAAATCGAATGAACCTATTGTGTACATCGGTACCGAAAGCCGTGACCGGAAGCTGTCAAAACAAAGTCTGCATAAAAGTGAAAACCTAAAGAACATTAAAACTTAACTTGACTCGGATGGTACGATTTTCGTTGGCTGAACTACTGTGACGTTCACGCAGCGATTGGTTGTTACTAACTCTAAACAATCGGGAATAACAACAATCAACTTTCTTAATCACTCGGTCTTAAACACTAATCACTAATACAGTATGTGAACGCTTCAACGTAAATCGTGTACTTCAACTATGTATCTTACACCTAAATGGTTAGTGTAATGGCCAAATGCATAGTCGTTCCTCACGTGCTCCTCAACTCAGCCTTTCCTCAGACTCGCCCAAACACCTATCACAGACAGCATTGTCATGTGGACTGCTCTGTGATTGGTGGTTGGGCAAGTCTGAGAAAAGGCTGAGTTGAGGAGCACGTGAGGAACGACTATGCATTTGACCCTTAGTCATTTTCATCTAAATAGTTTCCCAGACAGCAATGATCTACAATGAAAGTGAAGTTTTTTTTTATCTTTGCCGGGCGGCTACAAAATATTGGCCGGTGGCCCAGGCCTGGGGAGAACACTGGGATTATTTCATTACATGCTACTGTATTTTCCATAAGTAGAACAAACTCCTTGACTACTAAGGAGTTTAAGAACCTACGGGACATCTGTGCATCTGGGCCGTAAGACTTCTACTACCCGGCAAACTTAAATGTGTAGCATAGACCCTTGGTCAGTCATATATATGCAACTGCCGCTGAGCTGTAACATTTATCAGCATACATATTACATTCTAATTCACTTACAGCCCTACGAGCATAATTTCTGGCCGAATGAGAAATTCCCTTTCACACGATCACCAAATCATTGATATAAAAATAATATTATTCTTCTGTTGAATTTCTTGTGCAAAGATCAATCATTGGCTTTTGATTACCTATACACCCCCCTACTATACATATTTTTGAATACATAGTAAGCCTATAACGAGCAATATTTATGAGTAATGTTATTCTGATACGAACCATCAGGTCCATCAGGACCATCAGGACCATCAGGTCAGCTTAATAAACAGTGTTGCTTTTATTAAACTGCTTTTAAAATTGGTAGCCCGTTAAAATCCTTGGCCTAGGCCCAAAGTGCATCTCTTCAATTGCACATTTGTATGTGACTACGACCTCGATAATTTCAATTTCGACCCTGGAACATCATCGCTAAATATATATACATATATATATATATATATATGTTTCAGATAATAACGGGGTCAAAATAATATAGGCCTATCTATCTTTCTATATATATATGATAGGTAGAAGGAAAGACCCCAACAGCTTACCTGAATTGTAGACCGTGGTGGTATAGAGATAAAGACAACATGTATAAAGGACAACACAAGTTTTCCGAGACGTTTCGGTACAAGACCTTGATCACTCGGGAGTAAGAAGACTATATATATATATATATATATATATATATTTCAGTATTTGTATGGTAAACCCTTAATGTATTGCCTTTAAAAAAATTAATTTTGTATTTGAAAATAAAATTTGTAGATGTATCGCTCGCACGATCGACAATTCAATCATAATTAGTGATACGTGAAAATAGCATTTTCAATTGTCATTTTATAGCGTTTTGTAGCATCTATTTTTTTGCGAAGATTAAAAAACTTGAGAATGAAGTTTTCTCAAATTTTTATTTTTAAATCATGTCATACTATTAAAATTAAAATCAACCAAATTGCATTTATCATAAACAAAGTATAATTACTATGTTAAATATAATAAAATAGGAACAGAAAAACCTTAGTTTCTACTGAAAAATAGCGCTTTGTAGCATCTATACACAAAACGCTATTTTCACGTATCTCTAATCATAATAAATACCTAATACGTAGCCGTTTTGACTGAATGCTGTACCGATACATATGCTACACTGCGAGTGGTAGTCTGTTGAAGTACATAGCTCCAAACCATCCCTACTGTATGTGGGTTAAACATTACAAATTCAGTACATAATGTATTCCAGTAGTATCACTGCATGGCTAGGAGGTGTGGTACATGTAGAGTATAGTAGTGTATAGGGGACTTGCGGTTCACATCGCATTGTCAGTTTGCTCACGAAAATGGCTTTTGTGTTAAGTCTGCTTGTGTGTTTTGCTGTTAAACCTATTCTGTGTTCAAATGTATATGGCCACTACACACAGCATGCTTCATTCAATTATTTGAACTCTCATGTGTAGTATAATTTTAGGCATGTCAGATATTTTCTATTGTGCACCACTTAGTATCAATTTGCACGTGCTTGTGTATACTTCTGTATTTCACATTAAAATCACTTCTTGTAATTTCAATTAATTTTAGCAATATGATTTATAATAGGTCAGTCAAGAATGGTATTACATGTGCTTATTTAAATATAATGAATACAGTAGGTAATTACCTATTTTGTTTGAATGAAATGTGTAGATTGGAGTAATAAAAATCTTCAGGCTCTACTAATGGCATTTGACTGGAATCTGCTTTCAATTCAAGTTTATTGTTTGTATTTAAGCACTTATCTGCATGAATTGTTTTAGCTCTGAATGCTTTGCCGCTGTTGAGAGCTCTGCAGCAGAGTGATGAGGTAAATAATATGGGATAAATGCATAGCCTAATAATGTAGTACAGTCAAAAGTCGTTACAACGAACGCCCTTACAACGAAATCATCGTTTTAACGAAATTTATTTGTGGTCCCGCCTGAATCCCTATGTTCACAATGTTAATTTGTTATCATTACAACGAAAATTCGTTATTACGAAAAGATCATTTTAACGAACAAATTTTGGTTCCCCTTGGTATTATTACACGTTAGTACAACGAAATTATCTTCTGAAATGTAGATTATTTGGAATTCCCAGTCGCGTAGATTAGTGTTTTTCCGTGTATCGCCTCATTACATGGGCCGGCTGGCCTGCTAGCAGGTATCTACGAGAGTCGGGCAAGGTCATTGGCCGCCGCAAGACGAGCCCCCTCCCAGCCGACCAATCACGATCGAGGTTACGGAGCGAGGGACGAACTGAACTGACAACAGGCGGCTTTCGCGGTCTCGCTTGCACTTACGCATCCTGAGCCTAGCACTTTCTCTCTCTCTCACGGCGGCCGGTCGCTGTAGTAGTTGAACTACTTCGTCGCGTCTCGCTCACGATACCACTCTATTGTTCTCTCTCGTTCGGCCGGGCGCATCTGTTCTCACTTTGAGGACCCGCCTGCGAGTCTACTGCCCGCAACACACATGTGTAATGCTGGTTGCAGGCCACACAGGGGCCATGCGTTACCTGCCATTACTCGCGCGCTACGCGACTTTTAAGCTTTGTAGACGCAATTTTGACCAATTTGGGGACTGGGAATCAAGTTTCCATCACACAAAAAACGCCGATCATTTTAACGAAATAATCATTTTAACGAAAAAAACTTTAGGTCCCTTCGAGTTCGTTGTAATGACATTTGACTGTAGTAGTTTATTCTAGGGATGACATCGGGTAATAAAATTCGGAACCGGTTCCAGCTCTCATATTACCCGGGTACCCGGATCCTGAAAACGTATTTTTCGATGTGTAGGCTTGATTTGAAGGTAGTCGCTAGGCCTTGTGAAGGGCGCGGGGCGCGAAGACGAGGGACGAATGACATGCATGCCGCCTGCTCGAATATCCCCTTGGAATACGCCTGCAGTAATCACGTCGAGTAAAAAAAAACATTTCGCAATACACAACTGAAGCACGTACATAAAACATGCTATTTCAAGTAATATAAATTGTAATAGAACAAGTGTTAGCCAGAATGTTCACCAGAATGTTAAACAATGAACAAACAGTAACGAATGCAAGTCGGTTCACGTCTGTTCTGTACCCCGCCGGGTCACGCTTTGTGGAAGGGTTGGCTCGCGTTGTACCTGCTGGCTCCATCGAAATCAACCGCAGCAATACTGGCGCATAAACATAGCCCAGAAACGGACTAATAAATTACCCAGACCCGAAAAACGGCTCCGGGTAATACTTTGGAGCTGGGTACTCGGGTACCCGATGTCATCCCTAGTTTATTCCATCTTCCATCTTATGCTAGTGTCTAGCTTGAGTGTAAAACATAAGTGTTCTCCACATACAGTAGCTTGTAGTTAATTGTGCAGCTGTTTCTATACATTACTTACAGTTGGATGTAGTGGTGTCAAACGATATCGATAATTCGATACGATATCGATATCGCACGAAAATCGCCGTTAATTTCGATATCGATATGGTAGTGTCATATCGAAAATATCGCGATATCGTGGTCAACTTAAAATATTAAAATATTTCCGCTATGGTCTGCAGTATGCATTGCTGCAGTATGCGTTGCTGCAGCTTGTCACTGAGTACCAACCCCCCTCCCCCCCCCCCAGCCCGCGATATCATTGTCAACTTGAAGTATTTCTCCCATGGTTTGCAGTACGCGTTGCTGCAGTTTGTAACTGGACATCTACCCCCTCCACACAGATGGCCGCACGGGCCGGCGGGTTCCCTTTGTTTGCATCCAGACATTGGATGCATTCAACTATTTGTACCTGGAACCCCGAATTCTTTCCGAGAAGAATGTTGTTGTTCAGTATTGCTTGATACTTTTACGACTGTCAATAGCTGATGCCCGACACGTGACTAGACGTCATCACGCGAATTCAAGCCTTTATCGCTGTGCAGCAACTCGTACTGCAAGCCACGGGCGGAAAATATTCAAGTTGATAGTGATATCCCGGGGAAAGGGGGGGGGGGTATTGACGTGAAGACACTAACTGCAGGAACGCGTACTGCTGGCCACGGCGAAAACACTTTAAATTGACTACGATTTCTTATGTATTGTTTTATTGCCGCCGAAAAAAATTCGATATCGCGATACGATATCGGCAAAAGGGCGCCGATATCGATATTGAAAAAAATATCGTTTGACACCACTAGTTGGATGGAAATGCAGGGCTGGCCATTGGCATTACACTACATATATTAATTACTTGCGTCAATATTAGTTGTCAATTATTATATGGATGTGGATGACATTGAGTATTTGGGTTAAACTCGCTGTCCAAAACCACCCGATCCGTTTTTAGGATACGTCTTGATTGAGATCCGTTTAGTTTGTACATGTACGGCAGTCTTAAAAAATATTTGTACCTAACTGTATGTAAACTATAGCCAAATTGCATTTTATGAGTTTCAAAAATGAGGGTGCGACTATTGGTCGGATACATATTTTGTTGAAAATACCGTGCACTTTTTTTTAATGGCTTTTCTAAGATCATGATGCAGCACTATGCAAGACACACAATTGTATCTGATCCACTCTCCAGTTCTAAATTCTACTACTACAGTGATGCAAAACAGTCCAGTGATGTCAAACCTCATCAATATTTTGTTGGATTTTATTATCGAATGTCTATCAGTTAAGGTAGTGTTTGTGGTTGGGGAAGGGAGAAAGGAGACCAACAGCTTACCTGAAAGTGGTAGGTATATTCTGAATGGAATGCAGCTACCCACCACTTTCAGGAATAACAGGAATAAAATAGAAAGAATAGAACAGGAATCAGGAATTTAGAATAGAATAGTAATACATTCTAAACCTAATGCTGCTAGCTATCCACCACTAATCAGTATTTTGTTAGCAATTATCCGGAATACTAACCAAGTTCTTGTAGACATCTGTTACACTGACCAGTGATAGATGACACTGATGTAGGATGCTGCCAGTACATGTTAGCTCAATGAAGACTAGCATGGCAATATGTTGGCGAGTAGTACGTGTAACAGGTTCAACTCGCAAGGGTGGTTGTGTCAGTTTGATGGATGAGAATGTGGGTGCGGAGCATTGATTTTGTGTAGTGTTATTTTTCCTTGTAGGCCCAAGTAAGGTACTACTTTGTAATCACTATACGTAATTGATTGCTACCTACTTTATTTTGTAAACTATCAATTCACTTGAGTTTTCCCAATGGCAGTACAATTTGTGATATATGTTAGGTTTTCAGAAGACTTGGATTTTTCTTTCACTGTTAAGGATTTCTATCAGTCTCCCCTGTTAGAGCTGCTAATGTAAAAAAAAGTTGGTACTGTAGTTGGTACATATATATGGGTAGGCCTGTTTATTTGTTCTTGTAAAAAGTAAGGCAATAAGACTATAATATTAATAGTGACACATTTGTTATTTATTTGAATGGGAGAAATGGTCACAGGGTGATAAAAAACAGATATACTTACAAGTCACAAAAACAACACATTTCCATCTGCTGACGATGACCGCAGCTAATCTAAAGCTAACTTAATCCATAGCGTGTTTCGTAAGCAGCTTACGGATACCTCTCTGATTAGTGCCAGATTACTCGGAAGCATTCGCATGTTATCGGAGTTATGTTTCGAATTTATATTTTGATTACCCTATCTAAAAAGTTGTGGGGATTTAATATTAGTTTTTTGTTTGTTATCCGGTATACAATAGTATGCTAACTAGTAGGGCTGTGCGAGTAGCCCAAAATTTGGGCCGGGTTGGGCCTTAAGAGCCCGGCCCGAGTTGATAAACAACGGCCCAAATTCAACGGCCCGAAATTCGGGCCGGGCTTTGGGCTTTTTTCCTTTCATAATGAAATGCGGTAAAAGTTACAATAATCATCATGATCATCAAATTGATCAATATAAAATTAAAAACATCAATAATAAATAATACAAATTATAATAATTGAAAAATCACTTCCATCCACTTCCCACCACCCGCCATCGCCTATTTTCAAGCCCGAGGCGTGATACAATAGGATGAGCCCGAGCCCAGCCCAAACGTGAAAAGGCTGGCCTGCACAGCTCTACTAACTAATAACTCTCAATAAGTATATTTAAGTAATAACAACTAAAGGGGACTAAATTCAGTTTTCAGTTACTCTCTTGTAAGGCATTGCTTGTAACACTATCCCACTTAATATACATAATCATTTCACATTCTTGACATGTCCTCATAACATAAAAATACTAAATGCTGAGTAAAACTATGTAGGCCTAGCTGAATAAATCATTTCCATTTAGATTATAAAAAAACAGAAAGAAATGCCTTTAATAGGCCTACCTATTGACCCATTTTTGGTCAAATATAGGGTACATTCCGAAACCTCATGTAAATGATGTGGTTGCAGTATCAGCTAGCACGTCCTAGCATTACATTTTGTCTAGTGTTTTGGAACGCCTACAAGCGAAAAGATGGAGAAAATGTGCTCTAAAAATTTGTAATGAAATTAGGTAACCACAAAATATTCTAATCGTTTTCCAATAGGGCCTAGTAACAAATACGAAATGAAAGATCATAAAATCCTGCAAGCCTGGTGTAAATAACAGCGAAATTATATCATTCCTGAAAATTTGACGAGCTTTTAAATAGTTGCATATTGAAAATGCCGCCATGATTTGTGAACCCTGGCAGATGCCCTCGATCGAACCGGTTGGCGTTTTCGTGATGCTAGATATGCTGGCTCAGGAAGTAACGGTACGCTCAGCCAATGATTCCAGCAAGTAACGGAATGGCCTCAGCACGGAAATGGCATACTCAGCTAGTTTCGGAACGTACCCATACACAATAGTAGTACTGTAGTACTAGTAACTACATAAAAAGCTTATGTACAGCAACCAGACCTTATTATCAGTTGCACAGTTTTTTTTCATTCAAGTTATCAAATCCAATTTCACAAAGATATAATATACTCTGTACCACAACCTAGTTCTTGTTCAGTGTATTACATGTTGTAGTTTTCTTTTCATTTTGTAGCCACACTTGAACTAACAGCACATGTTTTTCTTTCTCTCTTTGTTTTTCCTACCCCTCCTATGATACTAACTGTATGTTTGGACGGGGTCCCGTTTTTTTGTTTGCCGAACATGATCTGTTCAGGCGCCCACTCCACCCTCCTTGACCCAGATTATCTCAATTCATTCGATAACTTGACCCTACCTACCTCTGATTCCCACGCTGCCGTTTGGAGACTTGCCAGTGAGTAACGCTTCTTCTTACTTCTTCTTAGCTCAAAAATCACATGATAGCACTGTAGATATAGTAGTTATAACAAGCTCAAGTAAGGTACGCATGGAAAAATAAGTTTTGCAATATGCTAGGATTTCAATAGGAATATCTTATTGGCATCTAAGGTTTTCAAAAAGTCGTAACAAACCATTACCTAACCAGTGTGTGTGTAATGGATCCCGTGTTCGGTATATTTCCCAAATACTAAAAACATTTTTAAAACTTGTTACTTTACTAATGTAAATAATTGGAACTTACAAGTTAAACGGCATGAAGAGAGAAGAAAAGGAGGCCTGTCTCTACTGGTTGACCAGATCTTACATGATGGCCTGATTAAGCCAAATGTGGGCATATGATAAAAAAAAAAAAAAAAAAAAAAAAAAAAAAGTTAAACGTTAACACAGACGTTACTAATCTAAAAAAATTGTAATAGTGACAGGAGTTATTACAACATTAGATAATATTATATGAATAACAACTTAGGTATGAAATCAAGGGTGTGTTCTGAACTAAGTGAAAGTTTTGGGGGTATTTAACTTGCATGTTTTATGCTAATACGTAATACATTATTTACTGTGAGTTGTTTTGAATGGAAAACAAGGCAGATTACTTTTATTTATAGTATAAACAGCAAGTATATGTTATTTATTGGCAAGGAAATAATTATCATATAATTAAAAGTATAATATGTCAAGTGCAAAGTAAAAATGAAAGTCCCAATGTAGGCTAATGAATAGTGGATAACTTGATTCGCAGTGCACTCTCGAAATGTCGCTTACAGAGATCTGCGAATGAGGGTATCGATTGTCCATTCTTGGCAAGAACTGGACTTATTTCAGTTTTATATTTCAGGCAACATTTACTCCTGGATTCTACCAGAATATAACAATAAACAATGCTAAAAACTTTTCAATGGACATGAAATTTGTTGCAAGTTCCCCAAAAAAATACATAGTAACTTTCAAAGTTACAACTTCTTGATGTTCAATAAAGAATGTGTTCCCATGAAAGTTCCCTAGAAAGGTGTGTTCCTAGGAGGTGTTCTTGTTTCCCCAACACTGAAAATAGCATATGTGTTTATGCTATGTATGTGCAGTATGGTGCTTTTATGCCAGTATGTTGCTTTCTAGGGGATAGACTCGAATTATCTTAGATTTTGAACTGCTGCAGTTCAATGGAATGATAAAGTATCATATGGTCTATATGAATGTACAAAATAACTTTAATTTATTAGTTAAAGGCAGTATCCCGGTTTGAAGCGATGGATGATTATGTGATAAAGACCCATAGAAAATAGGAATAAAGAAAAATTCTCGTAAATCGGTTCACTGGTTCATTGATTATGAGGGAAAACTTATTTTGGAGCAAGGTCGATTGTGGCATGAAAACCACGTCACAGCGGGGCAGGTTTGAATTTTCTATGCGGTCTTCAATGCAACCCTCGCAGCTGCGAGACCTGCCTTCAGAGGGCAAAGTACGGTTTATTTGTTTATTATGTTAGTTTAAGAAAGTGTCATTCAGTCCAAGCTTGTACACTAACTATGGAATGTGTTCATCCCTACTGTTTCGAACCAAAATACACATTCGAAGAAATTGACCAAAGACGACGGAATAACGTGTTCGAAGGTGCGAAGTGCAAAACATTCGATGGCAGAGCTTGGAACATGGCGCCTGAATAGCGCCGAATGGAACAACGCCGAATCGATCGTGTGTACTGCACCTTCAAGTATAATCCTAACCCAAAAAAGTAGACCTTATAACATGGAACAACGCCGAATCTTTTTCGACGTAAATCCACCGGAACAACGCCGAACCTAACCTAACCTAACCTAACATAACCTAATCTAACCTAACCTAAACTAACCCGTGTATTACACGGAAAATGACTTGGCATTGTTCCAGTGGATTTACGTCGAAAAATATTCGGCGTTTTTCCGTCGGATCTACGCCGAAAAAGATTCGGCGTTGTTCTGGTGGATTGACGTCGAAAAAGATTCGGCGTTGTTCCGTCGGATCTACGTCGAAAGAGATTCGGCGTTGTTCCAGGTAAGGCCTATAAGGTTTACTTTTTTGGGTTAGGATTATACTTGAAAGAGCAGTACACACGATCGATTCGGTGTTGTTCAAGAATCTGAATCAATTAAAGTAGTAGGCTAAGCATTGGCTTCAGAGTATATAACAATTCATTCATTTTCAAAAAAATAATTTTAGACTTGGACAATTTGAACACAGTTCGGCAGACAATTTCGTGTTACGCATGCGCGCAGACGGTGAAATACCTCAATCTTGTTTCGAACAAAATGTGGAGACACTTTGCGTACGATAACAATTATTTGTGAATTGGATGAAGTCTTGAGAGTCATTTGGTAAAAACAAAAGGGTAGTTATTCCTCGTGTGTCGCGAGCGCCGTCATGAATCAGTACCCGGAAGCAAACGGCGTGTATACAGACCAAGACCGCCCAAGGGGAAGAAGCATTTTACTTTGATTTTAAATAGGTATTTGCGTAGTTAACGAATATATTTTATTTCTCTTGCATAGACCAACTGCACATACAGTTTTAGTAGGTTGGAAATATTTTCTTTTTACTACTCGTAACCTTAGACCAGTAATATAGGTAGACGGAGTATGACGTCATCGTGAGTGAGACCAACATTGAAACCACGTGATGTGGGGACAAAGCCTTCTCCGCATTGTTAGCGAGAAGTTCGCAGGTTTGCCGCTAGATGGTGTTAAGTGCGTGGCAAATACGTTCGCGCATCTTGTCCCCACATCACGTGGTCTCAATGTTGGTCTCACTCGCGGCCAGTCGCTAGCATCGGCTTGCTCCGTCTACCTACATTACTGGTCTAAGCTCGTAACCACATTTTATATATTATGCGGTATGCCTAAATATTTTTCAATGCTTGGAAATAAATAAAATACAACCCCGATCTTTGCACTTTGCTGTTATACACTGAAAAATAACACGCAAACCAATCATGTTTGTAATTTACATTAAACGTATTAAAATACATTTCCGAACGTTATTCTATGTGAAGATGCGACGAGTGATAGTAAGGGTTTACAGTGACGTGATACGAACTGTCGGACGGCGCTGGCTGCGGGGTTGTCGGGGGCTCGGGGTGAGCCGGCCTTGCCCCGCTGTGACGTCACGGCTAGTGACGTCACAAAAACTTATAACAGTCTTACTGCTCAAACGATTCAACCATCCTCAATGAAATTTGTGCTCGATTTTTTTAAATCTTTTGTCTGATTTATTGAAGGGCACTTTTACCAAACCAAAACTAGGGCTTTAAGGACTATTGAAAATTTAACTAATCATTGTAATATTGACATTGTATAGCCTAAACACTTTTGATTGATATCACTTTATAAAAAAGTCCCAAAAGTTGGCTATACATATGTAATCATTAATTAATAATAATACCCAACTAATAGACCATGCAAATGCGATTAAAATATTTGTTCTTACAGCCATTCTTTAACTTTAGCATACAATGACTGCAACAGTCTCGTATTAGTAATCTACCAAACTCAATTTTCTAGACATAACAAAGGCATGAGTGGAGGTATTTTGCCAAGAGAGAGATCCCTATGTAGTTGCTATTAAATTATGTTTGGTATAGGTACGTATAATGTAAATAGCAGAGTTGATTTTTTAAATATCTGTTGCAGATGAGAGCGTCGTTGCTTATTGCTTCTTTGTGTTACATCACTATTTTTCTGTTCGTTAGGCATGGAAAAAGATGGCCATAGCCCAGCGGAGAGCAGCCACCGCTCGATCAACCATGGGCAGCGGTTCGTGACGTCAACCGGGACTGGAGGGCGACAAGGAATGAGCTCGGAGGCTGTGAAAGTGCTTGAAAGTTTGCCCAACTTGTCTTTCCTCCGAACAAAAACGTTGATATTCCCCCCACCTGGTCAAGCATTAACACATTAACCCCTACTATTTCAAGTATTTATTATACCAACCTACCTTATTCAGCTTATGGCCCATGTAGTATGCTAAATGGTAATGGCTAAATAGCTGGTTATAATTAGGACAAATGAGCTGCTTCTATTGCAGGTAGGCTAACTACTGTAGTAGATGACATTCTTATTAGTAGTATAGTACTGTGACAAAGCAAGTGTTTTAGCTTTACTCTCTTGGAGCCAATTCCAAGAATGTACTTTGAACCAGTGTCCAATTGTCCCATTACTATATTTCTAATGCAAGTATTTTCATAAACTACAGAAGTGACCGCCTTCGAAAATAAGATGTACAGTATGTTAATTATATACAACTTCATTTAAAATATTTATTTATTGTAGAATTTTTAAATTGTATGACATTTGAGTGATTTGTGATCTCAATTGATTACTTAGGGTTTACACAACATTGTTATTGCAAATGTTATTGTTTATAACCGTCCTTTTAAATCTATAACTGTATTGTCATTGGTTCTTTAAAAAATTGGTGTTTTCACATATATAGGCTATTTTATTTCCCCCTGATATTGGGAAAATGTTTTTGTCAGTTAATGTATTATTATTTACAAAAGAATGTTTTATGTTGTTACTAACAGTACTTAAATGGTTAAACCTAAATAAGTTAAGAAAGAGAAGAACTATTTCATAATATATGTAGTGTAAAGCATCATAAAAGACAAGCTTTTGCATTACAGAAAATATAAGTATGCCTGGAACATCTGTAGTAACAGTATGTTACACGTTGCTTCGACACAAAATTTTTTGCTTAACAGAATCCAAAAGTGATCCATTTGCATTATACTCAGCTAGAACCAATCTATGTACTGTATCATTACTATCGTATACAGGGCTCAAATCTAACGCTTGCCCGGTTGCCCGAGGCGAGTAAATTGTTGCTTGGGCGAGTGATTATTTGGTGAACTTTAACATCAATTACTTTATATGTTTCAAACTCTCAACAATATTAGTGGTTCTAATTTTAAACCTACAAAGGCAATAATAAATTGGGCTTTGCACGCCAAGCTTGACGTAGGCGGCGAGCCCATAGCCTGCTAGATGGATCAATCAGCGCGGACAAGGTCTACTTGACTCGTCCCGCAGGCTGTGATGGTGGATAGCGCCACCATAGTTCGAGCCCAAGTCTAGAGCCTGCGTGATGGGTAAATCAGCGCTTTGTTCATGGCTCCGTTATGCGGAGATCAAGTAGACCATGACTCTGGGTCTGAACGAGGTTGGCGCTGCGAGTAGGAAAGTCGCAGTGCAAAGCCCAATTTGACTGTCCGACCGAGAAAACCACAAGACAAGCCACACGGTTGATGCCATTACAAACAGTTTCTACATGGCCGATGAACACGTGTATTCCCATCTGCAGTATTTGTATTAATAGTAGGCTAGTAGCCAATATGAGTAGAACTGGAATAGTTTTTCATTTTCGAATATGAGTGCTAAATATTTTAAAATTCGAGCCCTGTTCACATAATATAGGTAAATCACATCACAATCAATTGCTCATTGTATCATATGATTTCACCAGCTTAATGTCCTCCAGGGGCTATATTCACAAACATTTTCATCTTAAGTTGACATAGGTACTGTTGAAACTACTGCATGCTGGAACTTCCAATGCAGGCAATGCTATTGGTTTCATAGCAGCTGGTGTGGCATGTTGCATATCTTCATTCGTTATTCGCTTTGCTCATAACCAGTTATAACCTCCGAGTTAAAACGTTTTACAAATCCACCCCAATAGTAACGATTCTAGGTAGTATCATATTAAGACAAGAGATTTTATGCTCTACCAACAATATACCATTCCAAAAGTCATAAGTATGTAAATTTATTCGTGATACAACAGTATAATGATATCACTCCACGTATATCTTCACGTAAACATTGTTTAACCAAATGGCAAATATGTACTGTACTAGAATAATACAGGTACTGGTCAATTTCTGGCAACAGCTGGCCTTGCGGCTTTACTTGATACTAGGTGAAGAAGTCCACTTGCTGCTTTCAACATGGCCGTATTTTATCTCCACCACCGATTTTCTAACCCTAGTACATGATTTTTATTTACCATAACTGAAATATTATATATGTACAATATTTGGATTATTATTTACGTTTTAATTTGATACAATCATATAAAATTTGCTACGTACAGCATATGTGAATTTCTGTAAGTTTGCCTAACGGCTAGGTTTGAGCTTGGGGGGAAGGATAGGAAGGAACCAACAGCTTACCTTGTAGTAGTTGCGGCCTTCGGAGTCGATAGAAACACAAAAAAGATATATACAAAACGTCGAGACAGTTTCAGCCTGACGTGGCCTTGATCACCCGACGAAGGTGGAGGAAAAGCATAGAAATTAGAGGCAAATGAACACCTCTCCACGTCACTTATGTTTCCAAGACTTCCCCAAGTCTGCCATGAAACGTTACCTAGACTCGCTGTTATCATGATGCAGTCAAGCTGATGGCATTTCATTTTGTGAAATCAAGCCATCAGATTCAGTACATCTGTGGCACCATGCCCTGAATGTTAAATGTGTCCAGTTTCCTGCATTATTATAGTACCTACAGTATTTGGTTTAACAACGAAAAATGAGATTAATTTAATTGTTGTGCATGATGATACAGGGCTGATCTAAGCACCCCTGGACCTGGACCACTATTCGTGAAATCTGCTACGTTCTGAGGTGACTCACTGTTGTGTTTCGAGGCTAGAAGGGAATCCAGCCAATGGTATTTCTGCATTTTTTGTCATGTCATGTCTAACGGTCACAGCCGACAAGTATTGATAAACATTTAGTGACTTTGTGACTTGTGTCTCTATTTTTATTCATATTGCAAATGTTTATCCACAACGTAACTACGGAGACCCTCTTATTTCCAAATCATGGTGGACAGCATTCTGCCACAAGCTTCATGGTTTCATTGGTTTGATGTATTTTTTAAGTCTGTTTGACTTGTATAGACATATCGTTGCTAAACACTGTACTCAGTGTACTGTACTATTAATCTAAGGCCCAGTATTACAATGTCCCAATAATAGTTTTTTTTGCTATCTATCCCATATTTACCTGTATCTAAGACTAATTAGGTATTTCTTTTTTATTTTGTGTAGTTAAAATGTTGGGGGTCGTCTTAAATTCCCATACTAAGATTACGGTATCAATATGAATATGACTTCTTTCAGTTTTAAATTCTTGAAAATAGGGGTCGTCTTAAATTTGAGGTTGTCTTCTATTCAGGTAAAAATACGGTACTTATTTGCCACATAGCTTGTTTTCTCCATGGCAACCACCGATCAAAACCTTTGAAATCCTCAAAATAGCTTATTTGCTACATAACTTTCCTATCTGTTGATTGTAATAATGGTCCTAATTATCGTATTGTTATTGTTAATAATATTTGTTATTTTAAGACATACTCGACGGCTAGATCATAGATATCGGCCTTATGTCGCCTCTCACAATATGCAGAGCTACTATCATGGACCAATTCTACGCCGGGCCCAGACGAGATTATTATTGTAATGAAAAGTAACAAACAGAATACAGTACATCATTTTTAATTAAATTGATTACATTTTACATGCACTGTTTGTTATGTAGTCTACTTTTTTATTATGTTTCTCTTTTTTGAGTTTTACATTAAAATTTATGTGACTGTTATGGACTGTTATGTGTTATGGACATACTGCTACAACCTACTGCCATACCCAACAGCCATACTGGGCTGTGACTGTTACACTTGTTACACTGTGACTGCAACGTAGAACATACTATTGGCTATTGCAATTATAGCCTCAAAACCAACCCCTGTATTATAGTAGCCTATAACAGCGAAGAATTCAGGAACAGTCCTCCAAGATAATTTTGGTATGGTTGACGACACAGTCATAAGACAAGCGAGCATACACGCATTGGCTATAGAGGATGTTTAAAAAAGCAACCAAGAATTCTTAAATGTTTGGTGGATGGTCCTTCGTGGTCAGTGTTATGCTGTTCATCACAATTGTGGTTAGACCTTCCCATTCCTAGCAACATAGTAGTTACTTTGTTTCTACCTACTATGTAGAAGTTTTTTGTTTTGATAAGGCTTTACATCTCATTACAATATGTCATGGGAATAAGATATACAGGAACCTCGCTCACATTTTTGTAAGAATACAGCTTTTTAAAGTGTATAGTAACTGATCAGTGATCACTGATTAGAATATACATGATTAACAATGAACTTCATTTTAAAATGTGTGTGTTTGTGACTGATGATAAGTGATAAATGGTAATGAATGAACAAAGTTGTATTTCTTTTCAACCTCTTAAATATGAGATGTGAAGTCACACACAAAAAACTTAAAAAAATAATGAATGGTTCACCAGTTCATTTGAGTAAGTCCTTGATTGTGATCCCAACAAGGCGGTGCTGACAAGTCTGGTCTGTGCTGACGAGAGTGCGTGGTTGCGAGCCCACGCACTTTTCCTTGCATTCGGATACAGGAGCCTCAAGGCCAAATGTGATGAGCTGTAAGCAAAATGATAGATTAAGTTTTATAACGTTAACATGAATTAAATGTTGTATACGTGCAAATTATGATAAATACAAAACATACTCAACAGTTACACAGTGTTCATTGATTTTTTTTTTTCCCTATGAAAACAAATTTAGTTAGAACATTTAAAATGATGGAAAATTTTTGTAAATGTTCTCAATTGTAACTGAAGTTCATACCACATCAACTTCCAACCCTGAACTCGGTGGGGGGGGGGGAGGGGGGTCTAGCCCGTGAATGAGGTTAGAGCTGATGTAGTGCAGAGTTTAGAACCAAAACTGATTTTTTAAACAAGCTTAGTTTATCCAAAAATTGTTTTTCTTTGTTTGGTTTTTGTGGCAAACCCTAACTACTATGCTTGCTTAAGGTGATTTCAATCTACACCCCCAGTTTAACATTTTGGTAAATGTGGATTAAGCAAGATTTATGGAGTAAATACTATATTACACTCTTTTCAGAGCACCAAGACATTTTTTCAAGAACATTTTGGTGTAGCTATATGCCACTTATAATGGCTTTTATGGTGAAGAGGGCAAACACCTACCCACAAACCACATACGTGATTTTTTGTATACACCTTACCCTCACTATAATCGAAGGTTCCTATGAAGTAATTACCTTAAATATTTTGAAGTGTGCAATTTTTTATATCGGCGGTACAAATGGTATTTTCGTAGTGGTAAATAAAACAAATCATAGACAATAAAATATTAACATAATTCTTCTTCAACACCCATGACCTAACATTATACCATGGAATAACAAATTGGTGGGTTAAGTTGTTATCTATGATTATAATGAGAGTGATGTGTTAAAAAAATCATGCATTATGTATGCGTTTACACTATTTATTTAAAACATTGTTTAAATAGACCTCTCACAAGGGCTGGACCAGTCAGTCCCGTGTCGGAATTCAGCTGCTGAGTTCGCTAGATCAGCGGAAATGACATCACAATTAGCGGGCTTGGAAATTGGGATGAAAACGCTTGTTTTTAAGAAGATAATAATATGTCGTTTAAATACCATTTCTCCCATTTCTGATTCTTCTTCGTCAAGCGACTGCGATAACGAAATGTATAAATGTGAATTGTGTAAGTGCAAGAAATGGCTAATAAATCTGTTATTTAAGTGCAAGCACAGATGTGGTGCAAGAATTGAAGTAAACTAAATACCAAAAGAAGGTTTTGCTAAAAGTAAAAGTATGTTTCGTATTTACTGCGTCTTTGTGCACAAAGACGCAGTAAATACGAAACATACTTTTACTTCAATATATTGAACCAGTTGTTAGCCATGGCTAACAATTGGCTCAATATATTGAATAATGGAACACCTTGCTTGTCAGCAAACTAAGCAGCTTATATTGGAAGACTCGGCTGCTGAATTCTGGCTCGATCGTGACTTGCATTACTGATGGACCCAGATGGACCCCTTCCTATGTCTCCCCCCACACAATAGAAAAGATTTGTCCTTTGCTAAATGTAGGAAGTCTAGTTCGAAATCTGATTAATACTAGTGTAAAACCAGTTGATGAAATTGGCAACGTATCAGTTAAAAGAATATAACAAACACAACCAAAAATATCTGAAATTTAAACATGCCGCTCTTCGCGCCAGTTGGTCGTTGCGAGCGACGGAACTACTTTATGGTAAATGGTTCTGTTGATAAAGAAGTTCGACTCTCTGTGGTATTTACCCAAGGTATTTTCGTTATTATTTATTTTTACTGTGCAATCAGCTGTTGGCGGGCAGCTGGTGCTGGTGTTCCCGTAGTGAAGGATGGATAGCCTAGGACAAATAATTAATATTTGTAATTTGATTCCATGAATTACGAATGAAATGTTTTTTCTATGCTTCAACAATCCTAAGGCTCTAATGATGGTCTGTAGGTCTAGTATCCTAAAGAAGGAAATGTGCAAAACTGTGTACAATAACCTTACTTTTCAGAATTCATGTTTGGTGGGCGTAGGCCATACATTAAACGTCAATTCACAACAGAGATGTACATTTCATACTACATCGAATGTGTTCACATTCTGGGAACGTGATTTCAAAGGAGGCTATCCACAGGATAAATCCAACACATCACGAACTCAAATGGTTCGAGAAGGTTTGAAAGAACTTCGCCAAGAAATAAAGTTATGGAAAGAAGAAGTGAAAGAAAAATTGGAGAGTGATCCCATCCTCGTATACAGACCAGGTAGCTAGGCCTAGACGTATTTTATTAAATGGGCACCACACAGGCTAGACCTAGCCTAGAAAGCCCCAGGCCCTGTGGTTAATCGAATTCCAGGGCTCTAGGCTGAACAAAACAGTAGGCCTAGGCCTAGCCTAGGCTATACAAATTGCATGTAATCGTTGGGTGCTCTCCTTAACCCATTCTGTTTCACACCCACAAATGCAATTTTTTTTTAACTGCCATAAAGATCAGTATACAATAGCCAAGCAACTATAATGGCAACTGTAACGATTAGTTTGTTTCCATGTTTTCTTGTAGCACAATGCCATTTCCAAGAAAGGCTAGACTTCCCTTCCCTTATTTCCCTTCTTTCGGCGTCAAAGTGTGTTTCGCCGGCATCCATTGGAGTAGCTTCATCGAAGAAGATGCAGTGGATGCCATAGCCTGTTTTGTTGGTGTGCCTACCTGTGGTGTTGGTAACCGAGTCGTAGGAGCCGTCTTTGAAGATGTGCACCCATTCGCGAAGAGGAAAAAGACTCTTCGGGTGCTCCTCGGCAAGCTTTGTCAGTTCTTTGTGGTTGTGGTCGTCTTTCTTTTCAATGCCGTCAATTTTTGTTCCCGGGGCGAGCTGATTGGATTTGTCCGGCAGAAGCTCTGGAAGTGGAACATCTAGTCGTTGACTTGGTGCTTCCAGAAGCACAGGACAATTTATACTCTTCAATTGGTGGACTGTTTCAGCCAAGTTAGTGTGTCCCTTGACTTAAGAGGTTGGGTGGTTGAGCCATTTGTTGGGGTCAAGGCACGCCAGTTTTTCATGCAGTTGGACAGCACGCTGCTCTCTTCTTAGCTGCAGAGGCTCAATTTGGCTGTACCACTCCATGGCGACAATTGGTGTGGTTTTTACTGCTCCCGTGATGAGGTGCAGGGCTTGATTTTGGACTCTGTCGACATGACTGGCGTGCGCTATGGCGGCGGCGGGGAAGACTTCGGTGCCGTACTCGATGGCTGGTCTGATGTACGTTTTGTATGTCAGCGCCAGAATGTCTAGTTTTGCTTCCCAGGATACACCGGTTACCCTTAGGAGGAGTCGTAGTTGTTTGTGACCTTTCTCTGCTGAGAAAGGTACGAGGTACTTCATCTCATCTGTCTGTTTGATCTGTTCGCCATCAAGAGTGATGTTGAAATTGAAGGGCTTATGGCTCATCGTGAAGTAGGTGCAGATGGTTTTGCTGCAATTTATCTTGAAGCCGTGCATGTTGATCCAGCCCACAGCTATCATCATGGCGAAGCCCATTTTTTATTCTAATCTGATTGGACATTTTCCTGTGAAGATGATGACAAAGTCGTCGGCAAAGACTTTGACGACAAGGCCAGGTATGCGATTGAGTAGTTTGATGAGTCCTTGATTGCAATTTTGAAGACGGTCGGCGCTGTGATTGTGCCTTGAGGAACTCCGGCTTGTGTCTTACGTGTTTTGCTGTGGGCACCTTTGTGGACCACCTTGATGTGCCTCTTGTTGATGAAGTCGTGGAGCCATCTGACAATGTTGTTGGGGACTTCATCCTTAACCATCTGCTTGGAGCCATGATGGATAGCGTGGCGTGGTGCGGCGACTTTTGGCTACGGGCTTCTGTCCCGTATCCAGGGGGCACTTGATCTTAGACTTGTCGGTCGTGAAGTAGATCGGAAGCGTCGTCGCATAGCCCCCCTAATACTAATTTGTTTATATGTATTTATTATTTATTCATGTTTAGTTCTTGCAAATGGTGCGTAATTTTGTTTTAGGGGAAGTAGACAAAGTGTGGGATTTTACGACACCCCAAACTTACTCTCAATGGGTTTCAACAAGTGACAGTGACCATGGCGAAGGTCATAGCACCTGCCAATTGTCAACTACGAAAACTGGTAAAGCACTCTTCACAGGAACATTAAGTACACAAGTGCCAAAAGATGGACGCATAAAAAAGGCTGGATATTGTAACATCAAATCAGTCCGTGCAAGGGTTAGTAATAACTAATAGCCTACTTCAATATCTTATGGAATAGGCCTAAGTCTACAATAAATTATTTGCATCACCTTTTTAATAATAAGTGTTTTATACTTAGAGATCCTTGTAAATGGTTTTATTTTTTAGCATATTTCGTTTTATTAAATCCAAATTTCGCTGTTGAGCAGTAATTTCAGGTTTTTGGCGGTGTTTCTATTTTAATTTACCAAATTTAATTTGTATCTAGTATTCTAACGTATGTGGCATGCCTACATTGTCGCGAAAGAAAAGAAAGAAAAAAAGAAAGCTGTCGCTAGGAATACGGAATGCAGTCGACGCACAAGCTACGAGAAAAATCTGTTGCGAGCCGGTTTGGCAGGGGTGGAAGGGTCACTGCAGTCACTGCAGAAAATGTAGAAAATTAGGTTTTTGGCAGAAATTAGGGATTTCGCGTCAATTCAACAGCTTCAGTCTTTTTCGTTTATATAACAGTAAACTTATGCTATTTCTCGTATACACAGGATTTCGTTTTATTTCGCGATTCAAAAAGACTATTTTTGGACTCACAACAGACTGTCATGCCAACATATTTCAATTGCTGCACGTTTCAAGTGATTTCGCGCTATCGCGCATTGCGAAATACAAGGATCTCTACTTATACTGTATTGAGTTTATTTAATTCTCTGTTTGAGGAAAACGGCAAATCAAACTCGACTTGTATTGACTATGTAAAGAATAAAGATTATTAGATTAGAAAAGTTATTAGGTTGGAAACAAATATGTAGATGAGCCTACATGAACATAACAATTAACAATGTTCTAGACTACATATTAAATACTAGAGTTCACTGTGTGTGGTCTGGGTAAACAGCGTCTTAAACCAATGTCAAGGATACTTTCAGTTCAGCTCAGGTAACCCTGGTCAAATTTGTCAAAATTAATGAATTGCAAATGAAAAATATAATTACTGGTATTTTTGTACTATAAAATGATTTCTGTTCAAGCAATTTTTATGTGAGAAACACATGCTTTTGTTTTTAGTAGGCTAAAATTCTTTTTCACAAATGACTTTTGGGCTCTGCATTTTGTGAGCAGTTGGTATTGTGTAACATTTTTTTGTTGATGATCTTATAAGCATTACATATATATTATATATATATGCGGGGAGTATAAACATCATGAAATAGAAATAGCGGTATTTGTAAAGATGACAAACATTATGTTTGTTAATGTGTTTTTATTTATTCAATTTGAAGATGTAATTTATTTTTGGAGTGTAATAAAATTAAAATAAATGACACCTTCAAATTGAATACGGTAAATAAAAGAACACAAAAAAATATAAAGTTCATCATCTTTACACTTTACCGAAATAGCAAACACTTTCATTACCGGTAACAAATATTGTAATAATACACTACACTTAATAAAGAAAACATGGCTTATGGGCACATGACAATTTATACAGCGAACGTAGTGGGTCGGGCGTGACAGTAAACACGGCAAGTGCCCCAAACCAACTACGTAAGCTCGAAGTTGTCACACCAGAGTCGCCAGGAGCACTGTTTTTCAAGTATCTCGCAGTTGTAATGGTAACTAGGCATCTTTCCTGTATTAAGCATAGCATATTATTACAGTATTTGTTGGGAACTTTGTAGGGCTAATACGTACTAAGTCTACTAGTATTGCTACTAAATTCCAGCTTTGCAAAAGAAAACAGTCACCAGAAAGGTTAACACATTTTGTGCAGATCTACTACATTGACAACTTTGATCAGTACTTTGAATCAATTGCAGAAATCATTTAAACGGGAGAGTTTTTATGACTGGCAAATGTACACCCACCTAGTTCTTCGAGTTAGGGGTGATGGTCGTTCATACCTACTTAATATTGGCACAATGGGCTACTACGATATAATGTGGAATGATGTATATCATTTTATATTGTTTACAAGAGGAGGGCCATATTGGCAAGTCGCAAAGGTACGTACTATGATCAGCAATAAAACATCTGTTAACCTGCAAGTAATTTTTTAGCACATCCTAAAAGTTGACACAGGACTTATTTTGAAATTTTCAATGGATAAACTAAAAATTGATGCTTCCCTCATGTTAACTTCCTCTGGCTCCTCCTCTACACTTTCTTCTTCCTCTGCTCTTTCTACAAATTCTGTCCATACTTTTCTATCTTCCCACCATCGTTCCTGATTGACCTATTCCCAAGTTGCATTTCTTCTTTCCACGTCCATTGCTATCACTTCTTCCCACCTCAGTCTTGGTCTTCCCCTCTTTCTTTTTCTTTTCCTTTTTTTTTTGTCTTTTTAAATAGGTAACCTTTGGTTGTTGTTGTTGGCAGAAAATTACTCTTATTTTTCTTTATTTGATATGTACAGAATAATTATTTGTTGTATTTGGGGGTGTATTTATTATCAATCTTTGTAAACTGTTCCAACACTAGTTCTCTGGATCGGTATTACCGTATTAATTATCAATTAATATAATAATAATTGATCGGAATTAATTAATTGGTAAGATGTATCAATTTTTGAAACATCTTTGACTCGTTTGATATTTCAAATAAACGCACTCAACGGGGGTTCAGTGTGGTTGCAGTCTGAGGCAATAAACGAACCTGAGACCAAGTAACATCAGCCTAGTAAATTATTTATTATTGTTTTATTGAACTAGATTTATTCATCTCCTTCTTCACCTGAAATTACTGGTAGCTAGTGATGTACGGGCGGGAATATTCCCCTGGGAATATTTCCGGGAACGGGAATATTCCCCGACCCCATTGAAATTCCCAAAAGTAGGGAATTTATGTTTTTTTTAATGAAATCAATTCCCAGATGAATGTAGGTATTCATCCCAGATCATTTCACATAAGTAGTAGGCTTAGGCCTACAATAAACCCACTAGATACTGTTGTTGGTGGAGGGGGGGGGGGTCTCATGCTGGGCTTACATTCTTGGGGGGGTTTGCAAGCTGGTGTTTCCCTGACAGTGTATACAGTGCAACCTTATTATTAGGCCTACATATACAACTCATTCGTTTTGATATTTAGTTAAATTTTCTCTTGATGGCTGAATATGTCTGCTTATATAATGCTAAGTAGGTCCCTAAATGAAAGGGGCCCTTACATTAGTAAAACTGCAGATAATATATTATCCACTTATTACGTTTTCCAATGGCCTGCACTCAGTGTGCACTGGTGCGCCTATTATATTGTTGGGCACATAGGCGTGCGCACGGCCCAGGCCGGACCTAATGTGTCAACTTCGACCGCCATCGGAACGAAACATATGAAACGAAACATGGCTCTATACGGGCCACAAGATCACATGGCACTGGAATGCATCATCGCGTACTAAAATCGCGTTTTATACCATAAAAGTTAATGCATCAACCGAAAAAAAAATTCGCCTAGGGCGAAATTTATTCCGGCGGCTGGGGCTTCGGCCCAGACCCCAGTTGTACCGCGCCACCTCGTGCGGGGTCTAATGTTAGACACTGCGCAATGCGCACGCCTATGGTTGTGCATTGTTGTTTTAATCATTGAAGGCGCACTCAGTGCGGTCCAGTGCGGCCATTGGAAAATGCCATTAAATCCCTTATCTGTCATAAAACAAACTAACTCATATTTTTAGATTGAAAATTTACTGTCAGCTTACTGTCACCCCCACCTATCATAGGTAGCGTAAATAGAAATCATTTCAAGCATTTTATGACACATCTTGTTTTTACTTGGAGCATTTACTTGACCTATCATTTATTCTTGTAGCTGTAACATTAAAATTCCCGACTCTGGGGAATATTCCCAGGAATTTTCCCTGGAATATTCCCCAAAAATAAATTCCGGGAATTTATACATCACTACTGGTAGCCAAGCCAAGCTGTTTTGCTTGGTTTTGATGCTCTTCCTCAGCCGTAGAAATGTTACTTTTTAACTAATTAAAAAATTCGCGATTATTATCATATTTAGTTTTGTATGAGACGATAGGTCATTCCAGCCGAGTCTGGCTTCAGTCATGGTCTGTGCTGGAGATGGGGTTTGGGAGAAATGCATCAAAAGCTGGTAAATTATTTTCTGTTGTAAATTGGGTGTAATTTATTATGGATGGATGCAATAGACATTGACTCAATGAATAGAGGGACAATTCTAAAAATGAAATCCTTGATGTGGACCCTGGCGGTTGAGAAACACTGCCCTACTGGACAGGCCCTAAATAATATTTACATTGTACTAATAAAATATTTGCTTATGAATTTATGTATTAACTTCTATCAAGACTCAAGACATTCATTGAAAATAATTTGTATTATGTAACAGTTCAAAAACGACTTGCATGAATCATGATGCACATGAGTGAATTATGAAACAAATACATTTACTATAGAATAGCCTTCATAAGATAAATGTAGGCTACATAAGATAAAAATAGAGAATGGGAATCTAGGCCTAAACATTTGTTGTAGGTATGTACCTTAGACCAGTAATATAGGTAGACGGAGCAAGCCGATGCTAGCGACCGCCGCTAGTGAAACCAACATTGAATCAAGACAGACCACGTGATGTGGGGACAAAATTGCGCGGCAATTTAAAGCGTCTGCGTATGAACAGTACAAACAGTACATCGTTGTGTAAAGAAAAATTATCATTTTCAATTAGTGCAAATTAAAAATATGTTAACTAAGATAAACAGTACCTTCACTAATCATTTCTGAGGAAATACAAATAATAATACATACTTTGTCAAATGTCAATTGTATTTGCCGCGCACTTAACATCATCTAGCGGCAAACCTGCGAACCCCACACAACAATCAGTCTATCGCGGATCGACCCGTCGAGAATGCTGTGTCCCCACATCACGTGGTTTCAATGATGGTTTCACTCGCGATGACGTCATACTCCGTCTACCTATATTACTGGTGTAAGGTACGTACATGCAGTTTGAACTTAAAAATTTATTCGCATCCACTCAGTTTACTTTTAACTTCACCACATTTGTTTCAGATTCCATTTTCAAAATTCTTCCTTTCAAGTAAAGGTCGTGTGCAAGATAAACAGTATCCAGTGCCGCTGAACAAGGTGACAAGTTTAGGCATATCTGTAGGCGACAAGATAAACGGGCCGTTCCAACTTGAAATTGATTACATTGGGGTTGAATTTGATCCAACACATACAGAAGAATTTGCTTACGAAATGTATAAGACACAAAAGTATATTGTAGGCACATAGATAATAGTGCAAAATATTATTGTACATAGCACATTGTAACATTCAGCATCACATGTGCCTAGAGAAAAGTAAACCAGGCGATATTTGATCAAATTCTTAGATTGTATTACGTACTAGTACCAGCATTGTTGATGATACACTTTAACTCACACATGAAATCTATTATTTAATTTAAGTCTTACATATGTTTGCTCAATCCTTGACCTAGTGGTCATTAATTTGTTATCATTGCTTGCACTTTGTGGCCAAGGAGTATCCATAACATTTCACATTGCATCTAGCTTGACAATAACCAAAATACAGTACATATAAGCAAATCTACACAACAGCTGTAAACTCAAAACTAAGTAGCTTGAATGGGCCAAGAATCTTTGTATGTTTTTGTCATGTAATTAATACTACAGTAGTCCCTCGTTAATTCAAACTCGATTAATTCAAAATTGTGTATAATTCAAACTATTGATGGAGTCCCAGCAGAAGATTTAGGTATAGTGCATAGTGTTAATGTTCTTTTAATTCAAAATTTTGTAATTCAAATTGGAGTTTTTAGGGTCCCTTGAAATTTGAATTAAAGGGGGATTACTGTAATAAAATGTCTGGAAATATAAGGCTTCTGGTCACTGCAACAATTAAACCATTACTACCATTAGCTTTTATCTTGTGGCAATGGGTTTGAATTCAGGTCAGACATGCACTATTGGTTGCAGACACACACTTTTTTTAAGTGTTTTAGCAAAATGTTTTCTATTATGTCGACACCATTTTACCTTTCTTTACCTATGTGTAGAGGTCCGTAAAATAAGCATTAATTTTTTTTGATTTTAGCGAATATTCCCAAAAATTTAGTATTAAATAGTTTTAAAGTGGCAAAATTTCAGTAATAATTAGTTTTTATCAAAAATCAGGGTTTTAGCAACAAAATGTTAGACGTGGACCAAAAATTGTGATCAAAAAATTATTTCTTTATTGATTGAGATAGTTCATTGACACTATATGGATAAAATAAAAACTAGAATAGGCCTAGTAACTAAATGGAAATAGTGGAATGGTATGTTCAGGAAATCGAAAAAATGTATTATTTTCCCATTTTTTACGATTGTTTTTACGATTTTTTTTACGATTTGCCGTAATTATCGTGAATTCGTATATTTTGCGCTTATCGCATGAAATTGAGTTTTTTGCTTGAATTCGCTAGAAAAGAAATGCTTGAATTGGGTACAAAACCCTACCAAAGTTCAAGAACTTTCATAAAAAATCACATCTTTCACTTTTCGCTTTTATAGTTAATGCGAATTTCACGGGGCTCTACCTATGTGGTATTAAGCATATCCCTTGTAATTTCATTTTGTGGTGACAAGAATAAACAATTAATAATAATAGGCCTAATAATAATAATAATGCTAATAATAATAATAATTGTTATGAACTGGGCTGAATCCGAAAAGGCCTGAGTAGTACGCACATCCAGTTTGACTAATGCCCAAGCTCGAGCTTGGTTTTTCAACACCACACTGGTTCGCTTTCATCAACCTGAAAAGTTGCCGATAACGGTATGACACTGTGTTTTAGACAAGACAACATGCCTTAACGCCAGCATTCATGTACTCACAGCTTGCCAACTTGCTCACTTACACTCTGAATCTTTCCTTGGTTCTCTTATCTGGAGTTGGCAGTATTTCTTTCTAGTTGCTTAAACACCACGTACAAAGAGAATGTACCCTACTTGACATCCTACAATGAAAATATACAATACATAATAACAGCTGATGGCTGCCGTAGTCCTTACCACTGCCTTTTAAAGCTAGTTCCATTGAAGTTAAGGCAGTGTCTCGAACTTATTGAGATAAATAGGTTGCAGACAGCATGCACTGAAATAAGTCTGGCCTCTGCCCACTTGATAAACATAGTAATGGGCATTCTCTTATGCCCACATTAAACCCTACTCACAATTGTCGATATCAGGATAGAAATCCGGAAATCATGAAAGAGTTACCGTACCTTTAAGACGCTGTATACAACTTCATCGTAATGTCGTGCATCATTATTGCAACTGAATCTGATATCTACCATCTGCTTTTTGTTGGTAAGGCTGTATGCCTCTCACTTCAAATATTTTAATTTCACTAATAGTATTGTATGATTATTGATTATCAAAAACCTTTAACAAGTTGCACATTTTGGCTTGCCACTTCTTGTTTATTTTCTTTAGTACATTATTTATTGTGTAAATGAGTCAAAATGTTGCTGTTATGGTTTTTTTGTCTGAAGCCATGTTGTTCCTTCCATAACACATTGTAATGTACACATAAGATAAGATAAGATAATGACCACATATCCTGGCTCCATATCAGACTTCACGTCAGGTTGGAAGGAGCAGTTTGCCACTCTGGTCGACGTCTTCCTTACCGCCTACCAAGGCCGGACACAACCACCTCGTCAACCTCCACAACTTCTTCCTTCACTCCATCTGGGATCTGGAAGTCTATCTATAGTGACCGTTCACGACTTTAACTCCTTGTCCCCAGTTTGAATATAGAACGCAAGGTTTGGGTGTATATATATCAACCGGTCTATACCAACCGGTTTCATTCTATTCCTCGTGCAATTTGTCACTTGGAGGAATCGCTCTGTTTACCTATGTCAGCAACCCAGACCTGACACGTCGCAGTGCGGCTTTTCTCTTGTGTCCTTCTAGTATTTCAAATTCCCTTCTTGGAATCTTTTTTGGGTCCATCTTTTTAGGCAGGTGTTTCCAGATGGGCGTTGTAGCTCGTTGTCTGACAGAACACTTGCTTCGCATTAGAACGGTGCAGAATGCACGCGGTAATGCGTACCAATACAAGATTTAGCACCTGGCAATATCAATATCTGGGTGCCTTGCCACGATAGAATGTTTATCTATAATAGGTCCAAGGAAATGTGCCACATAGTTTTGTGTACGTTGTCACGGACGATTGTATTTAATGTTTTTTTTAGGTAAGTAGAAGTGTATAAAATACAAATGTTTTGTTTTGTACAGTAATTCGACAACCGTACATGTTGTATTAAATGGCAAAGTGTAGTCTCGATATTAAAACTCCATCAAATTAACGTTTCTTAGTATGTCTTGACTCTTGAGAATGCTACACGGTATTGAAAAAGTGATACGTTAGCAATAGCATGATGTGGTTTCGTAAGAACTAAAAACTGAATTCAAAAAGTTTCAACTGAGTGCAATTCATAACATATTTAACACAATTAATTTAGCACAATTCAAATAATTTTTTTTTATGCCGTAAATGTGTGGGCACATTTTGTAAGAGATGTGAACAAATTTTAAAGAGTTCTCTCTCTATTTATTATGCTGTCCAGTGTTCAGTATGGTTTGTTCCATAAGTAACCTTTCCAACTTTACGTAATGCCATGTTATCATACTTCTCTTCGTCACACTATTTTGATCTGGTCTACCTTACCTACTTTTCTCTTGTGTCCTTCTAGTATTTCAAATTCCCTTCTTGGAATCTTTTTTGGGTCCATCTTTTTATTATGCCCAAATGAAAAACATTACTATGCCAATTAATGAATTAATTATATTAATATACTCTAAGATGAGTTAAAGCAATAGTATTAGCTTACCTTTCAGTGGGATAGTTAGGTACTTGTTTACTTGCATGGAGTATGGTTTGAGGAAAGAGGGTAGGAAACCACCAACCAGCTTATCTGAAAATCCATTAGGTAATATTTAGTAGTATGGTAGACCTACACCTACATACTATTTTAGTAGGCATAGGTTAGATTAGAATTTGATTTGATTTCGGCCAAAGCTTTAAAAATATAAATCTAAAAATTATGTCCAGTTGACTTTCTATATATTTACTTCTATTTACAGTTTATTCTTATTAAGTTTTTTTAGGGAGGGATATAGTAGGGAGGCATATAGGCAGACCAAGATGACAATACTATGTGCAACATTTTATCCAGGATATGCATTATGAATATGATAATGGATCTGTCAGAAAGGATGAAAGTATGAAGAGCTGTTTCAAACCAATCCTTGTGTTGATTTTAATCTAAATGAAACGTATTTCAGCTCGTTTAATTTTTTACTAAGTAGGTAGTAGGTACCTACTTCACTGGCTAATAACAACCTCACGCAACAGTGATTGCTATCTGAAACTGGGGCTCGATAGTTGGACACAAATCACTTGTCTATGACGACAGCATCGGTAAGGACTAAGGCTGTTTCAGGACATCTCTTCAACATATCCCTCCTACGCAAAAATGTTCCATTTTATACTATTCATTTTGAAAAGACTAATATAAATTTGATCATAGTTTGTGTAACATTTTTTTCATAAGGGAGAGCTTTTAATTGTTGTCAATAAAAAACTTAATGTTTTCGTTTTTTAAATGACGGTGTAAGTGCCAACTTTAAAATTGTATCATGCATGAGTCTACATGCCTACCTTAAATCCACCTGAAAGATGTTACTTAAAAATATACAAACTGGTAATTTTTCAGTAATTCATTTTTTTGTACATTGTTGTCTTGATGGATTTTGCTCTCCATATTAAGGTCCTACCTATTGGTCATGGTTGTCGACATGAAATTTAAACCAAAACCATCAGCCATTTGACCTAGTCCTAGTATACAAAATCACAAAGAAAGTGCAATTTGAGTCTAATTAGAGAATATAGTTGTCCCAAGACTACCTTACACATGCTTTCGTCACAGGCGACTGGTTCGTAGCCAATCAGCGATCGGTATTGGCCCGGATGTGTCTCGGGCGGTTCGCTGGTTGGCTACGACTGCCCCGGATGTGACGAAAGCAGGTGTAAAGTAATCTTGGGTCCACTATACTAGGGAATTGTAGGACTAGTACTTTTCTTCACATACTAGTAATAAGAAAGGTTTCTTGCCTAGTAAGGTGGTGCTAAAAAAAAATTTAATTTGAGTCCTGGTAATACAACATACCAAATTTATTTATCCTAGTATCGGTAAATGTAACTTACCCAAGACAGCTCATTGAAGGTTGGGATCATAAAGCAATTATTGTTTGTATGTTAGGAACATTTTACGTGACATTTAGTTACAAATGCATATCGGTTTTACTTCTCATTACTAGTCCTTTTTCTTTTTGATAAATCGATAAGTATTTTTCGTAATTATATAACTGAGAGCTGAAGCAGCAGTTGAAAATGCAGTGAAGTACCTATAAAGAAAAACATATAATAGATAAGTAAATTATAGTATTAACAGAAGAATGAAGTATGTACACTATACAATAGTAGTCCTGCCCTATGTAGTAAGGTGCCAAGGGCCCATTCAAGATCAAACTTGGCTGGTAATTAAGTCCATAAACTTGTCTATTTTTGACTAAATTGCAACACAAGGTAGAATTATATTCATTCCCATTCAGACTTGATAAAATAAAATATACGTAGGCTATTTAATATTTCTAGTCCACCCACTCAGTTACTAGAACTGATAGTGATACAGTATTCAGTGTGGATATTTCTAGTTTTCTCATAATTTTCACAATAAATCATTAGTCATTACCTTTAAGGACCAGTGTTCAGATATGGTCCGGAGTATATACGAAATGACCCCGGACAAATTGCAACAGAAGCGAATTTGGTATCAATCGATTCAGAAAAAAAAACTGTTTAACATAGTCAAAATTCTCTAAAATCCACATAGGGTGGGTGGGTCTAATCAACCAATTAATCAAAAAGTAATTAATTTCAATTAAAAAATCACATCTCTTTTAAACATAGCGTGTGTGGTATGTAACGAAAGCTTATCAAACGTACATTAAAAAAAAAATAACTCAATCACTTAAAATTGATTTCAAGGTCACCAGAGGTCACTAAAAGGTCAAACTTGGGGTTTTTCATTGAATTTTAAAAAAATGTTTGCTGTGTGCATATGAATACAATACAATTGTCAGATATCTATTAAAAATTAGGAAATTATGTCACAATGTGGAAATTAATGCAAGTAAAATCATTAATTAATTACAGTTATTAATTAATCACTATTATAATTTGGTATGTTGTTATGAGTATTGACATGATGCTACTCAAATGATAGCTTTCATCAAGGAGAATATCGAAACAAATCAATTTAAGTTTATAATAATAAAAGGGACTATTTGTAATTGATTAGTGCGCTAATAGACTAACTCATTAATTAATTAAATTACTTGTTATTGATATTCGATCAATACACAACTCATTTATTAAAAAGTAGTAAGAAAAATGTAAAACATTATATACAATTGGAGAATGTATCAATACAATTAATATAATATATACTCAATTGTTGTAGATACATTACTTGTTTACTAAGAATCAACTGCATCGTTCTCGAACCCGCTGTAATTCTCGTCTTTAATAGGTCTGTTAAAGCAGCTAAGTTCTTGGTTATTTCGGCAGGCAATTGAGCAGTGAAGACCTTATTTTCTGCAGGAACATCGCATGAACATGGTAGTCTGGATTCATATTAGTTAAAAATAAGAACTTATCCATGACCATTCTGTCTCTCTCTTGCCTGGCTTCGGAAGACGCTTTGTGTTGATCTGAAATTGGGTACATCAATCGAATGAGGTGTTGCATAGACTCATGTACCTCAAAACAACTCGACATTGCATCTGTCTAGATATTTCTCTGTACTTCGGTCATCCCTCGTCCTCTTGTCAAACCTCGAGATTTAATATTCTTCATCACGGTTTGTTCTTCTGATCCCATGCACAGTCCTTCTCTAAACTGCTTATACATTTTAGAATCCTCCTTTTTCAATTGTAACACCTTTTGTTAGTACAATCTTGCACTCCTTGCGTACATTTTGCTACTTAGAGATGCAAAAAACAGCATGTGATGTACTGACTTCAAATGGAGCATCCAGTAACCTATTCTTTCGGCTTTGATGAAGTTTTTAATTATATCTACCATCTCCATGTATTGTAACGAAAGAGCAGCAGTACGATTGGGGGCCAAGACCTTTTGTGATCCTCTATTCTCTTGTCAACGCCTCGAAGCACGTCCGCACAGACTGCGTCTTCAGCCGATACGGTGCTTATCAACCACCCCTCATATACAGAAAAGCATGTTTCAACAATATCTTCATCATATATGGCCCTTGCTTCTATTGACTCGATTACATCGAGTGTATCATATCCTTGAAACACTTTCGTGGCAGTTGTGGACTTGCGCGAATAAGTAGTTTTAATTAATTATGAGTTTTACTTGTATTTGAACAATAATGCATTCAAAGCTGCGTGACCCAAAAAACGAATATGAATTGTTCGAAAAAATGCGTCTCCATTGAGGACGTGGACAACTGTATTTTTGGCATAGATCGCGTTTCGGGAAGTTCTGCTAAACCTGAACCTGACATGGCATATCCTTAAGTCCTATAGCATCAAGAAAACTCATTTGCATGAGTGTGGAAGACACCTAATTTGACTGGTGTTGGTCTGGTGTTGTATTCTAGCGACTTGCTTGGTAGGCCTACTATACAGACAGCAATGTAGAGTAAAAACGTTGGGTCGCTTGAGTGCATGTCAATCATTGGAAACATGATAAATGATTACTTTCCCGGGTCCTCTCCTTTCATAACCATTTGGATTGTACCTAGCAATCCTGGTCGTGGAGTTTTAAGAAGCCACGAAGTCTACCACAGTACATCCAGACAGTACGTAGGATTGGCTATTTGATAAGGGGATTGTCTTCATTAATGCGTGGCTAAGGAGGCAGTGGTTCATAGAATCGTATGTCTATTTTTCAGATCAACATTTCCTCACTTGATGTATTTCTCGTTGGGATATATCTCATCGTCTCGAATGGCCAATGCCCATCTGGGCCCGGGGAAGAATAGGTCCAGCCAGAGTGACTCTGCTAGTCGTAAGAGGCGACGAAAGGAGACCCTGTCCCTTCCCCCCCCCCCACTGTCTTACTGAATATTTCTCCTCCCACTTGGCCCTGCCCGCCCTTGCTGGACTCCCTTATGACGACCCAAGTAGGGTTGCCAACTCTCCCGTATTTCCCGGGAAATCCCGTTTTCCACTGTGATTTCCCGCTTCCCATATCAACTCTACACGGGAATCAGTTTTCCCGTATTTTCACAATTTGTTTTAAAATACACATTTCGTAAACTTCCGCCTACTAACAGTACACAGTTTCCAGCATTTGAGCATTTTGAACTTAAAGTCTAATGTTGAGACAATTATTTCATTATATTTAATACATGATGGTACATAAATGGCTAGACAATAGAAACAGATCAACCAGCTGAGTTACAAGTTGTTGGTATTTATTCTCTTTCGCGTCAAAAATTGTATAATTATTTAAAACGGGATATAAAGATTCTACGTGATGCAAAATAGCTTGACCTTGACAAAATGTAGAAGTTAACCAGCTTAAACTAAACGTATTAATTCAATTTACCCTCCCAAATTAAACATTACTTACTTATGAGAAAATTACACCTGCAAAGTTAATATCAAATCCCTAAACTCATTTTCTGGGACCTAACGTCTATTATAAAAAAAAAATGTTGCGCCTGCGGCGATTTGGCCTTCGGCAACTGGGACATCGCCGTCCTCTTTCCCTCTACATTTCACATCAATTTTAAAATTCCCGTATTTTCATATTCAATAGTTGGCAACCCTAGACCCAAGTGACGTACAATGTATCTGATTCGGATGTGGCTTTATTCTTCATCATCTTCTCATCTTCATTATCACCCGCTCATCGTCTCGATTAACTATTGTTGCACAAATATGAGACGTTAAGCCCCATTAATCAATCAATCAATCGAATGGCCAAGTTTCAGAAATATGAGACGTAAAGCCCCAATATCAGTCCATCCTTGGGATATATTTATTCAATTGTATTGCAGGTGTGATAGCAGCTTTTATAGGCATACCGTGGAATGTTCCATGCCCATCGAGGTTCTGTATGTTGTGATCTGCATTGTCAGCAATAAACTGCATTGCACTTCCCGGAGAAACTGTGAGGTCTGATTATCTCAACCCTGTGCCACAGCTGCGCTTCGTTCAAAGTTTTTCACCTCTTTGTAACAGCAACAAGATTCATGTCTGTTGAGGGTTTCTATAAGACATCTGGATGCGAAAACATGATGAAATTGCATTCCAAGAGCTACTTTACTTTTAATACTACAATTTTTTTACTACTTTTTCAATTTTAAGTTATTTAATTAATTAATTAATTAATTAATTTTTCAATTAATTAGTAAGTTTATTAACAAAAAAATCAATTTTTCATAGTCACTTTCATTAAGATAACCTTAAACTGTTTAATTTGCTTTGATATTTATTTGCCTCGATGAAAGCTATCATTTGAGTATGCCCATACTCATAACAACAAAACCAATTTATATTAGTAAATAATTAATAACTGTAATTAATTTATGATTTCACTGGCATTAATTTCCGCATTGTGACATAATTTTCTCATTTTTCATAGTGATCTGACAATTGTATTGTATTTATATGCACACAGCAAACATTTTTTAAAAATTGACCTTTTGGTGACCTCTGCTGACCTTAGAATCAATAACAAGTTGTTAAGTTATTTTTTTATTAAACGTACGTTTGATAAGCTTTCGTTTCATACCAAACACGATATGTTTAAAAAAGACAAGATTTGTTTATTGAAATTAATTACTTTTTGATTAATTGGTTGATTAGACCCATCCACCCTATGTGGATTTTAGAGAATTTTGACTATGTTAAACAATTTTAGTTTCTGAATCGATTGATACCAAATTTGCTTCTGTTGCAATTTGTCCGGGGTTAGGGCTCAAATCGAAGTATAGACTCCGGACCAATAGGGCTAGGGTTATTATGTCCTTTTACTTATTATTATTAAACAGTAGGCCTGTATATACGTATAGGCTACACACACACTTTTCTGCACTAGTTCACATTACTCACTTATTGCACGAGTGATTGAAAATAAAATACGTTGGTAATTGTTGTGTGTGAACGCAAGGAAGTTGATACGCTGGTACGAAAAATTACGCGGGTAATTTAAGGCGCGTTCAGACAGAATGACTATGGACTAAGACTAACAACCAGTGACTAAAGCCGCATTCACATAAATGACTATTGATTACTGACTATTGACTATTGACTAGTGATTATTGACTACCCAAAGAAAGATATGAACACTACACAACTAAGTTCTTTGACACGTATGATCTGCCACCTAGAACAAATGAATCAAACTGATTGACAAACAACGAGCTGTCAAAATAATAAAATTGCAACATTATGAAGAAAACGAGGTATGGCGATAGTAACTGTTCACCAGTTAAAACGTTTAATGATGGGCTTAACCAAGTTGTGAAGGTTTTGTATGTTTCTTGTTTGTTTTGAAGATTTGTTTTCAAAATAAGAATATTTTATTGTATGACAGCTTCATAAAAATAATAAATAAATAATGTTCGCCGGAAATAGTCAAAAACAAATATACACTTGACAGTAATTGAATAGTGGTATTGACTTCCGTTGCTCCACATTCATTGGCTGAACGCGAACGTTGTGATTGGTTGTAACTATGACTTCCAGATATCTTCAATTCGTTAGTCAATAGTCAATAGTCATAAGTCAAAAGTAAAGTTGTGTGAACGTCAGCACGTATCGCCTATGGTTCAATTCGCTTAGTCACTAATCAATAGTCAATAGTCAATAGTCAATAGTCACTAGTCATTTATGTGAACGCGGCTTTAGCCTTAGGAAAACAAAACTCCGCCCCCCATATCTTGCAAAGAAATACATGACGACTTTGAAAGATGGCAGTCTTCGAGTGCTTTGACAAGTGAGTAGTGCACTCTTCCCGTAAAAATTAGTACTATGGCGTGGGCGTGTAAAACAAAAACGGTTCCATGTTGTCCCGAAGTTGACAGCTGTAATTATATTTGCTGAAAATGGATGAAGATATGAATGATATCGCCAAAGTCACTCTTTATCGGAGTTCATTTTCAAATAGTAACTGATATGGACTTATAACCTACAGCCTGCAGCAGATGACGTGAAACTTCGATTTAAAATTAGGTTCGTTTGATTTACCGTCACTTTGTACTTTTTGACATTTACCCCATGAAATAACATGGAGTGAGTGCAAAAAGCACAAAAGGTGTAGCCAAATCAAACGAACCTATTGTTTACATCGGTACCGGAAGCCGTGACCGGAAGCTGTAAAAACAAACTCTGCGTTAAAGTGAAAACCTAAACAACATTAAAACTTAATTTGACTCGGATGGTACGATTTTCATTGGCTGAACTAATGTGATGTTCCACGCAGCGATTGGTTGTTACTAACGCTTAACAATCGTGAATAACAATAATGAACTTTCTGAATCACTCGGTCTTAAACACTAATCACTAGTAAAGTATGTGAACGCTTCAATGTAAATCGTATAGCCTACTTCAACTTTCTTAAACACTTATCGTTAGTCTTAGTCATTTTGTGTGAACCCGCCTTTACAAGGGTTACTCGGGTAACCTTGTAAAGTTTGTGTAGTGTGAACGCACGAGGTTGGTTACCCTGGTAATTTGATAGCGACATAACCTTCAACTCGTTAAACACTTCGCGTGGTTGTTGCTAGATAGGGATTGCCGATTGAAATTTGTCGTCGAGCCAGTATGGAACATCTAGGTTCCAGAAACTTTGGTTTCTAATGAAACACCAAACATGTCTCCGGCTTCCCTCTGCCTGGTTGACATAACAGAGTGGTTGCCAAAACAAATCGCCTTCTGCTTCTTATTTAAGCTATAGTTGCATTTAACCTTTGCCTTTCTAGGAACCACTTACCTATCATAGTTGTAAGCAGTCCAATTAATGGAATCAAATTCACATTGATGTCAGCTGTCACTGCTAAATTTAAGGTTATGTTATAGAGTTTGATTTGGCACGCAGCCTTCTAAATGTATACTGTTTCCAAAACTTTATGTTTTGGTGGCGAGAGGGAATGCAAGTAAATAGTAACTTTACCATAAGGCATGAAGAACTGGGTGATCTACGTAATTGAACACTGGAGCAGCCAGAGTCGATGCTACAAGTGCCAGTTGGACGATTGTATTCCCTTTACTGATCAGTGTCGGCTGAAGCTGTGCAGTAGCATGGGTTGCATCGAAATATCTACTGAACGTCTTCTGTTGGGGAAGACATTGCAATACAACATTAGTCACATCAGGTCAGGCCTGGTCGTAAGGTTAGTACTATTAAATATGTAAATATGTTTACGAACGGAAATGTGCATTATTTTTATTTACGTTACTCTCAGCCTACGTAACATATGGTATGGTTTGACAAGAACGTGTATGACTAAACGTGTTCACCCCTTCACACTCAATTGAAGAAATGGTGGCATAGTTACATACACATAAATCTGTATTTATAATCTAGCCACTCAGTTATCTGATTTTCAGTAGGAGACATTGAGGACGTAGCCACTACATAGTACTGTACAATATGTAGGCCTATGGAAAATTGAAATAATATTGGAATTTTCAGTGCTAGAATCAAGACCATAAATACAATATCCCATTATCATTATTTGACATTCTCACAATAGATATTTTCACATAAGAGCTTACTCTCTTGCCAAATGTTATGGCTACTTTTGCACATTCTTTGGCTTTTCTAAGGGAGGGTAAAAGCCTGGCTTGATGATTGATGTCGGTCATCGAAAAAAATATTTGCAGAGTTTGTACAAATAGAGAAGCCTATTGTATGTAGATAACATTTCACTACCTCAACAGAGATGACATCTCGGGTACTTACAGGTGGAGGCAGAGACTGATAACGAATGATAAAGCCGGCACCCACTAGGAGCAAGTCTCGGGTTATGATCATGCCAGTAAGGGCAACTGTAATAAAGAAAATGTTTCTTTAAGGAAATAACTAGAAAAGTAAAATAATAATTCATTAAAGGAATGTTAGACATGGCACAGAAGAGAAAGTTAGGTCGTTTGACCAAAATTATCAGATGAAGGAAAATAAAATAACAATGATAATGGGGAGGTTGAGGAGCAAGACTATGTATGTACTAGAGGAATTAAAGGAGGAAGCTGGGTAAATGTTGGAGTGAAAAGGTTGTGAATATTATTGTGCTTTATGTCAGTGTTTAAAAAACTGTTTGGCCCACCTCAATGGCAAGGAAATACAATTGAGTGCCAACTGACTTAAGTTCCTATTAGTATATTACTTAATTTTGTTTTATCTCAGTTTACTTGCAGTTGACAGTTTTTAACCTGTGTAGCGTATTTTTTTCCACGAGGAATAATAGGGTTGCCGTTCGATATGAATTTCAGTAGGCCTATTGATAATCGGGCCAGTAAAATCGATTATTGATCGCGATAATCGGCTTAAAAAATATCGATCGATAATCGAATGAAAATTAATGTTATTTCTCGCATAGGAGGTGGACCATTTGCGAGTATATTCTTTAGTTCCTTGTATTATGCACATGCATACATGTTTTTGGGGGAAAAATGGGGGAAGCTACAATGCCGCACAGGTAGAAAGAGTAACCTGCGGGAAATTCAAAATCTCGGCCGGTCAAGCCATTCGTAAGAAAGTAAGTATTTCTTTATTTTCATGTAAACATATGAATACAGGGTTACAAGAAAAAAGGCGAGGTTCAAAAAATACATTTTTGTTCTTCCACCCAACCATAATATCTAAACATTTTAAATTTATATATTAATTAACAGTTGACAGACTCTCGTCAGGTGAGATAAGAAGTCCGTTTTAGGGAAACTTTTACACTTTAGTGGTAGGTAGAGAACTCAGACTTCCAAGTTGTAGAAGGGATTTGCAAGGAGGTACTTTTTAAATTCATTTCTTAATGATGTTGGGGGCAAGCCTGTGTTCATAAATGATGATACTTTGTTGAAGATTTTCCTTCCCATATAGTATAGGTGAGTTTCTAAATTTTTTGTTCTGTGTGTGGGGTATTGTACTGTAATTCTTTGTTTCTTGTGTTGTGTGCGTGATGTATTTCGTTTGTGAATATTTTTGAGTTGGATTTTATAAAACATAAGGATTTATACAGGTAGGTATTAGTTAGTTACTGTCATGATAGAAAGCTCCTTGAAGTTTGCTCGGCAGCTGTCCCTTCTTCTTAAGTTTCCCATAATCCGTATTGCTCGTTTTTGTAATATCAGTACACGTGCTTAGTTGATGCTTAGTTGTTGTTCCCCATGATAGTATTCCATAAGACATTGTGGCATGGAAGTTTGCAAAGTAAGCTACTCTAAATGTTTCCTGGCTCGACAATGTAGAAAGTATTCTGAGGGCATCAAGCTAGAATTTAAGCATCTGCACAGGCTATCCACGTGTTTTTGCCAGGTAAGTTTACCGTCTATGTTGATACCTAAAAATTTACAGTTGTCGATGGTGCTTACGGTCTTGTCATTGATTGTGATATTAGTTGGGCTAGGGTATGTGCTAGATCTTAGCTTGAATCGATTATTGATACAGTGACAATCATTTCAGCGATTAATCGTGTCAATCGATATATTAATTATCAAACGGCAACCCTAATGAATAGCCCCCAGGCCATACGACACACCCCACACTATAGCGATTATTAGCGAATATCTAATTGTCCAATTACTTGGGTAAATGTTATATTTTATGTGTTAGAAGATAGCACGAGAAACAATCATTTCAGCGATTAATCGTGTCAATCGATATATCAATTATCAAACGGCAACCCTAATGAATAGCCCCCAGGCCATACGACACACCCCACACTATAGCGATTATTAGCGAATATCTAATTGTCCAATTACTTGGGTAAATGTTATATTTTATGTGTTAGAAGATAGCACGAGAAACTGGTGACTTGTCACCCCCCGACCCGACGAATGTTGAATAAGGGTGTTTGATATATATATATATATATTAGGGATGACATCGGGTAGTAAAATCTGGATTCGATTCCAGCTCCTCAAGGATTCGGGTAACCCGAATCCTAGAAGTGTAAATCACGTAGCTCAACATGTTATTTGAAGGCTATGGACATTGACATCCCTACCACGACTGACCGAAAAAAAATTGGTCTGTTTTATTTTCGATTTCACCCTTGAACGGAACACGTTTCACTGTGCGGGTTGTGTGACTTAGGCTGTGTCTCAAATTGATGTTTTTCGCTAGTCGACTAGCGTAGCCGACTAACTTAACAATTAGGAACAATTAATAACAATTGGTAATTGTTGTTTTAGTTGGCGAGGTAGGCCAAGCAGGCCAAAATAGAGATTTGAGATACGCCCTTAGCACATAGCGAGCACAACTAAAAGTGAACCTGAACAAGATTCGAATCCTTAGAACGGATTCGGGTAACTTTTGGATTCGGGTAACCCGGATACCCGGATACCCGATGTCATCCCTAATATATATATATAGATTGTATTGAAATTCATTCACGAAGAGAATGAAGTTGAAGAAAATGATGTGTCGAGCTTGGCAAGCCGATAGTGATTCCGGGGATGCCCAAGATCAATGGTGGAAACACCCCTTTGGCCTTTACCCAACTAAACGACGTTGGAATAAAGAGTAGCGACATATATATACATGTATAGGGCCTATAAATTGTATTATTGCATACAACAAAAATAATATAGGAAATAGAAATATTGATGCTAGGCATCAGCACTTGTAACATTAATGATTATTAAAGTGGGGGCCTGGTGACAAAAGTTCAAGAAGCAGTAAGCACTGCTTTACGTTGCTGGTAAGAGGTAATAATGGAGATAGATCTACCTAAAAGTTTTCTCACAGTTTTCTCACATCCATGTAGAATGACATAGCATGCAGAAGTAATTTACCATCTTCATAAAGAAGTTAGGCCTACGTTATTAGTGATTGATGAATAAGCACGGGACATCTGGCCGGGTCCACCCTACTGCTTTGTTTGAAGCGTTTCTTATTTCACGTAAGTGACTTCTCAGCAGTGTTGTTAAGTAACGCGCTACAAGTAGCGTGCTACTTGTAGCATGTTACTTTTTTTGGTAGCGAGACTGGTAGCGCGCTACATTTGAAAATGCGGTAAAGTAGCGAGTAGCAAGCTACTATATACGAGTATTTGTAGCGAAAAGTCGCCGCTACTCTATTTTTGCAATAAACAAACACACGTTTGTTTCGCCCGCTACAATTCCCACCGTCACAGGTTCGGAATGACGACTGACATTGGCTTTTCTTGCTCTATAGTCCCAAAACCTCATCCCCAGCACCATTGATTAAACAGGTCCTGTTTCACCGCGTCAGCCGTGATATGAGTATGACTCACTTCCGGCAATTACCGCCGTTTCAATAAATAGTACGTACTCTTGGCTGTAAAGTAGCGTCACTACTTTTTTTGAGTAGCTGTACAAGTAGCGAGCTACTTGACAAAATACAGTAGCTGAAAAGTAGCAAAGTTACTTTCAAAGATCAAGTAGCTGTAGCTGTAACAGTGCTACATTTAAAAAGTAGCTTTAACAACACTGCTTCTCAGCTTGCCAATGCTAAACAGACGGCAGGTAAAATACTTGACATGTAACTCACTCAAGTGTATACCAATACTATGTCTAGGTTTGAATCTATTCAGCCTACCTGGAATCAGGTCGACATATGTTAAAGTGAGAAACAATGTCGCTATCAATACTTTGTCAGCCATGGGATCAAGAAAACTGCCAATCTTGGACTGCTGGGATGGAAATCTTCTTGCAATCAATCCATCCATCTAAGATTAAAAAATCAGAACAAGGATGTTTTAAATAGAAGTGGAGAGCATTGTCTAACGAATAGCCAAGTAAAATTGAATTGGAACAGTTGGTTAATAAGAGGTCTTCCTGTTATATTTTAATTCTAGGCCTACTCAAATCAAATGCCAAATTGTAATATGAGCTAATTTATTTGTTACTACTGTAGTTCCTAATAAGACATTAATTTAGTTTCAATTCTATAGGCCTATTGCAAATTTTGTGAATAGTTAGTTACATTGGGACAACTTTAGATACTATGCACATAATCTTACCAAGTCAGTTATGGCAGCATAAGTAAATATTCCCAATGCCATTTTATAATCCATCTGCACCACTAAAAACCCCAAATATGGGCTCAGGATTATTCGAGAAACAGTTAGAAAATTAGGTATTGTATAAATATTTTCTTTCTGAAACAAAACAATAATAATTTAGACATAAAAATGCACAAATATCCTTTTGTAAGAGTGTTAGTTTTTATTTGGTTTTTTAAGTAAGCTCCTCAGACTCTCATGATCAGTTGGTTGGCCCTCCAAAATTTCAACTCAATAACCCCCCCCCCCCCCCCCCCCTCCATGAACTTCTGGATAAGCAACTGCTTCTTGGAAAGCAGCATCAACCATGAAAACAGACTTGGCCAATTCAAGCATAAATAAATACTAGATGTGTCTACAGAGGAAGAAAAAAAAGAACATTTTTTTGGGTCTGCAGGTTAAACGAAGACAAAATACCCATGTTGTACTACTTGTTTTAAAACTATATAAAAGAAGAAAGATTATAAAGAAGATTATTATAAAGAAGAAGAAAGAGAAAGATTGCCGAGGAGAATGCTAGAACTGGAGGAAGACCACGACAAAGATGGCACGACAAAGTGAGGAAGGATGTGGAAATGCGAGGAGGGGACTGGAATGTAGTGGAGGGGGAAGAGTGGTGGCAGGATAGAAGAAGACGGAGAGGCTTATCTTCAATGCCGACCCAACGCAAGAGTTGGTCGTGGCAACAGATGATGATGATGATGATGATAGAAAATGTATCATTAGATAAAAAAAATCACAGTGGAAATTAAAAGAAGAGATCACACAAGCAGCACAGCTCGTTATTGGAAAATATAATAGCTAAAATACTTCATATTATAATGCTCTGAACAAATAGGCTACCGTAATAAAAACTGCACTTACAAGTTACAGTCAAGTCAATAGGCTATGGGCATGGACAAGAACATGTATTTCAGTAAACGTGTAACCTCTCTGTGAAAGGCGTACACACGTTCGTGCCTGCCTACCCAATAGATTTTTCAAGTGAACTAGGGTGTGCACTGTACACATGCATTTCATGTGCGATGTTGGTTCAGCGACGTGCCGGTGCCGTTTGTCAGCTAAGATCGTATGCTGTGGCCGGTCCCACACAGAATAACCCTGTGTGGGACCCTGTGTGGGCAGCTGCACAGGTCCATGCGTTTAATATTTAGAGGAAAACAGTAAACACATACACGTATTAAAACGTGTACACTCCCATCCCTTAAAGGCTCGGCCTACATATTAATATTTTAAACACATAATTTATGCCTTTTAAATTATTTATTTGACGAATAATTTGTACCAAACACTAGTCTTTAAAATGAATTTTAAAATAAATTTGTATGTGTTCACAATAATGCAATGTAGCCTAATCTACTCACTTCAATAACTCCTTCCATTCGCTCTTTCATCTCATCTTTAGTTTTTTTCAAATCTTTTAACAAAACTTGGCTGCTTTCCTTTAAGCGGTCTTTTCTTTCTTGAAATCGTTCTTTTCGCTCTTTAATAACACCATGAATTAAGTCTCGTTGTTTTAAAGTGCTCTGCGTTATAAATGATTTCTTTTCATCAGTTTCAGATGTATACCAGCGGCACAAATCTTCGTGCCTTACAGCTAGCATTCCCGCAAGACCAATTCTTTTATGTACAATTGTATGACAACACTGTGTTTGACAAATGGTTTGCCCTGGGTATAAAAACCTGCATAGGTCTACATTTCTCTGTGTTGTTATCAGTCTTCTGGTGAAAAGGTTTGCCATTGTTGTTGGAGCACTGGCTGTTACAGAGATTTTAAAGCTAGGTCTAGGCCTAACTGAAATTGTTGATAGTGCCCTAAATCTGAAACACAAATTTGTTTTTAGTATGTGCAAAATACTTGGTCGATAGTAGGCCTATAGATATTGCTCGGAACCAGTTTTCGATTGCTCGCTAATTAGTTATTTATTCAATTATTACTATTGATGACAAAAATGGTATCATTGCAATTGCTGCGAACTGCGATGCATGAACATGTAATACAAAGCAGACTAGAGGTCTGCACGGGCCTAAATATAGAAGCCCGGGCCCGATATTTCAGGCCCGAGCCCTTACCGGCCCATACTAATAATATAATAATTTAGTAAGAGGTGGGAAGGAACACTGTATTTATTTTTAATCTCAGTACGCAATGCCCTCTTATTAAACCTTGACGCACGGCTATGGGCCGGAAGTGGGGGGGAGGGGGAAATCTCTGCCACTGGCGAGGTGCGCCGCCGCAGTAGTAGGAGAAGAGTATGAGTATGAGTACTGAGTAAGCTATCAAAGCTCGAACCCAGCCCAGGCCTGCCTAAGTATAAATTGGCATGTAGACCCGTTCAACAAAGTTGATTTTTATAGTAGGCAAGGAATACGAACGACAGGGTGGGAACAAAAAGGAGATTAGATGTAACGAAATTTTAGTAACTATTGCCAGTAAAAGTAGGCCTATGTAACGAAGAAAATTACAACAAGAATGTTGTGGCCGGAAGTTTATACTAGTTTTGGTTTGTTTTAAGTTTCAGAAATGTTGGTAAAATAACATTACTTTTCTTTCATTGAAATTACCGATTACCTACAAAAAGATTTAAAAAAACGAAAAATCCCTCCTCATTCAGTGATATGTAGGCCCAGGCCCGTCTTAATAAACATATCAAGGCCCGTACCCATGCAGACCTCTAAAGCAGACATCGTTGTCTCTCTAGCCAAACATCAGCCCATCTGAACAGTGTCTTCTGCTTTGTCACACCCTGGCCTCTGCCCACGTCAAACTCACGGCAGACTTGATCTACATTATGAAAATAAATACAATACAAAAAATCACCCATGTAAGCCTGACCTGTCGGCAATGTTCGAGTTATATCTCCCTCAATCGCTGCAGGCAAGAACCTAGGCCTACTGTTGACCCGTCACTAAACTTCTCCCATTCCATCCCATGCACAGTGACGTTATGTCCACTCGATGCTGAATGTATCGTTGATATTGTTATCATTATCATTATTATTATTATTATTACACACAATAGCGTATAACAAAGCTAACGCAAGAAGTGAGTTCTGTGCATTGGAAAAAAATACCCCCATAAGAAAAGCATGTGGCTTTTTTTTAAACGCTTTAATCTTTTGAACGAGAAGTATTTAAGAATTATGTATGATTGTTATTACGTTGATCAACATTCTTTCGTCGACTAATTTGATGTATTCAAATTATCAAACTCACAAAATACCCTATTTGAATAGGCCTAATCGTTGTAGATACACATGTGTGATTGCTTTTTGCGGCGTTCCGAGAGAGCGAAGGCAGACGCTATAGAAGGAGGGGAAACTTGCACATGCACGTGCCGACCATTGCAGATCTGTTTCTATGTAGGAGAGTCACGCGCAGCGAACTCGACTATCCAACATATTTGTTTCTTTGGTTCAACAGGCAATTACGGAGGGTTGGGGGCGCTACGCTGATGAAAACTGTAAACAGCACATTTTAGGCCTACTAATTCGAATTCATTTAAATTCTACGCATCGTTTTGATATGCTACATGTGATAAGGAAAGACTGCTGAATATCGAAATGTGAATGGGCACTACTTCTTATATAGGCCTACTTCCCGTTTAAAAGATACGTAAGCATTAAAAAAAAAAAACATGCTTTTCTTATGGGGGTATTTTCTTCCAATAAACGGAATCTCTTACCACGTAAGCTTTGTTATAGGCCTACCCTAATCCCCTAAGCCTAGCCTAGGCCTGGGCTGGGCGAGGGAGAGGTCTTCCTAAATTTACATGAACAAAATATGTCCTAGGACTAGGCCTAGAGCAAGTAACCTTCCACAGCTAAGCAAATAACTATCAATGGGGACTAGAAACCCAAAGACTACAGCCATTGGAACTCAAAGCTTTAGCCAATGTAGGCCTAGGCCTAGGTGTACAGATCATCTTAAAAAAGTTGGGTTATGTAGGCCTACCTAGGCCTAGGCCTACGCGTTGTTGCCTTGTTGTTGCAAGTTTATTTTTTCGCAGAAGCATAAGGCCTAGGCTAGGCCTACCTGTACATTTTCTTCGGATTGAAAAGAATATTATTTAAAGCTCTAAACTCGAGCTTCTCAAATAAATAACAGTAACATGTTGTCATATTTATGGATAGTCTTAACTAGAAAAAATTACTGCTGACATCGCCCTGTATATTTTCTTGCAAATGACGTAAAACTGCAAGGCCGGCAGACACACGACTTCAGCAGGGGGGCACACTGTGTAAATATACGACTTTTTACAAATTTTCGAGAATCGACCAATCGAAGCCTACGGTGCCACGTGCCTTTTCAACAGCTGCTGCGTGATCCTTGGGATTGTTTACGTTCTTTCGCTCCGGTGTTCGTGTTCTCGTGTCAGTTCAAGCCAAGGTTGCAAGAGAGTTTGTTCTATGATTTTTGTAGTAAGATGAAATTCCGGCGTGTATAGCCAAAGGCTGAGTTCTTAAATTTCGGTTTTAATCATTTACAGAATATCAGTTCCGTAGACTTACACCACATCCATGATGGGTCAAATGAATAAAGTAAGTTGACCTAGCCTAGGCCTAGCTTTCAAGTTAGGCGTATGTGAATGATTGTGTGTGGAAGACGTTTGGAAGGCCTAGACTAGACCTACGCCCTTATGCAATTTTGTGTATGTTTCTGTGAGTTCGTGTGTTCGATTTTGAATTCCAAGCTCCTAGGCCTAGGCCTAGGCTTTCTTAGGTTATGTGGGCCATATGTAAAGTACCGTCCATAGGAGATGTAGACTAGGCCTATAGCCTAGGCCTAAATGTAAAAACAGAGAAGATAGGCCTAGGCCTTGGCCTAGTACAGGTGCTTGATGTTTTAAGAATGAATTAGACATGGCCTAGGCCTTACACTGTTCCTTTTTAATAATAAACTAAAAAAGGATGGCCTAACTTATGTTTTAACAACTAGGGCTGTAGGTCTAGCCTATCTGTAACGAAAACGTGTGTTTCTGTGTCATCTTATGATACAATGCGCCAAACCATACCCATTAACGGAGCCTATTTTTCGTGATAATGTTGGGTGCAGAATATCCAGGTAAAGGTTAGTCCGAGAAAGTTAAGCTATTTGTTAATGTACATTGTCGTGCCTTGCCAGTCACAGGAACGATGCCCGTTTTGTCTTTTCTTGTTCTCCCGGTGGTAGGCTAGTCTGCCATATTCACTGCCAACTTTATAAGCATACAAGTTAAGCATACGTTCAGCGGTTCAGGTTGTTTTGCTACTTAAGCTACTTAATTCTTTACTGTTTTTGTTCCCGCTGTCGCTTCCGTTCTTGGGTAGATGGTAGGCCTAACTGAAATACTCAGATCAAACTTGCCCTGCTCGTTGCCAGAGATTACCGGAACCAATCAGTTTTTATTGTTACAGCCGGCTATAGATGTACCATGTACACAATAATATTTTACCTGTGTTATAGGCCCCTAGTGAATTTATTTGTGAACCACCCAAGCAAGCACTTCCTGTTACACTTACATGGTAGCAGTGCAGTTAAACACCACTTTTTCCTTTCTTTCTTCTTCTTTCCTGCAGCTGGGCTTGGTGGCAGAGACTCCATCCTCCCCCCAAGATTTATTGAGCATGTCCTCTGAGCCCTAAACATGCCCGGGATCCTAAAATACTTTATACCAATAACTTAAAACCTGATCTAAAACACTTCAGTACAATGAATAATGAAAATAAAAACACACTTTCAGCGAGGTGTATGTCCAGTCCTTGTTGGTTCAACAACACAACATGCTTGTTTTATTTTTATGGTAGTGAGCCTATATGCTAAGTTGTTGTGTAGCATATATAAAATTGATGATACCTATATGATGATAATAATAATGATGGCATAATTAGTGTTGGCAAATTGAAAATTTTCAGTGAAATGAAAATTTTTCTGAAAATTTTTCTGAAAATTTTCAAGAGACTTTTTAGAAAATTTTCAAATAATTTTTATTGCTACATAATATGATTTATGTTGGTCATCTTACATCATCTGATAGTATTAGATACCAAAGAAAAGCATGTGGAATTGTGATACTGAATACCCATTTAAATATCCATTCAATGCAAAAATGCATCTTGTTGCCTGCCAGAAAATTAAAGGTATATTCAACCAAAATGTCTTCGAATACCTTCTATATTAAGGGCCAGTCTAACAATCAACAAATAACAATAAAATCTGTTGAAGATAACAAAGCAATTTGTTGTAAGCAATTTGGTTGATTTCAAAGAAGATACTGAAGGGAGGTTGCCGATGATGAAAACAAGCAACTCGACAAATAAATCGTTAATACAGCATTGAAATAGCAGGCCTAATTACAATAAGTAGGCTATTTTAGTAACGATAATTAACGAGTTGCTTTTCAATACAGACACATTGCCAGTAAGTTTAAGTTTAGTATAAAACCCATTTTTTGAAGTACAAACATCAAGTTACATGATAACACTAAATATTTTTTTAAATTTGTTTGAAAATTTTCACGAAATTTCTTATCCATATTTATCATGTAGGCCCTACATATCAATATAAATTGGTCTATAAATTACTGTAGCCTACTCTTCTCTACTGTCCAAACCAACCAGGGTGTACTTCGATATTTTTTAATAATAATTTATTTATTTATTGTCCAGAATAAACATACATAAAAACAGGTCTACAATTTCAGTAGGCCTCCTTTGTAAATCAGTTTTTATAACTGAATAGGATAGACATTAAATAAATAAATAAATTGATTATAAAGTGTTGACTGTGTTAGGTCTAAATATTTCGCCAACATTTTTGTATTTCTTTCAAAATTCTATTGCTGTATAACATAAAATAACATGATTTTATGTCAAATAAATAATGCAAAATTGTAGTATGGAACTAGCTGTAAATTTATTATTGTATTTTCAAATTTCTAGAATGGATACTACTCAAGTAATGAACCACTCTATAATCCAGATATTCTGAAGAGGCTTGATTTTTCTCGATGTGGCGTGAAGTTTAAGCCATTCATTTCTGCCAGTGATCCAGGCGAGGGTTTGTTGGTTCGTCCCCTTTGTCCTGGTGACTATGATAAAGGTAATGTACAGTACAGCTACAGCTGGTGTCAAGATTAAACAAAGATAGCTTTTTCAATTTCAATATTTCGTTATTTTCGTAATGCAATTTACATTAGGCTATCTATAGCATACATACAATAGAACCTTCAAAGGTTGTGATACATTCATTGGAAGAAGAAGAGTGTGATATCGCAAGGTAGATCGCTTAAGACTAATGCTAATTAACAATAATAACTCAAATTAAAATTATTTCACATATGAAGTTTATAGACAGCCATTACAAACTAAAAGGACTAAAAAAACTACAGAGTGGTAGGAGTGGAGTGAATAAACATTTTGGGTTGGGGTTATCATCGTCATTGTCATCTTCATTATCACCATCACAATCATCATCTACATCATCAACAACATTGAGTTGGGATCCGAGAATTATTCTGTATTATCAGAAGAATTTTGAATCTTTGTTAAAACGCTTGTATCCCAATTCCCATATAAAAAAAGTACAAGGAACAGAAAACCCTTTTTTGTTATTTGAAAATTCTAAATGCTCCACAAAATATATGTATTATATTTATAATTATTGGAGGCCTGTATTTAGCTACTATAATTTTTGTTTTGTAGGATTTGTGCAGTTGCTGGGACAGCTGACAAATGTTGGGGAAGTATCACGAGAACAGTTTCTTGGTAAGTAGCCTATGCTGTGTAATATGATACTATATATTTTTATTCCTCTTCAGTAACCTACTACATAACAACTTCAGACGACATGGACACATAAACCGTGCCACTGTACATCTGCAATGTGATTCAAACTAATGATGGAGTCCCTGCAGAATGGTTCACCATAAGGCTTTGTGTTTAATGTTCTTTTATTTCAAATTGGGATTTTAAAAGTCCCTTGAAATTTGAATTCAAGGATATAGGCCTACTATAGTACAGTACCGGTAGTAGTATAATGACTGCAAAGTCCCCAGCCAGAACAGAACTATTACCCTGTTCCCTTTGATTTTGAATCCGGAACTTACTAAGGTTTCCCATCGGAATCAATTTTGTATTTAAAAATAAAAGTATAATAGGATGGTTACAAAATTAAGTTACCGGGTACGTACAGCTTTAAATGTTAAAATGTAATTTCAAATGTATTGTATTAAGTATTTGCACGTCAGAAAAAGAAAAATCACTGTCAGGTTCATAATTTGAGTAGACTATGTATTTTTTTTTTGTTTAAACAATAATTGTAGTTCCTAATACATTTTTTGCTTATGCCAAAGATGACCTTTTCATTCATTATTTTGTCTAACTAATAAATATCTAGACCTATATACCAGTACCAAGCATTTGCATTGGAAAAGTCGTCATTTTTTTTTGTTTTTTTGTTTGAATGAGCAAGTAAGATGGCTAGGCTAGGCCTATATGGGTATTATAAAGTGACTCGGTAGACGTATTCTTTCTGAAGTTAATCGGGAGGTGTGGTTCTGAAAGTTGAACATGTTTGCCTTCAAGGCCACATTCCTGATTGATACCTAACTGTATTATGTCTCCTCAAAAGCGACTGTCACCAGTGGTTAAGGTTGCAAGTAGCCTTGAGGCAACTGCGTGGTCAGTGAAAGTTGTGCTGATGTGTAGGCCTATATGTAACGATACCGATACTTGGAAGGTTGATAATTGCAGAATCGGCTTAGTTACAATTATAATAAAATAACACATCAGATTTAAAAATTGAGATATTTGAACTATGGCTAAAAAAAATACTAATCTGGAATAAAACTTCTTACTATGAACAATCATTTTTTCAATTTCAAGCTTTTATTCTTCATTACTAGGAAAACGCTCTGTTTGACGCGTTGATAAGCGAGCGCGTCCATATCTACGAACTTTCTGGCGAAAAGTTTTCAATGCTAATACGAACAACAATTAACAACAATTCACGAATGTGCATTGCAAAAATTGTTCTTATTTCCATGGCTATTATACTTCCCGACATTGTTGGATACAGTGCAATGTGCGTTGCTAAGAATTTTCGTGGTCATGTTTTCAACACGGTCCGCCACCGTTACTAACAGTTATTGACAGCAATAGAAATGTAATTTTTGCCTGGAATACGTATCGGATCGCGTTTAAATTAGTATATTCGTGACCGGACAAAAATTTACTATAAGATAGCCACCTCACATTTTGCCGTTACTGCATTTTAGAAAAATATTTTCGAGTAACTTTCGTGTAATTTTGCCAATACTTATCAGATCGCCATTACATTAACATATTCTTGACCGGAAAAATCTGTAGAAAAATCTGGCTATCTCACATTTTGCCGCCATTTTGTTTCAGAAAAATATTTTGCAGTAACTATGGTGTAACTTTGTAACTTTTCGAACGATTTTGCCTCAAAACTATACACCTTCAATCCACATCGAGGCTTGTGGATGGTCCAAATTTCAAGTTGATCGGACTTTCCGTTCGACCGCTATCGACGGACATAAAAAAAAAAAAAAAACAAACAAACAAACAAAAAAACAGAACGAAGTGCCATAAGAGTCAAGTGGAAACGCTCGCTTCGCTCGCTTAAATATATTTACTGTGTACAAAATTTGGTCTAAAGGCATAGCCTATTAATATTATACTGGTATTGCAAAATTGGTAATACATGTATATTAAGTTTATGTATATTAAGTAGGCCTATGTATATTATAAGATTGACGATGCCTATATTTGTACCATGTATTAATCGACAGGCAAATAAATAAATACATATCTCCAAATTGTACATACTAGGAAAATGCTTCATATTGCCATATGAGCGATTTTTTTAAATGTAAAAAAAAAAACATGAAAATTCAAAATAAACGTCTAATTTTTTTGCAAGATAGTGCCATAGGTTACCACTTCAAACTTGGGTAAATTATTTCACAATATGTTGGTTGGTAATAGTCTTAAGGGAGGAAAGAATATTATTTTAATCACTGAAAAGGTTTTAAATACATTTTAAATTAAAACCCAAATGTTGATTTTTAATGGATTTTCGCATAATTTCATGAAACAGTACTCTACTGAAAATGTGGTTATTCATAAACTATTCTGAAATCTGGCTGTTAGGGTGCGATCTGAGCATTTCAGAAAACATTGAATCAATCAGTTGAAGTGGGGCCTTCAATCACCTCGAAATTGAGTGATTGGTGTGGTGTATGACTTAAAGGCAACAAGGTCAAGCAACATTTTGTTTCTTGCATTGCTATCAATCGTGTACTTTGTAGTAAGCCTACAGTGTATATTTAATTAAATAAATAAAACAGATAAATTTGTATTTATATAATAGTCAACCAACTCAGTTAAAAACAAAAACTGATTTTTAGTGGGGGACATGTATTGTATACTATTTATTACTGTATGTGCTTTGTTGCTATGACGGCTCTAAAGTCATGCTACGTTTAAACCCTCTTATTAAACGCATTTAAAAAGATAAATATACATACCCCCTCCTCTCCCCCACACAAAAAGCCATAAAGTTATGTTATTACATATAATGCATTTCAAACATACTCACAAATGAATTATGTGATTAATAAACCACAATCATTACAAATACTGAAATTGAAGTTAACTTGAAAACAACAAAAGTAGCAATTGTAAACTTTTCGTTCCTATTGAAAAACTTAAGTAAAGCTTTGATGCATTTTCAATACCAAGCTGGCCACTAAATGTTAAACTGTCCCATCCTCTTTCATTCATAAGCTGAGCTCATACACTCAATTTAATATCTAGTTACTCTACTCTGCTATATTTAGCATGGGACAAACAAAATGTGTAAATAGAGTAGATAGTGCCGGAAGTGACAAGATTCATGGGGACATCTATTCTGCTATAGTTAGACAAATCTATTTTATTTTTACACAAATTCTATGCAAAACATTATTTAATTAAATAATAACCTTATTCTTGTAACTCCAAAAATATGTTGTCTTGTTCATTTCGAGGTATGATGTTTGTTTCTTACTTATGTGAATGATTGTAGGGTGGTATCCTGTGGTAAAACTGTGGTATTTGTTTCAGCACAATTTGCAGAGATGAAAACGTGTCCCAACACGTACTATGTCACTGTAGTGGAAGACGTGTTGACCCATCGAGTGATTGGAGCATCAACTCTGGTGGTGGAGAAGAAGTTTATCCATGGATGTGCCCAGGTAATTACTTACTACTGTAGTAATCCCTATTTGGAAACCCTATTGGAAAAATATTGACTATCTAACATGACTTGATAGGCTACATTGTAATTGTAATTGTTGTAATACATTTGTAATGTTGGCGTACATAGATAAAAAGTGAGAGTTTTTTGTTCATGTCTAATTTTTCATTTTCTTTTCTTTTTTTTTTTAAGATGTACATGTATTTATTTTTACAGAGGGGACGTTTGGAGGATGTCGTTGTAAATGATACATACCGAGGAAAACAACTTGGAAAATTGTAAGTAGGGCCTACTTGTTTGTAAGTGTAAGTAATGTTTCACATTCCTTTTTAAGAGATCAAAGAATATAGCAGTTGATAGTAGTTCCGTATTTCCTCCCTTGTCTCATTCTTGAAAAGCCACGTTAATTTAATATATACGTACCGCGTTGCAGTATTACTGTATTAGTAGTACCTACTAGTAGTATTAGTAGTACTCGTGGTGTTTGTCCGGTACGGTACATAGGCTAGGTCTATAAAAGGCTGAGTTACACTTATACCAAACAAAGCCTGTTTTCAATACCTCCTGAGTCCTGATGTAATATAGTCGGCGTACAACAACTTCGGTACCGGTAATGCTTCCGTCACGGGTGGGTGAGCGGCAGCCAACCAGCGGCCGTGGCTAATTCAAATCCTGCTCGGGTTGGTCGAGACCATAAACACGTCATTGATTGATGACGAAAGCATTACCGAAGTTGTTTTACGACGACTTTAGCAACATGTTCTTTGAGTGTTGGGATGGGATGGGACCCAACGTTGAGCTTATCATCGAACTAAGTTGGAAGCTGTGAAAATCGAAATTTAAAAATTAAAATAATAAATGATCTCATACATATGTCTTCTTTCATTATTCAAAGTTGAATTGTGTAGGCCTACATACACAGTAAGCCTACAGGGATTTTTAGGGCATTGTCTTTGAAAGCAGAACTTGAAATTTTTTAAAAGATCAGCTACTGGAGAATCTGAGGTTTGAATTTTAGCCCCAGACCTGTAGGCAGTTGCAGTTAGCATACAATTTCTCATTATAAAGCTGTAATATGTGTGCTGTCGTCCTTCTGTAAATTATCCCTGCACTGTAACATGTGTAGTATATGTTTATCTTATACAGTAGGTACTGTAGTTGTAGTTTCCATTATCTCAGCCAAGTTTGTCTCTCTATCTATGATTGATTATTTAAGTAGGTACCAATAATAGGCCTACTAAAAATATGTTTTGTGTCACACATAATAGGCTAATAGCCACAAGGGCCAAACAAAATTATACTATATACAACCAAATGTTACCTGTTGGTAATCATGCCAATTTCCATTAGTTACATTGATCTTAGTTCATGGCATGTGCATCCACTTGTTTCAAACTCAAAATGTCTTTTACATATGTACAGTCCAGCCCACTTATAACGTACTTGAAGGGAGCCGGATTTTACTTTGTTAAAACAGAACCAATTTACATGTATTTTTATTTAAGATGATAAATCAAAATTACTTTGTTAAATCCAGAATTTTGTTAAAAGTGAGTTCTTTAAAAGTGGGCCCGACTGTATGCATATTAGGGATGCACACGATAATCGATATTATCGTTCGATATTCGATATGCAATAAAATTTCGATAATCGATAATACAAATATTATCGAATGGTCTGATTTCTAAAAAAGCGGGTTTGTAAAGCATTATTTCGTTCTTCTCGACCTTTCTAGTATTGAAATACTCAAAGATATGTACCGCCAAAATACTAGGCCTCGGGCCTCGTAAAATGCGATTATACTCTCAACAGTGTCACGTCAGATGTGTCCAAGTAATGTTGCCATATCGTTATGTGCTCGATTAGGTGACATCACTGAAACTGTAAAAGATTGCTTCAATTTTGTAAATTTATTATCGTTCGATATTATCGATCGATAATGCAGTCATCTTTTCGATTATCGATAGTTTTTATTTTATCGATGTGCATCCCTAATGCATATCTTCAGCATTCCACTGTTTCATGTACACTTTCAGGATAATCATGACGGTAACACTCCTGGCCAAGGAACTGAACTGCTACAAAATGACTTTGGACTGCAAAGATAAGCTGGTCGGTTTCTACACCAGCCTGGGCTATGTCGCGGAGCCAGGCAATTCCAACAGCATGTCCTTACGTTTTGAAGGAAAATCTTGACAATTAGCACCCAAGGTTGTAGTATCCAAATTGTAGATCCCTCTTAAATCGTCATTGTTTGACAGACTTGTTACTGAACATCACCATAGACATAAGCTGTGGTATGTCATTTACTATTTTCAAAAGTACATAGTATAGGTATGAAGATGTAGAAATACTATAGTTAACATTAAAATGTAGACTTTGTATTTGTATCTCAATGAATACTTTATTTAAAAACAGTTGAATTTCTCACAATTATTATGGGACAACTGCACACAGTTGTAAACTCGTACCAGCTTTATGGCCACTGACTAGAATCTGTTTAAAGCAAACTTTGGAACAAATATGTACTATATTTGTTAATCACACAAAAATAAATCATTCAAACATAAAATTAAAACGAAAAACTTGTGTCCTAATCTTGGTGTGTCATTCCAATCTCTTGCTTGCAATGTAGCTGCACTTCAGATGACATGCACCATCATTGTCAAAGTACTTGAGTTGTACTACCTACTCTTGTTACTCAAATGATTTAGGTATTGCGAATGTGGATTATGCTACCCTACCAATCATCAGCTAAATAACAATGCGCTTTACTGTGATAACTTCAATCATGTCTCTATTCTGTGTTTGTCTGGATAAGTTGGTCACTAAGGCCTGAGCTAAGAATGTACGCGGTACTATTGTGTTTATCTGTAGTGAGCCCTCATTAATACACAACTTCTTGATGTTCATAGCAAATTTAGCTATTTATGTGCAACTGATTTTCTAAAAGATTTGTTTTACTTTTTTCTTTCATTCTATTGTCTACTATAATCTTCTATCGTACTGATTACCAGTGGCACACTGGTAATCAACTAGGTAACTGAACTCCTTTCTGTATTCTATTTCTTTCTAAATGAAAATTTTCAATGATACAGTAATTTACTACAGTGTAGTACTACTGTTTGTAATGTACTACATGTCTGTCAATACTATTACGACTGGGATCTGCTTGATGCTACTCTACGACCTTGGGGCTTCGGAACTAGTTGCGGGAAATGAAGTGTGTCATTACAGCCTCTTAGACGATGTCGATATAATAACAAGTAAAGCATTCATCAGGAATGCAATGTAATGTAATGTGTTAGTCCTACGTTTTTAGGGTCTTACGTCTAAAAAAGTATTCGTGTATAAATCCAAAGTGCTATTTCTTCAGCTAATGTGGTTTAAGTTATTTAAAAAAAAAAAAACAATAAAAAACATGTGATGAGGAGCACTCATGTCACCATGTGGATAGGATTATAGGTACATATGATACCAATTCAATTCCCAAGCTGACCCTGCCAGAAGCAGGAAATGGCGATGGATAATAATGATGATGATGATGATGATGATGATGATGATGATGATGATGATGATGATGATGATGATGATGATGATGATGGTGATGGTGATGGTGATGGTGATGGTGATGGTGATTATGATGATGATGAATTCAATTCAACAGTGAGTTTTATTCCAGTTTGACAATTTTTCTTTTCAAAGCCACAATAAAATTACAGTACAATGCTTTATTGCTTATTAGTTTTGTCTAAGAGGTTGTAATGTAGGCAGTATTTTGTTTGGGAACTTAACTTCACGTCTTATCAAGGCAATTATTTTGTGTACATCGAAATGTTTAACATTTAATATGAGGTGCCCCATGCTAAATGCTCTCATGCTGACGAAATACCTAACCAAGTTCAATAATATTAATACCAACTTTATTTTCTACTGATTTTGTTGTTGCTTGCACTTCGTAAAACACAGAATAAGGGGTAATAAAATACTTCACTAATGCTGGCGATGGATGATTGAGAAAATCCTCGCGTGAGAATCTGGCTATATAATACTTAATATTAACAAGCAACTCGCCAACTTCCTGATAAACAGTTGAGCCAACTCGTGTGAGTTAAAAATATGTCCAACAATTCCAACTAGTTGGCAAGCAAAATTTGCGAGACCCAATCAGAGTGCGCCATTGTGTCACGTGACCTCCAGCACTATGTTGATTGGCTGTTTCTTGGTGAGTTCCCACACTTATATCGGAGATAGTACGCACGAGTTGGCTCGATCGATTTTCTCAATCGTCTATCGCCAGCTTTAGGGGAGACCAGATATGAGCATTATGAATGCAGCAAATGAAAAGATTATTCTAAAACTATTTCTGAAACTGTAAAGTAGGCATATACCTTATTATAACTGTTTCATATGTGACATACAACACCACACATCTCGCTAGTTTTCATTGGAAGAAGCACGTACATTTGTATAAATCCCAGTGTGATGTCAGCATGAGAAAACTGACAAAATATAGCGTGGGGCCCCTTCGCCAAATCTAATGTCGTTCTTCAATAGCTGCACTGGACCGCACCTTAACGCCTCCGCCTTTAACAATTAGAACAACAACGCCATTGGAGAATGCCATAAATAATTGCAAATGTCACAAGTTAGTTACTATAGTACCTAATAGTTACAAACTTACTTGAAAATGTAAGAATTCCATTTCAAATTTTGGACATAGGCATGTTTGTAAAACTAACTATAACATGTGGTCATGTTTGATTTCTTTCATGTATTGGATACATTACTGATAATGTATGTCTCTGACCTCTCTAATCTAAGAAGCTTTAATTTTAACCAAATGCCTGAATCCCCTTAAATGGAAACATAATTTAACTTACAACACCAATGTTTCGTGATCGCTGTGGTGCATATTGTCAAGGAGTTGCCATCTTCTCGTTTGTTGGTCCTCCTCTCTGTCAACACTTGCCCACCTGTAACCTGATCTTGTTGCACCCCAGGCTTCTAGATGTATGACAAATATCTCCTTGACAATGTGGTCCACAGTGGTCATTATTGTATGTGAAGGTAATAAAATGTATGATTTCTCTACTTTCCAATGTAAAAGGATAGGGATTATGAAATTTTTCAATTCCAAATTTTGCAAAAAGTAGATCGGAAAGGTACATATATCTTTTTGTATTGTGAAAGAGCGCCGTCTCATTGTAAAATAAGCCAAATATGAAGAACCTGACAAATCTTTCGAGTTATAGAGGAGTGACCTTACAGCTAAATTTTTAGTAATTTGTCCATTTAACACATTGTACCCGAAATAATGAAAACACCTTGCTGATAAAGTTTCAAACAAACCTTAACATGTGATGTTTGCATAGTGCAATAATATATGTATTATGTTTAGTTTAGTTTAAGAGAAAGATTAATTATAGTCTTCTAGTAGGCTTACATAGTAGGTACAGTACTGTAATCTGTTCAGTGTCAGTCAGACATGAAATAGGATGCTTTTTATAAGGTTGTGGTAATTTGTAATTGGCTATTCATTGGTAGTTGCAAAAACGGTGAATGGTGATTAAGAGCATTATTTACACTTAAGGTCAAGTTATATTTGAAAACTGATTTCAAAGTAGGGCTAATGAACTTAACCCAGTAGGAAGGCTGGTAGCTCAATTGGCAAGAGCAAGGAGTATATTGTAGAACCAGACTGTAGGTTTGACTTGCAGTAAGGGCAAAGTTTTTATGATATTGATATTGTATATCTTACATACAAAATATGTTCAACTAAACTATACTGTATTATTATGGTACAGTAAGACTGTATCGCCCATTATCCGAGTTTCTGGATTATGGATCTTGATTCAGCTCGATAGGTAATTATTACTATGGATATGATCTTATCTGGTAAATGGTAATTTACACATAAGTAGGATTTTAACTTTGTTAAATGTGTATGTATTTTTATTTGAATGTTTCAAACATAAATTTAACAATAATTATTAATTAGATATAATTGGTCGAGGTACTTACAAGCAATGTGATGGCGAGGGTGATTGTGACACATCACATGTTTACAAGTGGCTGCATACTGGAGCATGACAGTGCACCTAGCTACTGAAAAGGTTTCATTTGCTTAAATAGCTACAGTAATAGAAATAAAAGGAACAGGTAATTGAGACCCATATTAATTGTAATTACATAATAGTAGTAAAGTATGTATAAACTAAATAACGGATCTACACCAGTTGGTGCCTATGTGGGTCAGACCACGGTCAGACATAAGATTTGATGATCTTCCTATGTTTTTGTAACTGGTGACTCATCACTGTCCTTAGTATGAAGATGTATTCCATTTCAAAGGGCAATCCTTTATACTGTTCCACAGTTACATTAGCTGGGTATATTATGAATACCTCTAATAATGGTACTTATTTCCATAATTTCAACTGTCAATCAGAAGCTTTGAAATTAAGTTATTGAACAAGTACCGGTAAGCAGTTATTAGGTGAGTTCATAATACCAGTCTTACACCTTAAGTGTAGAGAAACTGGTTTTTGTAAGTTAAACGAGACTTCAACACCAGAACTATTACTAACTAGTAACTAACTGTGATCAGATACACTAATATGTTTGTATGTAACTATTGTGATGTTCTCAACTAGTAGAATAATAAGTGTTATCAGTATTCCTGTCAGCAAAACATTGACCTATGCAAATAAAAATAATTAATGAATAATACATATGCAGTAATTAACCAACATTTCCTTGCACATAGTTGTAGGAATGTCCATATGACTAGAAATAACTACCGGTAATACACAAGTCAATCTGCAATCAGCATAACAACTGCCATTTAATGTTTCATAATTAAAAAAAAAAAATGTTAATTCAGTAGACGTCATATGACCTAGCAACCGGGAACGTTGTAGAACCACAAATAATAATACAAATAATTAATAATAATACTGAATAATACATATCCACTAGGATATGTTAATATAAAATAAGTATTTACATAATGATGACTGATGACTCAGTGATGAGTAATGAATTACCAGTTATGCTAGTTCTACTCCTAATAAAAATGGTCCAGTAATAATATTTGAATATTAAGATAGTGTGTATGTGGCAGTAGGTGGCACAGCTCCTGAGAGTTGGTTTACAATGAAATGCTAGTATATAAGTCGGTTGCCTAGATGGTGCCAACTTTAAGATTTAAAAAAAAAATGGAACATTGTTAACAACTTCTCATGGTTCACATTACGAGGTAAATCGATGATGGTATTGCTACTAGGCAAAACTCTGTAAACATCTGTTGACAAAATACAATAGGCCCACTACCATCCCACACTGGATGCCTGTGGAGCAGTTATTCAATGGTGCGAAGGAAAGGATTTTCTAACAATCTCTTGATAATAACTTTGAAGTGCAGTTGCTAAAACCAGTACTAAGCAAAAGATAAGATTAGAAGTTGATCACTTGCAGCACAACATGGTACGACCCTGGATGGTGCTGTAAGTAGTTCCCGTTTTAGAAGTATTGTCAAAATATGGTTAGCAAATGGGAATATCTAGCTTTTTGATGAGATTCGTGGTGCATTTACAATTTAAATGTACGCGAAAAGTTGCGCGGTGTATAGCTGAGTACCGTGCGTCGATGCCTTCTAAATATGAATTCCAATGAGAGCGGCTTCCTAGATTCATTGCGATTTAAGTTGTGCTCGCGAAAGGTTGCGTGGTGTAACACGGTGTAACCGTCGGCCATGTTTATCTTGCTTCCAGCCAATAAGATGGCTGGGAACTGCAACAAGATGGCCGACATGCAACCTGCGTTCGACTTCAAACTTGGTTTAACATTGTCGTGAGACGACGCAGTGCGTCGATGCCTTCTAAATATGAACTATCTGTCACCTATGTAAATGAGTTTGGCTGCAAATTGGTACCTATTAATGTAGCATGATGTAAAAGACGATTAGGAAGTTTGTTTACATCTGAAAAATGACACCTTCTTTAAAACAAGATTGATTGCTGCCATGAGAGTACAAAGAGACCCTGTTTGACATGGGTTTGTAAGTATACAGTGATAATACATCCAAAATACTTGCTTGAAAGAGTTAAGGTAAAATGACTATTAATAATAGCCCCGCATTACATCGCATTGCACTGCGTAGCACAACTTGTCGGGTGTCACGTGTAAATGCATCATCAAGAGAAATATTGGAACAAGTGATGATGATGTTTTGGATACTATTTGAAGTTTGTCAATTGTCTATGCAACGAAGTGCGCATGGTTGGCGAGTTCATTTAATTAAGTAAAACAAACGATTGGGATAGGCGTCGGAATTAATTACAACAATAACATGGAGGTCGGCGGTTTTGATCAAAACATTATTGTGTCTTTAGGCTTATAATTTTGTTATTTGTTGCGGTGTTAATTGATTTCGTCATTCGGTCACCATTTGGAGGGGCTAAACCCCACCACGGGATGGGAAGGGTAATCTAAAGCAAGTGACTGGAAGGTGCTGAGCCATGATGTTTGATGAGTTTTCGAGACCTTATATTAAATATTGAGAGGGTCAAGTGCATGATATCAGTATATTCAAAAAAACGGAATGTCATGATACATACTAGAACGGCAGTAATTCAAATGTTGAGGACTCGAGTCATTGACATGCTCGAGAGCGAGGTTCTGTTAATGTCCACACTTTGAAAACAGTACATGAAACCAGAGCCCAACACTAATCAATCACGAGCTGTATAGCAAAATAATTGTGGCAGCCTCCAAATAATAATTTAAAAATAATTATAGTCATGAATGTAGGTATCAGGCTTTACTATTAAATAATATACACTTTAAATTACAGATAAAAATTTCAAATCAAAGATCTAGATTCATAATTTAGAAGTTTTATAATGCAATATAAGTTCTAATAACCTGCTCATTGAAGGCTACATAGAATGTACTGATCAAATATTTATAAAGTTTTAACAAAGTACTGTACAATAAACTCATTGTAAATATGTAAAATATAATATAGGTAGCAGTTCAGTTTAGTTTTCACACTTCCAGCCTAATATGAATGTCCTATTAATCACGAACTGGCATCAGTCCTAACTCCTATTGGTAAAACAGCTCTTGTAAGTTGTAAGGAAAAAGACACAGTCTGAGAATTCAAGCCTTTGTTTTGGAGGTTCTAGTTTCATTTCAAATGTTTCAGTGTGTTATGAGGCTTGCACAACTCTTGCACATTCATGCAGTAACATTACTTTAATAATGAAGACAGGTAAGTGACCAGATTACAAAAAGAGTAGGGTCTACATTATTGCAGTGTCCCGGTAAATAGACGAACACTCGATTCACAATTATGGGGTATGCTACACTTTCTTCGCACCGAGTTTCATTGGCCCTGCGGCACCTCTTGTTGCCCTTCGAGCTTCTAGTTCTTTTTGGCGTTGAAGTTTCTTCTCTTCCCTTTTTTTTCGGGCCTCCTCTAATCGATTTGTTGCTGTGAGGAAAAGAGAAATTCACATTTATTCCTTGCTTGCTAGAGCTCGATGAACTAAGGCCAAAACGAAATTAGGACCAACTGTATTTTATCTATTTATTACAAAATAACTTGGAAAGTTGTCAAAGCGGTCACAATACGCTAAAAATTAGGGATGGGATGATTCTGAAATTTCACTGATTCCAAAACCAATTCCACAACTTACTAAACCGATAACTTTAAAAAATAAGTAGGCCTACTAGTGGTACGATTGATGATAAGTACCTGGAATGTTTGATTTTAATGGAAGATATTAACTAGACTGTATTTTAGTAGTAGGCCCAACATAGTTCATGAATGTGTATTTGAAGATCTATGCCTACAGGCGAGGATATTCATTAATACTCGATCCAGCACTAGTAACTGAATTCCTTCTTGGAAATTATATGTTCCAACAAAGATGTTCGTGGACTAGATGCTTAGGTGTTGCTGAAAGCCTAGAGCAACTAGGCCTAGGTCATGGACCTAAGAATCAATCATCCACTAGTTCAACAATATTACCATCGAAATCACATTACTCTAACTTATTTGTTGTGTTGTTCAAATGCACATATCGTTCGAGTACTTTGTTTTCGTGTGTGTGTAACCAAATAACAACTTTTGAATTTTCATGGCGTCATCATTTCTGTTTCGATTAAATTGTGAATACGTACTTTATTTACAAAACACTGTCAAGTAAGACGGAATATGAAATTTCCAACATGTGTGCACTGCGCACCGATGACAGTTCTCATTCGATATTGATTATCACAAGGTTGCAGGCCGTCAGAGCTAGTCGAATAGCACACGTATACTAGCAATCCTTGAACCTTTCTTCTTGAATCTTAATCCCGCCTTCAATAAAGACCATTATCTATCTTTCTATCTATCTATCTTTGGGGCCAAATACAAAATTACGCGCTTCTGGAATCGGCCAAAAAATCTGTAATAATAAGTGACATCGGAATCGGCTCCGTCCCACCCCTTCTAAAAATTCAGACTTAGTTTTATGTCATGATAAGGTTATGATAAGCATGCATACCTCCCGTTTCTTCAAGAGGCTCCCATTCATTATCCTCCCACCCAGACTGACTCTTGGAAATACGATGTTCACCCTGCAATCAAACACGTTTATATATTTATTTCAGTAACATATAACCACATTGTTATGTTATCCAGCAAGTTCATGAGGTATTTGTGTGGAAGTGACAAAAGCCTGGGCAGGTAGAAATGAATATCAGACAGGTAATTGTGACTGTTTGTGATGATGGCTTTCTTGGAGGCCAGAGCTAATAAAAACTTAAGAGCAAAGCAATTACTGATACATAGTACATAATACCAGTACAGTATACTCTTCACATATGCAAATACTGTATACATATATTATACAACATTTTATTTATTTATTTATTTATTTATTTATATACGGAAGAAGTGATCGAGGAAGAGGTTGAGGAGGTGGTTGTGTCAGGCCTGGCTAGCCGGCAACGAAGACATTAGCCCAAGACATGGAGTACTCTGCTACTCCCCCCTACCCGATAAATTAATGTTGGAAACGGGGTCAAGATATATATATATATTTATATGGCCACCCCCTGACCTAACTTAAGTTGGAAACAGGAGCCAGATATATATATATATAGGCCTATATATATTTATTTATTTGAATAGCCTTCTTTTATACACTCAATTGCATATACACAAGTTAATGGTATGTGAGTTTTGAAGTTGTCATAATTGTCTTAAACACTAAATATACATACATTCCATTGCTTTACCAATGTACATTGATACTAGTTATGGTTACTTAAAACTTAAAATATGTAAAGAAAAATCCTAAAGTGACTAAAGAACTAATAATGCTTGAGCTGCAGCATGGTACATATTTACACATGATTAAAATATTCTGTCAAGGTATAAAAACTATTTTCTAGCAAATGCTTTTTTACTAATAGCTTAAATACTTCTCTGCTGGTAGTGTACATAACTTGTTTTATGGCATGTGGTAATTTATTAAATACTTTCACTCCCATATTGACCGGATCACTGTCTAACAATTTGAGTCTATGGCCCACCTGATGCAGGTTGAGTTTACCTCTTGTATTGAAACTGTGAATCCTTTCATTCGTATGAAAGTATTTTGGAAACTCATGCACAAACATGATGATCTCTAGTATGTACAAGCAGGTTACTGTTAAAATCTTCAATTCCTTAAAATATGGACGACATGAGTCCCTCACTCCCAGGTGCATCATGTACCTCAGTGCCCTTTTTTGTAAAGTGAATACTTTTGTGACATGTGTGGTGGCACCCCAGAATAATATTCCATACGAAATTAACGAATGTACATTTGCATAATAAACCATCTTTGTAGTTTCCCTGTCACATTGCGAGGCTAGTGTCCGAATCATAAAGCATGAGCTGCTGAGACGCTTACACAAGCCCTCAATATGAGACAGCCATTTCAACTTATAGTCGAGTGTAAGGCCAAGAAACCTCCTACGATCCACTATCTCTATGGATATGCCATTATGAGTGATTGTATAGTTGACTTGCTCTCCTCTGATTTGGAAGCTCATGAGCTGGGTTTTTGAGCAATTTAATTTCATCTTATTCACAGTGGACCATGAACCATGAACCAGGCTGTATTATCTCTGAAGCTTTCTGTGTGTGTGACCGAATGTGAACTGTGCCCAACATTTTTAAACCTGAAAGTGCAACAGTTCCATTCCAAATAGGGCGGCTACCCGCTCGACCTTTCAAACCTCCCTCCTTTCTGGGCATAGATTTACCAACATAGCCTAAAAGAACTGTGCACTCAAAAAAATAATTTTGCTACTAAACAATTAAATCTGAACCACTTTCCTAGATTTGCTTTCATTCCTAAAATCTGAAGGGTTTTAGCAACAGTCATGAATACAGTGTATTTCATATAGACTACTACTTAAATTACAAAGAGTCTTACCATTGGCCTATTTGATACCCCCGTGAAGTCATCTTTACCATGATCTCCCCAATTGTATGAGCTGATGGTTTTGGTGTTGGGATCATCGACTGGCGCAAAGTCCGCAGCGTTCCAAGTTTCCGCAGCTGGGCTTTCCAAATTCTCATTGGCACATGTCTCCTAAAACAGGTATTATGTGTAACCAAACCATGTCAAAAACCAAACATGAAAGTGTTCTCCATATACTGTATTACTTGAACATGTTAAGTTGGCATTGTTTGTATATTTAGTAGGGCTGCCCAACGATATCGATAATTCGATACAATATCGATAATAGATAAATAATTCGATATCGATATAGAATTAATATATCGTACATACCACGATATCGAACTTGTGCCTAATAAGCTAATTGATACAAAAAACCGATTATGTATCACGTCACGCCAACCACACCATCGCTGTTTTGTGTGGATATTTTACAATTTGAATAGTACAACAAACAAATTGACACACATAGAAAGACATTTCAAAGCTAAAATATTTCTTTACGTAAAATTGTTTAAAGAATGACCTCTAGCTGGCCTGTAAATCCTAAAAACAGACGAGAAAAGTTTCGATGTGGCGATATCGCCGATATCGATACGTCACTTGAAAACTTCGATATCGCAACGCGATATCGATATTTCTTCCCGCGATATCGATATGATTTTTTTTATCGCTGGGCAGCCCTAATATTTAGTAACCCCCTTTTTTCAAATTGCAATGGACCCCAAAAAAGATACCAATTTGAGTTAAAATAACATTTTAAACGGTACCTATGCCAAACCTTCTGCATCAAGCTAGACTAGATTTATAGCAGAGTTATGCATTACCTAATTGGATGTAACAGAGTTTGAATTAAAAGGGTTTTACTGATAATAATTCCTAGCGGACAAGTAGTGTTGTACCGGCTCCTCCTCTAGGCTGCCCCACTCGTCCATGTCCCAGCCGTCGGTACCCTTGGGCTCCGGCTTGAGCCTCCCAGGTACCGGAGGGCTCTTGGGCGTCATGTCGCCCCAGTTCTCAGACTCCCAGGTCTCGTCGTAGTCCGAGACGGAGTCGCCCCCTTTGCTCTCCTCCTGCTCCAGCGAGGTCATAGAGGTCACACTGGATGTGGTGGTGGAGATGCTGGAGCTGGACGGTTGTTCTGAATGACAAGACGAAACTTACTGACTATGACAATACCTAACCGATTAAATGCTATATCGCATAATCATTAACAATGTACAATAGGTTAGTTAATGACGACGTTTAATACTCGCGCATGAAATTTACATGCATAGGCCTATGAGCCATAGGCATTTAAGGTACTTAAATGCCTTATTAATATAAATTCAATATATATCACTAACTATGATCCAACATCATTTAGTTGGGTCAAGGGGTGATTCCACCACTGGTCTTGAGCATCACGGAATCAGCACCGGCCTGCGAAGCTCAGTAACCAGTAATAAAATAATAAGAAATAAAATACCTAAAAGTATTTGAGCCGACGACAACTGGGCCAATATGCTCATAACATGAAATTAAGCCAGTAGATCCTACGTGATTTATTCCAGTTCTAATTGCCGCATCTTCAGTACTGCTCATCGAACATTATTATTCAATTGTATTGGCTAATCAATGAAAATGTTGAATGTCTACCAATGCATGCAATTTTCCAATGATACCAAAACTTTTAAAGCTTGTGCACTAACCTAGAGATCCCGGCTTACTGAGAGTCTTGATGGCGAGGGGAGTGATGGACTTGACAGTGTCCGACTGGCTACGGTAAAACTTGGCAGTGACCGCAGTCACAGCCCAGCCTGCCCACGTAGCCGCGGCGTTTGACAGGCTCGGAGTAGCCGTGTGGACGTCGGCCTCTGTGGAGCATTCGACCAACATTAGCCGTCCGGGTTCAACTAACTAAACATCTTAAAACTATAATCATTAAAATGTGTGTGCATAATTACTAGGGTTGTGCGAACCTGGATTTCGGGATTTTGAACCAAACTTTGAAACCGAATTAAAAATTTCTTGAACCTCAAACCTCGAACCATTTTTTAAATGCTTCCCTAACCATCATATATATATATATATATATATATGATAGGTAGAAGGATAGACCCCAACAGCTTACCTGAATTGTAGACCTTGATCACTCGGGAGTAAGAAGATTACTGACTAACTAACCTAACCTATGAACTAAACTAGCTGGCCCTATTGGCTGTTGGGGTCTATCCTTCTACCTATCATATTGCTAGCCTTTTGGCCTCTCTTTAATCCTGTATATATATATATATATATATATATATATGATTTTTTAGATTTTGTTGGTAGCAATATGTAAAGAAACGTTGAATTATCATTATAAATAAAATTTGGATTGGTTTAACCGAAAAATGTATCCTCACTTTATATATATATATGTGTATATAGGCCTACCTAGACTTGCATTTCAAGTTAATAAATTCAATGAATTTGTGAATTAATAATGAATAGTTTTACTATCATTTAAATTAAAATTCCACCAAAAAACATAATTACAAGTAAGCACGACACATGAAATGCACTTGTAGGCCTACGGCCATTCCTTAAAAAAACGAGAATGATGCGATATGAAGAAGCAATACTATTTGTAGCGATATTTTGACCGATATATATAGTAGTGATAACATCGATTAACCGAAAACCGGTTTCGAACCGGTTTTGATAAAAACCGGTTTCGATTTTTAGATTCGGTTCTGCTTTTTTGCGCGGCGTGTGCTTCACCCTCGCTAAGAGCCACGCCTCTGACGGGCGGTCGGGCGGGTTGTGGATTGCCTAACGACGAGTGTCCCTTAGCAACAAGGAACCACCTGTCCACTACTCAGATTTCGTCTTCTTTCCTGGGATTTCCTTGTTTGTGTGGACTAATTAGCAGCTGTATTATACAGTAAAACCGCTTTTGTACGTTTCGCTTTTCTACGTGTCTTAGGTTTATGCGTTCCAAAAATCAGTCCGTCGGGGAAATTTTTTGATCCAATAGTACGTAATCGGTTTTTCCGGCTAGCCAGTGAGCCGAATTCCAAGCTGTTATTGTTCAAGCGCGACCACGTTAGTCATTTATCCCAGTTCCGTGAAGCACCCCCCCCCCCCCCCCCCCCCCCAGCCTCACCCACCCTTCCATCGCTCAACACAATGCAACCCAGCCGCCAGTGAGTGACTTGACCTTGACCAGCTGCATCTCGTTCCACGTGGGAGGGGAGAGGGGTCTCTGAAAAGGTCGTTTTATCTACGATCTCGGCTGCCGGCACAAAGGTTCTTTACCTCCCTCGCTGATACAACCTTACGTAAATATGTTTATTTTTGGAGAGCGTTTTTTTTTTTTTTGAAAACCGGTTTTAAACCGGTTTCGAATTCGGTTAACAGGTTAGTAATTTTACTAACCGATGTCATCACTAATATATAGCGATATACTGACTTGCTAAATAAGTACACCCTAAACAATTCACGCACCCATTGGTTCCCTGAGGCTGGGGTCTTCCGATACTTTCTCCAGTTTGCCAAGAAAGCCTTTAAGCGTACGGAATGCACTGTCTCTCACCGACTTCTCTGGGTCAATCGTTAGCTGACAAACTGCAGGGAGCACACGCATTGCCACTTCTGACAGCAAAAAGTACTGTTGAGTGGCGGCAAGGGCTAGGATACCTGTAAAAGAAATGTTTCAATTATTACGAAATTGTAACCGACTTAATTCAACGACTTACAGTGGTAACAGAGAATAAAAAATAGATCGCTTGGCTGATCTGAATATCAACAACTCAAAATACATAATGTATAGGCCTAGCATTAGTCCTACTATATACCATGAATGATGATGTAGACTTCATTTTAGATTGGGTGGGCATACCAAAGCAAACAAAGGAGCAGAAAATGGCAGATTGCATTATGGTTCAATGCATTACATTACACAAATTAATGGGTAGTGCAATCCTTGCATCCAACCTATGTAATCCTTAGTGCAATCCAGAGTGATGGTTAGGTACAACATGAGACGGGAAGAAGAACATGTGCTACAAAACAATGCATTTACAAACAACAAATAAGTCAGATTGTAATAAATAATCAAATCATATAATACTAATATTACTTGAACCAATTTTCATGACATTGACTATCGATCAGTATCATTTCCATTAGGTATCAACTAATCCAGTAACCCTACTTAAAACTCACATAACATTAAACAAAGTTAAATCAAACACACTCTGTCACACTTGCATTAGGGATTGAACAAGATTGAGTTTTCACATTGAGTTAGGTACAACATGAGATGGGAAGAAGAACATGTGCTACAAAACAATGCATTTACAAACAACAAATAAGTCAGATTGTAATAAATAATCAAATCATATAATACTAATATTACTTGAACCCATTTTCATGACATTGACTATCAATCAGTATCATTTCCATTAGGTATCAACTAATCCAGTAACCCTACTTAAAACTCACTTAACATTAAACAAAGTTAAATCAAACACACTCTGTCACACTTGCATTAGGGATTGAAGAAGATTGAGTTTTCACTTACCAGCGTTTCGAGAGGGGGGAAAGGAATCCCTCATGGCTCGTATGAATGCTGATATAAGAACTTTCTGTCGTATTTGTGGATGTAAATGCTGGGCTATTTTTCCTAAACATACAGTCGTGTTTGTTCGTATGCCACCCTAAAAAGAGAGTGTGACTTTATATTTTTGTTTTTTGTGAGGACAGGATTTAAAACAAGTGGACGGTTTTAAATACGTTGGCAAAGTGATGGTAAGGTACAACATGAGACAGGAAGAAGAACACAGTAAGAAAGCTATTGGGTTGTCTCAGTGCATTCGGGACATCGTATGGAATTGGGATGTGCCCAAGAAATGTAAGGTCATCACATACGGTCAAGGATGGTTGTCTTTGCACTTGGCTGCCATGGAAGAAGTGAAGCCAGCGGAAGTGTAGGCGCAGGCAGAGAAATTAAAACACCTGTTAGAACAATGAAATAGCAAACTATTGTTGAGAAATAGGACTCTCATAACCATCCACTAAATTGAAAGAACATTATTAAAAATTAATAGGCCTATGTGCAATGGCTTACAAAAGTTTATAAAATTAATCAATGTGTCCGTAGGCACTCTGCAGTAAAAAAAGATATAAGACTATACTATACTCCCACAAAAAACTCGCATGCAAAACGAGCAGCCACCTCTACAGAAAAAAATTAATCCTAGTACTGTAAAAATAGAAGTGCACCAATGATGGTTTTGTGTTTTGTAGGCAGCTCGTGATTTGAGTATTTAATTTCATTTATTTCCAAGGACCCCTTGTTCACATCATTCTTAGCAATGACGGCGTTTTTCTCTACTTTCCTGTCCTTTTTTGTGATCATGTAACGATATTTAATTGCAAACATTCTTTTTTATTTCTTCATTTTGTTCTCTATTTGTTTATTAATATATTTCCAATTTTCAATGTTGCTGGGTTATTTTAATTTTTACTTTATTTAATATATTATTGTGCTTTTTGTATTATTATTTCATTACGGTCATATTGACATTGTACTTATTTTATTGTCCTCTTTCTTAAATCAGTTTTGTAATTGAATAGGATAGAATTTAAATAAATAAAATAATGTTTATCTGTTGATTGATATGCTTTTTAATCGTGAACTGCTCGGCCTATATTTGTCAATCTACTTGAGCCAAACAACTTACTTGATCATCTTTTGACTGGAGCCTTGCAAAATGCCTCAAAACTTCCACATTTAAATTGTTGTAATTAAGCTTTGGAGCTAGGTGTATCACAGACTGAAAACAAAAAAAGCAAATTAAATGTGAATTGCACATGCCACACTAGTGGACACAGAAAGTAGAAAACAAGAAAACACAAGTACACACCTTCACGGTTTGTTCTCGTATAGTTGGGTTCGTGTCAAAGAAGCCATGAGCAATTTGAGGGTAAATCTGGTCATTAACAGTGTCTGCTTTTAAATGACCTGTGTGCAGAAAATAATATGGTTTCAAAATTATAAAATATCAATCAACTAAAATCAAATAGTCTCAATGAGATTTGAGCATCATATACTTTTGTTATGAAGTGCACTTCTATGCAACACCCGATACATGATGTTAAATTATTTATTAATTAAGCTTAATATAAAGAGTGAGTCAGGCATGGCCAGCCGGCTTCGATGTACCTAGGGGCCAGAATATGATGGGATTAAGTTCCTATCCCCTACCCGACTGCATTGTTGGACACAGGGAGCAGATATATAAAAAAAAAAAGAGTGGAATAAATTGGTGAAGAAACAGGAGGAAGAGGAGGATGTGGAAGAAGCACCGAGTCTGGCAAGCACAAGCTCAGTACCGTATCTACAAGTTTCATGCCGTAGATAACGGTGGAAAACCACCACTCAACCAGACACAGTTGAAACTGAGTTAAAGATTATTATTATTATTATAATAATAGTAATATATTATTGCTAAGTTAAACCAAGACCAAAAGGCTGGTATAATATGATTGGTAGAAGGATAGACTGAAACAGTTTGTACCTGAAGTGTAGACCGATGGCGATAAGGTATAGAGATTAAATAAAAATATATTTAAAAGACAATACAAGCTTTCCGAGAAGTTTTGGTAAAACTAATACAGTATTGTCTTTTGTCTTATATGTACACGTTTTTATTAAATGGTCTACACTTCAGGTAAGTTGTTGGGCTCTATCCTTCTACCAATCATATATATTATTATTTATTATCGTTTACATTTTAATAAGCAAATTGTCACACAGGTTTCTAACAAATGTAAGAGTACATAGATAAATTTGCACACCTACTTTTGGAAGAAGGTAAAAGAGAGAAAATTAGATAAACTATAAATAATTAAATTATGTACCTAAAAGAGTGTATCCAAATTGACAACAATGTTATTTTACATTGTTGTTATATGTCTATTGGAGACTCAAACTAACACATAGATGCGCTGCTAAGCAACACTTTTATCTGCGCCATGATGATTTAACAATAAAGCAACAATGAACAATTGACAGATAAACTCATCCTTATAGTAGTTCATTTTTTTGTCACCAGAATGCCTCTAGTCTATTAGTCTCTAGCTACATAATGCTGTTGAACTTTTTTTTTACTGCTATTGACTTGTAGGCCTACGTCATTACATTACTACTCAAGTCCTTTAACAGTGTTGAGTCACATGCTTAAGTTGACTGATGTGTGCCACAGTTAACTGTGCAAATATTTTTACCGTCTGTTTTCTACCACTGACCCCATGCCTACCATGCCATGTTTTTCTTCGGGCAACTCTTACCCAACCCTTACCCTTAATTAAGCAGCAACCAATTATTACCCTCTTTATGACACTATAAGACATATTTCAGAAAGAATACACCTTGGAACAACTTTTTTATAAACCGTCACTAGGCGTACCCTACTTGCAATATTGGCATTTAAACATTTAAACGCGTTTAATCTTTAAACGTTAAGGCCATTCCCCTAAATGTGTATAAATAAATAACACCATCTACAGTGTTAAGAGTTTAGACCAAATATTTACCTATAAAGTGTTCTAATTGTTGTAAAAGGCGTATTCTGGTAGCTCGATCATTAGATGCAAACAGCTTTACTACACAAGGAACTATTTTCTTCTGATATTCAGCTTCATCTAAGAGACGACCGAGCTGAAAGATAAATCACACAATAATGAATCACCTATATTGCAGCTCAAAAAAGAGTTTTCGTGAGCAACTGGGCCTAATGTGTGACTGGCTTGCTGACTAATAAAAATTAATTAATTCAGTTAATTTATCAAACAAAAGTTTCAAATAGGGTGTACATGTGTATATGGAGACAGAACTAAACAATGCTTAAAAATCAATGGGTTTTTGTTCATATATATAATAATTATTGTTGACGTATTTCCATGAAAAGTACAGTACTACTACATAGGCTACATTAATTATGCTGTTTATGTTGATTAATGATTAAGTTGATAACTGATTAGACTATGTTATGGCAATGAAGAAACAGTATACCTAGCCAAGCTAGGAGTCTGCTGAAAACTTTTTGGCCAACCCCACACTGCTTCTCTTGGTAGCTTTCATGAGCTGTGAAGTCACGAGGTATGCTCAACTGGTATCAGGAAATAATCCGAAGAGGTGTTGATAAAGATGATATATCTGTACTTACCCTGATTTATAGAGACATGAAAAGTAACGGGTAGTAAGAAAGCTAGTGCCTAAACCCATAGAAGTGGGTAAAGGGGATCCATACTGGTAAATTATAATGGCTATCCAATTTATTTATTTAAACTTTGGTTCACATTGAAAAAACTCAGTACAAGAGCACAAACTACGTATTACTGTATAAACTTAGAAAGGTAACACATTTAGTATATTATTAGGCCTAATAAACACCCACTATAATGTACAGTTTTCATTTTCAAGATATGGCACTGCGGTAATTAAATTTTTGTATCAATATGCACCAGAAGCTGATAGTTGGTACCTATAGCTACATTATTATACACTTTATACAGTGATTTCACTGTAGTTTCAAAATGCTTTTATAGTAGGCCTACCTTAAACATTGGAGCTAAAACTGCTGACCCTGCATCACCATATTCAAAGGCTGTCACTAATTGTGGTAATATCTTCTGCTTGCAAACATTGTCTGGGAAGTTATCCAGTTGTGCCGTTATGGAACTGAAAAACTTATTCTTCTCATTCTTATCTTTTATCTGTATCTCTTCAAGAAATAAAAGTGCATCCACAAGATCATTCTTGAAATAGCCGCCAGGTTTTCGACATCGTGTGATGATATCTGCTGGATTTGGACGTGAGGTAGGATTGGCACCGACTAACTCACAGTAAACTGCACCAATTTGTTTTGGAATCTGTGGTATGGAAACATTGATAACTGAGTTAAAATATTAAATGTAAAATACATGTTAAATGTAGTAAATTACATGACTTTTGGGCTACTCCAAAAATATTCTGAAAAGCAAAATTATTATTTATTGTTCAAGTAGCCTACTTAGTAACTAATAACACTTAAATACACCACGTAATGTACCGTAGTCATACCACCGTGTTTAAACTCCCCCAGAAAAAAAGAGTTTTCAATTTTTCATGTCAACTCAAGTAATAAAATGCTTTTAGAAGCCAACTTACATTATCTATGTCTTTGAGAGCTGACTGTTGTGGTAAAGGACCATTGAATGCTTCCCATATTAAACAGCCCAAACCCCACATATCTGTGGAACTGGAAAAAAACAAAAATAAAAATGATCCATTGATATTAGTAGGTATAAAACGATTCAATTGGATATGGTAAAGGATTTAGTAAGTACACACATCTTGACTAAATAGTATATTCGATATGGCAGACACATGAGTAGCCTGTTCAGTGTGGTTTTATACGCGTCCCGAGTAGAAGTGTGCAAACAGTGTTTCTTCAGTTTGAATAAGGATACTGAATAGTAGGCCTACACACTCAAAAGGTTGAATTTTTTCCACAATACAGTAATGCAGTTTTACTACACACAATTTATTACATAATACATACCGGTACTATTGGTTTTCAAGGTTTATTGACTGATAGTACTAGCACTGTAAGCAAACCATGGTAAATAAATAATATGCACAAATACAATATTACATTTTTATACTTAGTAACTTTAACTTAAATACCTAAAGCTAAAATATTAAGTACATCTCTCACCTTGATCCATACATGTATATTTTTAATATTGAACACATAAGCCTACTGAACTTATTGTTCAAAACATTTGCAGAGCAAGTTAGAGAAGTGGTATTCGAAACCAATTCAAAACAAATACTTCATAAATATCAAATACCTAGTTACTGTTCGAGTTTCAAATCGAATACGAATAGTAGGCCTAAATTATTCGTGAATACTTCAAAAAATTCAAATATTCACACACCTTACAGATGCTTTCGTCATAGACGATTGATTCGAAGTCAACCAGCAAGCCAACAGCCGAGCTGAGCAAATACTGATCTCTGATTGGGTCTGTAAGGTTGTCTCGGGAGGTTATACAGTTGCAAGGATACTAATCACAAGCCGTTAGGGGGCTTCCCTCTGTAGATTTCAGTGCTTGGGGAAAAGAATGGCCATGTACGACCCTTGATTCAACCAAGACCAAGACACCACTTTTCCCATTTGACTAAGCTAGACAATTGGAATTCTATCAAATTTTTAAATTACATATGGTAGGCCTATCTATTATATCTAGTGTTGGCAAATTGAAAATTTTCAATTGAAAATTTTCAGTGAAATGAAAATTTTTCAGAAAATTTTCAAGAGACTTTTTCAGAAAATTTTCAAATAATTTTTATTGCTAATATGATTTAGGTTGGTCATCTTACATCATCTGATAGTATTGGATACCAAAGAAAAGCATGTGGAATTGTGATACTGAATACCCATTTAAATGTCCATTCAATGCAACAATGCATCTTGTTGCCTGCCAGAAAATTAAAGTTATATTTAAACAAAATGTCTTCCAATACCTTCTATATTAAGGGCCAGTATTACAATCAACAAATAACAATAAAATCTGTTGAAGATAACAAAGCAATTTGTTGTAAGCAATTTGGTTGATTTCAAAGAAGATACTGAAGGGAGGTTGCCAATTTGGTGAAAACAAGCCACTCGACAAATAAATAGTTAATACAGCATTGAAATAGTGGGCCTAATTACAATAAGTAGGCTATTTTAGTAACGATGATCAACAAGTGCCTGAGTTGCTTTTCAATACAGACACATTACCAGTAAGTTAAGTTTAATATGAAACCCATTTTTTAAAGTACAAACATCAAGTTATATGATTTATAACACTAAATATTTTTTTTTTTTTAATTTTGAAAATTTTCATGAAATTTTCAACCAATCAAAATTTTCTGAAAATTGCCAACACTAATTATATCGTATATTAACTTGTTTATGTTCGTGTGTAGATCTGCTCCACTATGGTCGCTTACCATCTCCATCTCCATCACCATCTCCATTTTATGGTTAGCTGTTGGAGCTCTCTCTCAATTTATACCTAGCCTATCTATAAATTATGTAACTGTGTGAAAGAGATAAGATGCCAACAGCTTACCTGAGTAGAGTGATGGTAAGCTGCATGATGAGAGTGATGGAGGTAAGATGTTGGCATCCCATCTCTTTCACGCAATTACATTGCCCCAGCCTTTTGGCACCCTCTACATTCTACAACCTATCTATAAATTAATTGATACTAAGAACATGAATGAACATGTTCCAGTGAGGGGAAAGCGACCGGTACAGCTTACCTGAGAAAGTAGATAGGTTGCATTAAAAAACACAGAGAAAAAAAACTTACCACTTGGTGATGAGTCTCTGTTTACTGGGATCTGTTTTCTCTGGAGGGTCATACTTTTCAAGTGCGGGTAGGATCTTGATAGGCAGAACTGAGCCATCAGTGGTTCCGGTTCCTGCCACATACTCTACGCCACCCAGCTTCCACTCTCCAGCAGCGTTGACAAACACAGACGACAAGCATACGTTGTTGTGACGAAGATTTCCATCGTTGTTCAAGAAACTTAATGCTCTCTTTTCAAAGAAAAAACAATCAAAAATTATAATTACTGAATGCTTATGTTACAGCATTTTAAACGAGCAAAAATCTTAAATTAAGTTTATTAGGAGGATGTAAAATTTAATTAGGCCTATGTACAGGGAAGGTCTATGCTACTCTATGGTAACAAGGATTAGGACAAGAAGGTTTTAGAGAGGCCCAAGTCAGGTCTTCTCTGAAATCTAGCCTATATCCATCCCTGAGATATAATAAGCAAGTGAATTAATGTAATTGTGAAGAAATCTAATCTTACTAATGATGGATCACAACATGCAGAATATACCTAGTCTACTGATGATATAATGAGTCAATGACCCTACCAAACCTTTGGTTATGTGCACGGAGTTAAGTGCGTACATGAAGATTAGCTGATTTTCGTTGTCCTAATGCTCGAGTCTCAAAGGAAAGGAATAAAGTACTTGGCCACAGAGAGCATGATAGTGGCAAAAGGAACACTAAACTTAGACCTGCAATAATATTTAAGCGGGGTGCACAATAGGCCGGGAAGGAGCTTCCTGTTCTCGTTACCGACTTACCGGGCAATGTTAAATCATAGCCAACATTCCATTACCGTTGCCGAAGCTCCTTCCTGAGCGATTGTGCACCCCGCTTTAGTAAGTTAATAAGAATACTAGGGCTGCCCAACGATATCGATAATTCGATACGATATCGATAATAGAAAAATAATTCGATATCGATATAGAATTTATATATCGTACGTTTCGCGATATCGATCAAGAGTCAACTATTGGGGAAAAAAAAAAAAGTTTGGCGGTGTTGTGCTTCTGCATCTGTGTGATACATACACTGCAACATTCGCGTTGGTACCTACTCGCCCTCATCGCCCGCCGGCCGGGAGTCTGTTGCGCCCGCGCTCGTTCTGCCAGTCTGTCACACTCACGTCACGTCACGCCATTCACAACATCGCTCTTTTGTGGATACATTTTAAATAGTACAACACGCAAATTGACGCACATAGTAAAACATTTCAACTTAAAATTATTCATATTAAATTGTTTATAATAAATGGTCTCTGGCTGGTTTGAAAAAAAAATTACGATATCGGCGATATCGATACCGAGTTTAAAAAATTCGATATCGCGATACGATATCGATAATTACATCCGCGATATCGATATGAATTTTTTTATCGCTGGGCAGCCCTAAAGAATACTGTAGGGCTCCGGCTATGTGCAAATTAAACCCTAGGTCTGGATATGTGGTAGAATTGACTATATGGTGACTCCACTTTGTCTATGAGACAACTATAATAATCCTCCTATGCCCATCCATTTATAGATTGATGAGCTCATTCTAATTGTTGCTTTCCTTCAGGATCCTCCCTGACTTTGCCCTGGGATAGAATAAGTCCAGCTCTGCCTGTAATATGAAGTGACAAACGGGCTGACATCATAGGCCTATATGACTTTGCAGTTGAGTACATCGTAAAACACTAAGTAATCAAATCAATAAAAAAATGTGCTAGTTAAATAATAAATAAGTTACCTAATGAGAACTGTGTAGGCCTATGTTAACAAACCGTTAATGTTACCGTTAAGTTAACTTACCGTTATTTGAAATATTCCCCACGCAATGTAAAGATCACGTTGATGACCTTCCTTTGAAAGCTGGCTGATATGCGTCCGAAGCGGCTCCACATACTCGGTAGCAAGGTATATTACCTTGTCAGACTAAAACAAAAAACAATTAATTATTAATATCTGGCTTACTTAAATCTATGCCTCTTAGTTTATTTATCTTGTGATGACATGCTACGTCTACCCTCTATTTCAAGATACGGTAGCCTATATAAGATGTCAAAATGGATCCATACTGCACTGGTTTCCAAATGTTTTCTAGAGTTAGGTTTTAGGCTAGTGGTTATGGGCGGAAATCTGTTTTGGGTTCCTAAAAGTCCTATAAGTGTGTGTAAAACAAGTAGGGATGTCAACGGGTACCCGTTACCCGCCCGGTACACATGGATACCGTTCCAACTTTTCAATACCCGTTACCCGGCACTACCCGTTCCCTTCTTCTGTTCAAAACAAAATCAATTCAACATTGTGATAGTTCCCTACTGGCGTCTTTGTGCGAGCGTACGAGCCGCTCTTTTCAATTTGCCGGCATTTAACTTGACACCCACAGCCCCCCCCATCGTTGCAAAAAAATGAGACGTAAAGCCCAATTAGTATCATCTTCTGTAGGCCTATGGAAGAATGCTGCGGAACGGTTGCGAGTCCGAGGGAGCGCACCCGCCCGTCGTAGCTTTACCGCAATCATGTTCTCGTGTTGGAGCTCGGACTATGACGTCATCACCTTGACGCGGCCGACCACCGGATTCATTGTACGTGTCTACCGTAGCGGAGATGCAAGCTATGGAGCTTTGTTAAACTTCCGTGATCGTTTTGCATTAAAGACAATGCAACCTGATACCGTTTAACAATATAATGTCTCTTTCCACAACTTTGCGAATCATTTGACACCCATGACGATAAAACGCGTATTTAGTATTATTTACTACCCGGGTAGTCCGGGTACGGTGCGAGGGTATTCGGGTGCAACTATTTCCGGGTATTGACATCCCTAAGAACAAGATGCGATATATCGAATTATTAACGCACTTCTTTCGCTAGTAGCTAGTCTAGTGAGGTTATAGGTGTTATACTTAGAAAGTAGCCTACTTGGCCTAGGCCTAGGCCCTAGGCACCTAATGAGGTTATGTGGTGTTTACTCACTCCACAGTACGTGTAGGCCTAGGCCTACTAGGCCCTAGTAAAGCAAATGGAACTAGACCCTAAGCCCTAGACCCTATATTTCAAACACAATGCCTAGGCCTAGGCCTAGGCTTGTCTACATTCGAACGTAAATTCATAACTGTTGGCACCTACCTCCAAACTGTCCAGAAATGTCAAAATACCAGGATGTCGCAAAGTTTTCAGTCTCTTCACCGCTGCTTTTGCTATGTCAAACTGTGTTTCACTGCCATTCCTCACGTCAAAAACAAACACTGATATTTCTTCTCCAGAACCCTGAAGAAAAATAACAATATTGTGGTTCACAAACGATTTGATTTTGTAAAGAAAACAGTAGACAATACTGACACAGCGGATTTGTTTACCTTCTTTTTGGCTTTGTGCAAACTCCATACGCTTTTATCTTCTAAACCTTCCAATACATCACCTATTTCATATGGAAAATCCTTTGCAGCGTCTCGAGAAAAAAAGGACCACATTATTAACTGTGTTTAATTTAATTTTTGCATTAAACCTTTCATTAGCGTCAAACCACAGGTCAAACGTCAAACTAAACGTCGAGGACCGACCACGAAGACATATATGACCGCCTTCTATACTTTGCGAAACGTACCGCCCTTTAAACTGAGACAGCTGTCATGCATTTGAAAATACCAAAGGTATTTGACCAAACCAAGCTATTTGACCATGGAGTTATATCTTTACTATTATAAATCCATGATTTGACCATGGAGCACTGAGGGCTGTGGTACCATTGGGTTTGAAAATCCATGATTTGACCAAACGTAGGTCCAGGGTCTACAGCAATAGCTTTGTTTGTTTGTCCAGTTTCAATAATACCTGGTACATAGTTGTCCCTTAAAACCGTTTTTCTGTCTTGGTGTAAATGTTCCAGTGGCAAATGTACTGCGTTTTTTGTCCGGGTGTAAATTACCACAACTGTGATGGGAGTAAGATATCTACACCTGCTATTTGAGTAGTAGTGGGTGCAGAATAACAACAATCGCGCCAAAAACTTTGTATACAAAGACAAACCATCATGGAAGATATCGTTAGCACTAGTGCTTTGATTATGTGTACACGAATCAAACAACCCTGTGGTTATTGATGATTGTTATATTTTGTGTGGTGGAAGATACGCAATAAACTTTATTATGTATGACAACCTAAAACCAAATACCTTAATAGGCTAAAACTCGGGTAGGCCTGCCCCCTAACCTAAAAAAACACATCAATTGGGTCCCCACGTTCAAATAATAATGTCAACAAAATATATCGACCACCGTGGTTCCGTACAAAAATACCCTAACCTAGAACATAAGCCTAAGTATTACAAGCCTGGGTAGGCTATATAGCTAGGCCTAGGCACTAGGCCTAGACTAATGATAGGCCTTCATTTCATTTAATTCGCTAGGCCTAGCCTAGACAAATATGGGACCAGGGTGTAGGTCTAGGCATAGGTCTAGTCTTACAAATACTCGTGAAGCCCGCTTTCAGAACGATTACTAAAATACCCTAAGTAGGCCTAGAACATAGGCCTAGGTATTACAAGCCTGGACCCTACTAATGCTAGGCCTACCTTATGAATAAATATGGGACCAGGGTGTAGGCCTAGGCATAGTCTTACAAATACTCGTGAAGCCCGCTACCCTAAGTAGGCCTAGAGAACATAGGCCTAGGTATTACAAGCCTGGGCCCTACTAATGCTGGGCTTACCTTATGAATAAATATGGGACCAGGGTGTAGGCCTAGGCATAGTCTTACAAATAGTCGTGAAGCCCTAGAGACTGGACGCGGCGTCCAGAACGATTACTAAGATTATGTTTAAGACTAACGATTTACCCGATACCTAAAATTATTGTAAGTAGGCCTTCAGCCTAGATGTAGAATTAATGAATGAAATGAATGAAGTAATGGAACGAGAATTGGGATTAAATTCGTCATTTTCGAATACTCCTCGCAAATGTGTAAAACACAGCCTTCTCGAATGTCGGTTCAATCCACCAAGGTCTACTTGATCTTTGCAATCCGCAAGGACTGACCCGTTGAGAAGGCTGTGGTTTAAAAACAGGCACATGAGTTGGTTTAGAGGTGTTTGTTTGTCCATGCGGACGGTAGGTGAACTTTTTGCCCCCATTTCCGTTTTCATTACGTACATCCGGGTGGTACTGTACCAGGATTTCTGTACCTGGTACTGGACAAACAAACGAAGCTAATGTACTATTATGTATCCTGCTCTACAGGGGTGCCCAACTTAATTTAGAAGTGGCCCACATAGCATAATTGTTCAATGTTGGCGGGCCACATCAACTTAACTATATATATATACACGTGTATATATACACGTGTATAGTCTGGTTATTCTATATCTATATCAAATTCCCCGTCAGAAAATGGTGTTCCCCCGCTGCTAGTGAGTGTGCACTGTTCAACACAAAAACTAGCGCGGACAGACGCTTGATTCTCATTTACCTTTTTTTTAAACATACTTTGCTGCGAAACAAGATTTACTTTTTCAATTCGAATTAATCCTTCATTTTATTACACTCGTTTGTGTGCTTCGAGTCATGATGCCTTTGCAAGATCACAACTAAAAGGGTGAAACATATTTGCGGGGACACTTGTATAACCAGTAGCATTTGTTATACCAGTCTCAGGGGGCATTTGATAATGCAATTCTGTTCTCTCCGAACGCTCCGCCGAGCCTCTAGCGTGTTTGATAATGTAATCTGAGCGCTCTCAGTTCTGTTTGATATCTCGGAGAGCTTCGCGCGGAGAGCGCTCTAATCGCACGGTGGAAATCGAGCGAACGACAGAGTCCTCTCTGTTCAAGGAACGAAATTCAAATAATGAATCTTAAAAATAGCTGCGCTGTCAAAAGACCAAGTGCTTTACGGATGCCCAATGTGTGCCTACACTTCCGCAATTGAGGAGGAAGTGATACATCACTTTGAGTTCGAGCACAACGAAGCTGCTCGTAAGTTTGAGTGTTAATTTTTCAATACCTTTAATAAGCTTGTGTGCAAATTAATATCACTTTTGTTGGGCTGGGTCACATGGAGCATGTATAGCCCTAGGCTAGGCCTAGCCCTAGCGCCTAGTAATGCTTGTCGTACGCGTGCAATCGTTTCTTCTTCCATATTGTTGTTGCAGCCTTGTTTAAGGTTGTGTTACTTTTAAAAATGCCGCGTAGCTACTTCAAATCGCGTTTTATAAAGCCAGCTTTCGGAGCGTTGTCTGTTCTTTCTAGTCACGTGACCGCGCGGACTCTGTCTCTCTGCGGGATTTCATTATCAAACGCGCCCCCAGTAGAGTCCTCGCCAGTTAGTGTAAGTCGGATGTCGCCACAGAAAACAATAATTAATACTCCCCCCCCCCCCCCCCCCCCCCCCCGGCTTCTAAGAAACTAGGCTTGAACGAGAACAAAACTAGAAGTAGAAACAAAAGAATTGTGATAATGTTTCGCTGCGAAGTCTAGAATATAGTTATTAAGCGAGCGAAGCGAGCGTTTCCACTTGACTCTTATGGCACTTCGTTCTGTTTTTTTTTTTTTTTTTTTTTATGTCCGTCGATAGCGGTCGAACGGAAAGTCCGATCAGCTTGAAATTTGGACCATCCACAAGCCTTGATGTGGATTGAAGGTGTATAGTTTTGAGGCAAAATCGTTCGAAAAGTTACAAAGTTACACCATAGTTACTGCAAAATATTTTTCTGAAACAAAATGGCGCAAAATGTGAGATAGACAGATTTTTCTACAAATTTTTCCGGTCACGAATATGTTAATGTAATGGCGATCTGATAAGTATTGGCAAAGTTACACGAAAGTTACTCGAAAATATTTTTCTAAAACGCAGTAACGGCAAAATGTGAGGTGGCTATCTTATAGTAAATTTTTGTCCGGTTACGAATATACTAATGTAAACGCGATCCGATACGTATTAGAGGCAGAAATTACATTTCTATTGCTGTCAATAAGTGTTAGTAACGGTGGCGGACCGTGTTGAAAACATGACCACGAAAATTCTTAGCAACGCACATTGCACTGCATACAACAATGTCGGAAAGTATAATAGCCATGGAAATGAACAATTTTTTCAAAGCGCATTCTTGAATTGTTGTTAATTGTTGTTCGTATTAGCATTGAAAACTTTTCGCCAGAAAGTTCGTAGATATTGATCGACGCGCTCGCTTATCAACGCGTCAAACAGAGCGTTTTCCTAGTACACATATCCATCGAATAAATTTCAAAACAATGTGCTTTCAAATAAAATGGGATTTTCTTCGTGGGTTTAGTGGTGAGACTGGAATGTAAATGGGAGGTGTGGGCCAGATGAGATGGCTTGGCGGGCCGCATGCGGCCCGCGGGCCGTATGTTGGGCACCCCCTCTAAGATGATACTAGCTTGGGTATCATGCCATGGGTTGGGTCCATGCTGTGACTGTACTAGATGAATTTGGATGAAATTGTGAGTGTGAGTTAAAAATAAGTAATCAAAGACTTGTAATAAGAGTTATTCAACTCATTTGCGCAAACTGTACGTACCTACCCAGCTTAACCGTACCTACTTTGGACTTCTTCATAATGTAATATTTCAGTTTGTGGTGTTTGGAAAAGGCAATAGTTGTGAGGCTGAATGTCCTAGGCATGTATATTTGTATGACATTTTCATTTACATTGTATTTAATTTTTATTCTCACACATTTACGAAATGTACACAATTAAGGCAAGTATCACAATAACAGTACTTACCTATGTAGAGGTAGTGAAATATGGTGATAACGAAATTCGAGAACATATTTAAATGTCCGTTTTAGTGCTAGAAAAAGCACATTTTGAAATAGCAAATTTCACTCAATCTCACGTAGGCTATAACGCGAAATCGCAAACGAAATTGTATGCAACTGGTCAAAACGCTAACTAACTCGAGAGTCATGAAATTGAGCTTTCAAGTGCGTGATTTTGTGTCATAAAAAAATAAACACAAAATAAGTTTAAAATATTTAAATTTGGCGCAATTTTGGCGCAGTGTCACTTGCGTAAAATTTGGCGCAAAAAAGTGGAACAATCATTTCCGTTCCCGACACATCGCCCGCCCGTACCCTTGCGTACCGGAGGCGAGTGCTCCGTATTTTTTTTTTTTTTGCAATGTTAACAATTTCCGGGAAATGGCGAAATTTGAGTTTTTATGGCACCATTTCTCATTACCTCTACTGATTACTGAATAGTATATTGAAATGAAATAACAGGTAAAGCTTGAGTGTGGCCAAGAATCAGCACTCACCTTAAAATATTCCTTGTTGAAACAACTCTGGTTGGGCGCTAGGCACCAGCTACGTCATTGTTTCCGCCCATCTCCCGAGACATCATCTGCTCGATGATTTTTCCGTATGCTACGTAATTTTTAATGTATTCTTTTAAGTGGTTGTAAACGTCGACGCTTTAATCTTAAATTATGTCGTTACGTATTTCAAGTCTGAGCATGAACAATGAAGTAAATCCATGCAATTTCTTTGTACAACTTTTGGCAAATGAACGATATTACTCAAAATTCATATTCAAACCTTCCCACGTTTTTAGATACGAACAACTACGTAAGTGTATGAGCGTCTAGTTCCCTTGAATCGACGGAAGCTTCCTGAATTATAATTGAAATACAAATAGTTACTTCACTGAGCTACGTAGTGACATTAGTTGAGGAGAGCCTGAGCTGAGTTGAGATGAGACGAAATGACTTCTGTTATGTTTTGTGAGTTGTGTAGGATTGTCGATGGACTTATGAGATGTTCTCGTTGTCAACAAGTTTATTATTGTTCAAAACAACATCAAACGCAACATTGGCATAAGCATAAATCATTTTGTAAAAAGAATCGCATTGACAAGACCAAGGATGCAGACCAACAGCATGGTGTAAATTCTGCGTGGACTGTCACTAAACATCCAGATTCAGTCAAAAGTAAGGTTATTGGTACGCCTCCTACTCAGCCTTCTGCTGTAAATGATACTGTCGACACTAGGAAAGAAGATATTAAAGATACAGATGCGGATGGTACATGGGACTCTTCTGTTTTGTACGAAGGTAGTTCAGAGGCAGAAATTCTCAATGAACCAGTTGAGGTCCTAAGTCCAAAATTCGATTTCCGTGACAGTTCATCTAATAATTCTTTAGATAGCAACATTTCATATTCTAGTGACATGCCTTCAAAAGAGACAGGGTTTGTTGTGGGTCATAAAGATGACTTTAAAGATTTTTCGGATATAAGTTTAAGTGATTTTACACTACCGCCATTTCTACATCGAAACAGTAAAGACCAGCAAGGGATTATCGAAGAAATTTCCCGCACTGTGGTTCGAGACATGGATGCTTATGGAGTGTGTGTTGTGGATAACTTTATGGGACCAGATAAGGGTCAAGCTGTGTTGGAAGAAGTAAGTGAAATGTATACTAAAGGAGTATTTCAAAATGGACAACTCGTTGGTAATAAAGTGAACAATGATCTTAAGACAATTCGTGGTGATCAAATCACATGGATTAACGGTAAAGAAGATTGCTCTAAAAATATTGGCTTACTAATTTCGTTGGTGGACAGTGTAATCATACGTGCCAATAAAATGAAAAACAATGGGAAATTGGGCGATTACAGCATCAATGGAAGGACAAAGGTGAGCCATAACTTAGTCTAGTAGTGTTTATCGTGGAAAAAAGAGCTGCAATCTGCTCTACCAAAGCCAGTGAGTTGTCATGATAGATGTGTGGTCTTGTGTTAAAATGTCACTCACTGATGCAGACTAGAAAGGATGAGTAACAAATTGTTGCCAGCGTCCCGGTCCGTTGCCTGTCGTATTTTGTGGGAACAGGGTGGCTAAGCAAAGAGTTCTCTTCTTTTCAGTGGAAGTGTTAGATGGGTAGTATTCATATGATTACATTGTCATTTGAAGTTTTTTTTTTAATACAGTGTAAACATGTAAACACTTTTATCAAGTTTTAATTTTCACGATGAAGAATGGTCAGCCAGAGTTTTTTCAAACCAAGCAGGTTATTGCTAAGTGTTGACTAGAGAGAGGTGAGCGCTTGAGTGGATGTGGACTCACTTTGAGTCACGAAACGAGCAAACATTCTCCACTCACGCTCAGTCACGCACTTAGGTTTAATGTCACTGCACACTCACATTAACAGGTCATATTTCTCTACTACACTCTCGCATCATACACTCATGCAAGATGCAAGAGTCATGATTTGACTAACGCATAATTGAATAATAATACTAAAAATAACAATAACAAAAAATGTTATTGTTTTTAATGTCCTACTTTTTCATTTCACTAACATTTAGGCCTACTATTCTATCTTTTTTTTATCAGGCCTATCCATGCTTAATAGGGAAGGCTCACACATTTTTTTATTTGCTTTCTGGTTACCTCAAGTTAAAATAAGCGGGAAATAATTGGTTTCGGCTCGAAAGGTGCATTAACATCGCTTTAACAGCAAGTCAAAGATATTGCTGTCAAAACACGCTCAGAAACGGACCTGCGCCATCTTGCTCGTGATTAAAAGGTTCTGACTTCATAACTCTGTAAACAATCATTTTATATCATACAAATAGTACTGAAATCCCACAATTTAGTAGATTATTGCTCTCATAAGACTTTGACTGAATCAACGTTTATTTCTAGTTAGTAAATGAACACTGATCAACATTAATTTACAACAATATGTTAAATAATTGCATTATTTTAAACTTGTTTTGGTAAATACTGTATCAAAATGTATTTTCTGAAGAAAACAGTGGTATAAAAGACATTGTTGTAAAGTCACTGCATCCTAGATATTGTAAAATGTCCAACTTAATACCGTTGATATTGTTAAGAATACTTCAAGGAGGCAGTTGTTGACAAGAGTTATGACGTCACGAGCCGTTTTTCAATTACGGAGCGGGAAGTTCCAAATTTCAAACTTCAAATGCTAATAGAATTAGAAATATACACTTCTCAGATATAAAAATTATATAGCCCGTACTTTTAGATAATGGCCTTCCTCTTTTAGGTACTTTGAGGAATATTTATTTTTCATGAGCCTTCCCTATTTAAGCGAGCGAAGCGAGCGTTTCCACTTGACTCTTATGGCACTTCGTTCGTTTTTTTTTTTTTATATATTTTTTTTTTTATGTCCGTCGATAGCGGTCGAACGGAAAGTCCGATCAACTTGAAATTTGGACCATCCACAAGCCTCGATGTGGATTGAAGGTGTATAGTTTTGAGGCAAAATCGTTCGAAAAGTTACAAAGTTACACCATAGTTACTGCAAAATATTTTTCTGAAACAAAATGGCGGCAAAATGTGAGATAGCCAGATTTTTCTACAGATTTTTCCGGTCACGAATATGTTAACGTAATGGCGATCTGATAAGTATTGGCAAAGTTACACAAAAGTTACTCGAAAATATATTTCTGAAACACAGTAACAGCAAAATGTGAGGTGGCTATTTTATAGTAAATTTTCGTTTGGTCACGAATATACTAATGTTAACGCGATCCGATACGTATTAGAGGCAGAAATTACATTTCTATTGCTGTCAATAAGTGTTAGTAACGGTGGCGGACCGTGTTGAAAACATGACCACGAAAATTCTTAGCAACGCACATTGCACTGCATACAACAATGTCGGAAAGTATAATAGCCATGGAAATAAGAACAATTTTTGCAATGCGCATTCTTGAATTGTTGTTAATTGTTGTTCGTATTAGCATTGAAAACTTTTCGCCAGAAAGTTCGTAGATATTGACGCGCTCGCTTATCAACGCGTCAAACAGAGCGTTTTCCTAGTGATTAACATACAGGTAGGTAGGTTACATCCTTAGTTATCTAGTTGGCTGTGAGGGGAGGCTCAGCTTCTAACAATTTGCGTGCTAGTTGATGTTTGTTAATGACCATTGCATTTGCAAGCTGGTACATAAAGTCTTCTGCAAACTAGTTACTTTGTGAATAAGTTACTCATTGAATAAATACCTAATAGGTCTTAAGTACTACTCTAGAATACGTCTGTGTCTGCCGTAAGTCCATCCTGCTACACATGATAAGTAGGCCTAAGTACTGAGGGTGCTTTCCACACAAATAGATTTCTTATCTCTTAGAATCATTGGCAATTTGTAAAGTGTTGAAGAAAAATAGCAGTAAATGCTGAAAATGTTTTTCTTGATTGGGTATAAAATATTAGAAAGTGACACGCACAATCACAATACAAGTCTACGAGTCGCGCGTGATTCACGGCACTAGCTCACCTCTAGTGTTGACTGACAAATGGAACAATAAACATCCCACTCCTGCAGTACTGAATAGCTTTGATTCCCAAGGGGAAAAATTATAGCCTAACCTAGACCCAGCCACTTAGGTTTAATTTCTTCTTTTGCCATCATAAGTCTAGGCCTACTAACCTACCTAAAGGCTTATGTTTAGCCCACTTTCAGTTGAATATCTAGGCTTGTCCAATTGGTAATTTGTTGCAAGGCCCAGTTTAATGAATACCTTGCTAAAAATCAGTTCTTGCACCAGTAACTGAGTGGTCAATCAAAGGAGCTATAATATGCCTCCGCAACCGCTTGTTAGCCTACCTAAAATAAATATAGACTGTATCAAATAACCAATCAATTCTTTATTAAACCGAACGACAACACCCCCTATAGGGAGCTAAAATGCAACTACATAAGATAAAACAAAAAACATTGTTAACAGACGGTAACTTATGAAAAAGTAAGATACTCTTTTTAAATTACTGTTTTGGCATTAAACTATATTGTGTAGGCTCAAACGAATTTTAAAATATGTAGTAAGATAAGAGGTTTGTTTTTTGTCCTGCATAGCCTGCACCGCCATGTTATTTTGTCTCCGTGCAGGTTACACTGCTCGCGTTATTTTGTCCAGTGGACGTTACACTAGTGCAGCGGTGTAGCACCGGCTACCGAGCTGGTGTGGCAGTGCAGTGTAAGAAAATCTGGCATCAACTTGAATTCACATATGGTTGTTATTTTAAGTAGATACATCGGCTGCTATTTACATTTAGAATAATTATTTAGTTGAGATCTGATGTTAGGCTATACATTTCAAACCATTGTGAAAGACTTTATCAAATTTAAATATTATTTCACACATCAGCCGTTGCTACACCGGAGTGTATTTTTGTCTTCCTTCAGTGCAACGTGCATGCCTTCCACTAGCCTATTGCGTATTTCTGGCCTGCACTGTAAAGCTGCACCGCAAGAAAGTGCAGGACAAAAAAACAAACCTACAGTCTTCTAGATTACAGTTTTAGGATTGAGCTTTCTGTTGCATAGGCCTACCTACATATTATTGTATATGCAGACATAAATTATACAATAAAAAAGTACTAAGAAACAATGCAGCACAATGCAGAAACAAATAATGCAGCTTCTAATCATGACATGATTTCTATTTTTTTATGGTAAGCTGTAAACAACAATAAAATGATCATCATAGGCTACCGGTACCTAAGTACCGGTAAGTTACATGTTTTAACTAATGGTTATCTATGCATTGTACCCTCTTTGAACACCTAATTTCAATAAACAAAAAAAAGTCAATGTCAATGAAAAATGAAATAAACACTTTTCGTGTGTGGGGGTGGGCCGGGTTTACGTTTAATTAAAGTTAAACCAGGGTGTCTACAAGTCTGGAAAACCTGGAAAACCTGGAAAAGTCAGGGAATTCTGTTCAACTGGAAAAGTCAGGGAAATTGTTAATTTTCAGTATAATTTCTGGAATTTCCTCAATGTATGACAAATGTGTATTTTGTAATTTCAATGCCATTTTTGGGTGATGAAACTGGAATTCCATACAAAAACTAATTTTTTTTTTTGGGTTGCTGTATTTCAAAATTCCCACCCATATCAAGCTAGTTCCAGTAGATGGTAACAGATTGCACTAACTTATACACATTAAAGAAATGCTCCAAGATCCCATTGGATTTAAATTGAAACACAAGCCTCAAGCTGCTTTACTTAAAAACGGTCTGATTGCGGTCTGATTGAGGATGAGATGAAAGCTATCTCCAAATAATTTTAAATTATTTGGAGATAGCTTTCATCTCATACCTTTTCATCTTTACCTTTCATCTTTACCTACATAAAATCACTATCCATTGATTTCATTCATAGTTAGCCCTTTGGCACTAATCGTACAAATACATATGCCTATATCCTAAGGCATACCTATGCCTATCCAAAGGCTTATTAATAATCATGTATTTTTATGGATCTATTAAAGTTTAAACGCTTAGATTTGTATGGACTTTTTGTTTCTTCTTTCCCCGTGCATTTCCCCTCGTTTATGCAGCCTACTTGTTATTACGTCAGTCTGGAAAACTATGGATTTCAGTCTGGAAAACCTGGAAAAGTCAGGGAATTTGGTATCTTGATTTTTGTAGACACCCTGAGTTAAACGTTTAGGACTTTAAACGCTTTTTCCCCATCCCTAGACTGTCCCAGAATTCATGGAAGTTTCCTTTCCTAACAAGTGTGTATTTCTAAATTTCGTTATATGCCTATAGTAGGGAGTTGTACAAAGTAACATGCTAAATGTAATATTATAACATCTTTTATAACTGAATAGTATAGGCAATAAATAATTAATACATAGCATTTCCAAAAATCTTCCTATAGCCTATGTGCAATTTTGTACTTTTAGCAAAACGCGTTTTGAATCAACTGGCCCAACAAGGTAAAATTATACATGGTGATTGAGGCAGGTCAAGTGATGCGTGCCAACCTTACTTGGCGGCGTGATCGGCAAACCAAGAGTTTCCCCGGGTTTTGTTTCTGTAATGTTGGTATCGTTGTGGGGTGAAGGCTACCCGCTGGTCGAGGTGATGTGTCCGTACACCATGTGCGCTTAGTCACGTAGACCACGTTACGTTGTTCGATATTTGTACAACACGTACTATCCGTCCAACTAACGTACCCCCTTCTCTAAACACACCTATGTAATTACCTTTTGACCTTCACGCAAAGTCTATCTTTAGCTTACTTGTTGAGTACAACTTGGCTTCCTTATCCTTTGGGAAATAGCTGTGAAGGGGAAGGGTAAACCGGACGATGTTTGTGGATTAAAGGGATGTCCGGTGCAAGGAAACTGAAATGACAGCTCAGCAGCGCACGTGCCGCGTAAAGTAACTCATGAGTCATGAGTCAACATTACTCCTACTGCTTCATAACAAGTGCGAAGTGCCCGAGTGGCGAGTATAGATGTTACCGCATCATTTTACCTACTGGTTCGCACGCAGAGTAAACACTATTGCGGACGTATGTCATTGTCGTACGTTACCGAGATTGGGAACATCAAATGCGTACTACTTATCCTGACGACTGAATCCCGTTTTCTATTTTATTATCAATCCGTGGATGGGCATCGTTCAAATATTTACAAGCAAATATTACCTAACAACAGTGATAGATAACCAACAAATGGAGGAATAGTAGTGTTATAGGGTTAAGTTAACTAGATGTAACACAAAATACACACAACGAACCATAAAGGTAAACTTGCCCCTAAATAACCGTACCGATGTGTTCGTCATAGCCAATCAGCGATCGGTATATGAAATTGGGGCTCGCCAGTTGGCCATGAATCGCTCGATCTATGGAACAAGTATAGTTTGTTGTATACGATGTAGGTATTCTATGGGGCAGCCGGCAGAATTAGGGTGGTTGAAGAATTCTTCAATACGAAAGAAGGCTTCACACAAGAGAGATGGTTTCAGTGATGATTTCAGACATTTTTCCTAGGGGGGGCTGATAAAAATCTGGGGTGTTGCTAAATTAGTAACTAATTTTATGGCTTTTTTTTGACGCCGTGACAAAAGGCAGGGGTGAAGGGGGTTACGGTCTCTGTTAGTGCCATCCTTTCAGTTTTCGAATATGAGGTGATTCATATTTGCCATTCTTACCTTTACCTAACATCGTTTAAATAGAAAATAAAATGGGAACAGGTTATTTTCTTCTTCTGGGTTATTTCGTCGTGTATATAACCCAGAAGAAGAAAATAATCTGTTCCCATCTACGGGTCGTGAAAGCCTCCAACAACTTAGAAAATAAAATGTTGCAACATTTATGTAGATGAGTTTTTTCGTGGAAATCGATTTATTTTCTAGTCCTATATGAGGTGGAAAAATATACCTCATTTTCTTGTATTTTGCATTTTTTTTGCAAATTTACATTACTTCATGTGATTTTTTCAATCTGCTAGGGGGGGCATTTACAACTGCCGGGGGGGGCTCCGCCCCCCCCGGGATATGCCTGAAATCATCACTGGATGATTTTAGCTTGCTTATTTATACTAAGCTCAAATAGTCGCATGCTCATTACTTGCCAATAAACTGTTCGAGACGCGAGTGAGAAATACAAAATGCACCCAACTTTAATCATAAATAAATGTTGGCCATGTGAATATGATACCAAACATTAACAATACTGTGTCAAAAAAATCATCCTTCTTTATTGTGGGAACCAGTGTAAGATTGATTGATTGATGTAGGCCTTTTAGTAAGGCCTTATCTTCTAGAGCGCGTGAGAGTTCGGGGCGAGGGGGAGGGGTGTAAGTTTCAACTTTTCAAGGTCCGAGGTAGGCCTACTGGAACGGGATCCACATATTTTGTATGTAGGGCCTGCGTAGTATTTGTTTCGCGTATACAGTAAACAAACTACAACTATGAATGAAGAAAGACGAAACGTTCAAGTTGAATGAAATTATCACTAGGAAAACGCTCTGTTTGTTGCATTGATAAGCGAGCGCGTCCATATCTACGAACTATCTGGCGAAAAGTTCTCAAAGCTAATAAAAAACAACAATTAACAACAGTTCAGGAATGCGCATTGCAAACATTTTTCTAATTTCCATAGCTATTATACTTTCCGACATTGTTGAATGCAGTGCAATATGCGTTTTCGTTGTCATTCCTTCTAGTGTTTTCAACAAGGTCCGCCACCATACTAACAGGCTGCAATAGAAATGTCATTTCTGCCTCTTATACGTATCAGATCGCGGTTAATTTAGTATATTCGTGATCGGGCGAACATTTACTATAATTTAACCACCTTACATTTTGCCGTTACTGTGTTTCAGAAAACTATTTTCGAGTAACTTTCGTGTAACTGCTCATACTTATCGTCATAAAATGAACATATTCGTGACCGGAAAAATCTTTATAAATATGTGGCCACCTCACATTTTGCCGCCATTTTGCTTCAGAAAAATATTTTGCGGTAACTAAGGTGTAACTTTGTAACTTTTCGAACGATTTTGCCACAAAACTATACACCTTCAATCCTCATCGAGGTCTGTGGATGATCTAAATTTCAAGTTGATCGGACTTTCCGTGCGACCGCTATCGACAGACATAAAAAAACAAAAAAACAGAACGAAGTGCCATAAAGGTATAATGGAGACGCTGGCATCGCTCGCTTAGTAATAAATCGTAAATAACAATTACAACAAAACAAACTATTATACTACAAAAAAAAAATCAAGAACAAGAAAAATGAATTGAGAAATTAAATCAAATCGAATCAATCAAATCAAATCTATATAGGTACTGGTAGGCTACTTGGTTCTGATCTTACGATGCGGTAATTAGATATATTCATTGTCAAAACAATAAACGATGAGGTCACCATATCCACCGTGACCGTGTTCGTTTTGATCACGTATACGCAGGGATATTTATTGAGATGTTTCAAATCCTTGGTTGTATTGTATTGTGAAAGTGTTAAATTTAGCATACTGCGCGCATAGCAATAGCATAGCCTGCATGCTTTGCAGTGCAGCTTGCAATGCCACTTTGGCATTGGACGAATTTCAGCGCTCTTTTTGGAGTGGACGATGATAATGATGGATTATGGACCTATGGTACAAGAAGCCCGTTCGCAGTTTCCACTCACGTCATGTTAAAGATCTTTTCAAACGTTTGGTTTTCGTTGGGATTCTTTTCAGTTAAAATTTGTCATAATTTCATAAAGTCTCATATTGTTGTAAAATGGAAACTGCAACTTTTATAACAGAAGCCACGGCACGGCAAGTTGACCGTTATGACGCGTGTTATTATGATTAGTGACTGGCGCGGCGACTTGTCTTTGTCTTGTTCACTCACCTTGTGAAGGCGTTCGTGCCGATTGGCGAACCGTTTATCATTGTGGGTACGTTGTGCAATCACTTGTTGTGGAAACGTGTGCGCGGTGCATTCCTCAACGGTTTGCGATGGATTTCATTTACAAACAAACAAACCCGGCCAGGGGCCACTATTTCCACTATTTCACGGGCCCCTTATCAACCAACATCCAACAGTATTTATTTACCGTAGTACTGCGCATGTGCTTCATAGGTATATATACTAGTTTCGTTTGTAGATCTACTTCGCGCCCACAATTTCATTGTCAAAACATTGACTTATAAATTATAATAGTAACTGCATGGTCAAAAGAAAAGAGGCGCCGATCAGAAGGTGCTCTGGAAGGGACCTGAAACTAAACTTCTATAACACAACATGTATGACTAATAAGGCTTGTAAACTCTACTACTACTACAAAAAAAAGCGGAAGACTGCATTTAGGAATGTGTTAAAGAACGCCGTGAATCTGTTGATGTTCGTTGAAACAGCGTCCGTTAATGTGGATAACGACGTTAGGGTTTGTTTGACTCGTTGCTGTAGTGGGTTTATTCTGCTTCCAATGTAGTATAGATCCGTGGTTCGATTCCCGGTTCGGATGGCTTTTCTTCGGAACTTGACCTTAATCTATCTTTAATGATAGTGACTTTGGAGCCGTCATGGCAACGAAGCACATACTAAATCGTATAAGCAGTGGCGTAACTAAGGGGGGGGGGTTTAGGGGGTTAAACCCCCCCCCCCCCGAAACTACATCGAGAATGATTGAAAGATAAGATCTTTAAACCACTTCAGTGTATAACAATCGCAACAAATAACATTTTCATAATATTTATACACTTCACTTAGATAAGATATATAATTTCTTTCAATAATTCAATTATATTTATGATTTCATTCATCTACAACTAATATACCTTTCGCTCGAACCAGTAAAAGTGAGGGTACCCATAAATAAAAATGCATTAATCTAATATTACAATATCACGTTCTGTGGATTAAAATTTAAGTGTATGTGACGTGACCACAATGTTTCACTTCATGTTGAGATTATATTGAACAACCATAAAACATTAAAAACACAATTTCTATGCAATTCTTATTTAGAACTATAATTGTTAATGCCCACTGTAACACTGTAACTTCAATATAATACAAACAAACGAGTAGTCGTTCGAGTAGTATGCTTTAAGTCTAAAAGGCACGAAATAATTACAAAAGTGAAAAAAAATTTCGCCTTCGGCGAAATGGCCTCCGGCGGCTGGATCTGCGCCCCAAACCCCTTTCAATCCGCGTATCTCACTTTTCCCTAACTAACCCCCCCCCCCCCCCCCCCCCGAAATAATTCCTAGTTACTTCACTGCGTATAAGATGTCCCCCACTGAAAATCAGTTCTTGTAACTAAGTAGGTCGCCTATGGTACGAATTCACTCCTATTTAGTAATGGCGGTTTGGTGGTAACCATGGTTTCAATTCAATACGTAGTAGTCGCCATGTTTGTCGTTGCAAATCTCCGATTACCGGCTAACTGGAGATTAAAAGTTTGGTGAAACCGGCCGTATAAAATACAAATTTATTTATCTATTTAATAATAGAAGGCGTCGAACGTGTGCGACCTGTTGACAGTATGGGTCCCAACCCAAGGCACCTCAGCTGCTGGACTCTCGATTACCCTCGCGGGCGGAACAAACCAACCACCGACAGGCTTACGTGCGCCAAGCGTGCATTGATCGGATGGCTTACGTGCGCCTACCAGAGTACGACCATTGAGTTTGTTAGTTAGTAAGTAAGTAAGTATTTATTAGTCCTAACTAACAAACTCAGTGGTGCAACTTGTCCACAGAACCACGTTGAGAGGCCGTTGTGGTTGCAGTTGCAGTTGGTTGCAGTATCGGGATATGCTCATCATCACAACCAGGCGCGTAACAACGGCGGGGGTTGGGGGGGGGGGGGGGGCGCCGAGTATGTGGGGGCTCAGGGGCTGAAGCACCACTAGCAAAACCACTAATAAAGGTACAGTAGCAGTAGGTGGTAGTAGTAGTAGTTGGTAGGGTGGGCGCCCATCGCCCCCCATAATTGTCCGACCAAAGATCACAATAATTTAATCGTCCACGGCACTGGTGGTAAGACATACTCTCTGCCCCCCCCCCCCTTCATCTTTTAAGTGGTTTCAGTTTAGTAGTGATAACATTAACTCAAAAAAATCCTTCTGGATGTATAATGAATCAATCTGAAGTCATTTTTCAGGTATTTGAGAAGAGAATTTTGTATGATTTTTTTTGCGTCCAGCTGCTGGGGCTCTGCCCCAGACCCCGTTCTTCCGTTCAAACGAATAACACCGCAAATAGCGAAATCTCCTGTTTTACACAAAATAACCACGAAATCTCTCAGAACTGCCATCTGAATTTCCATTTAACAGTGAACGAAATAAAATTAAATAAATTTTGGACACTTTTTCATATCAGGGCTATATATTATATTTATTTCGCCAACACGTTTTACTTTACTCTACACAAAATAACACCGGTAACCACTGAAAACGTCATTTTTAAAACGAAATTTCGAAAAAATAACCCATTTTCACGGGGCTCTACTGATAAGGATGGTAAATAGACTATAGACTGGACAACACTTCTTGTCAACATGTGACTGCAACGTCACTGATAAGGATGTGTGGACACTGAGTCTGTCTGTAGTCTGCACGGCAAATATTCTTCGCGTCATTATCTCGTGTCCTAAACCCGGAATCGAACACTCGGAATATATAGGCTGGTCGGCCGTGGCGACGACGCGCTCGCGATGGGCCGGGTTCGAGTCCCGCCTCGCAGGAGATGCAGTGGCGTAGCCAGTAGGGGGGCAGGGAGGGCGAATACCCCCCCCCCCCCGCCCCCTTGTGTTGGTGCCCCCTAACCATTTGAATTGTTCCACTTCAAAGTACCAAAAATACATATGTGAAATAATAAATACGTAAGTCCTTATTGTGACACCTTCAAACATTGCTTCAATTTCTTCCTGTTTAGAACCATCCAGTTTTTCCGATGAAAGGAAATATTCTAGCTTTCCAAGATTTGGCACTTTTTTTTGCAAAAATTACATTTCTCATTCACTTATTCATAGTTCCCAAGTGACATCACAGCGGCCATGATTACGACACAATTGATGCGGACCAATCCCAGATCATTGGCAAATACTATTGAAATTTAATAAATAAGCCTAATTTAGAGCTTAAAAAGTAAACATAAGTAATATACAAATAAAATATTAACACACATACCAATTTTATCCCAAAAACAGACTGAATTTTAATGAGCTAAGAATTTATGAGTTCTATCACAACAGCCCTCAATTGTTTCTCCACGGCAACGTAAAAGTTTGGTCACAAATGTGGCCGCCACGCGCACAGATGTGACGTACGTGCAACCTATGAATTACTGATGAATATTACTCATTCCGTGCTTTATACTGCAATCTTTCTGCAGAATGTGAAAAGCTTAATGTTGACACGTCATTATTTGAATTCTTTCAAGCTAACGACATGCTAAGTGTTTATCCAAATTTGTCCACCTTGTATCAAATCTATCTTACTTTACCGGTAAGTAAGAGCCAAAACCTGGCTACGCCACTGGGGACATGGGTTGACAATGATGCCGATGTATGGACATCAAGTACCCCTTGCAAGAATTGTCCCATATGCTAACGAAATAGCCGAGATTTCTCTAGTTCCTACCATTAGAGTCCATTTGAAACACGTCCATTAGAGATAATTTACAACCTTGGGTTGGATATCTGACAGCGGGCGTGACTAATTAAGCTTGTGCACTCTATTACAAAAAAGCCAGAAGACTGCGCTGCGCTTACGATATGTGAATGAACAGTGTAGGAATGATGAAAGGGGCGGTAGATAAGGATCCGAGCTTGGTATATGAGATTGGGGTTAGTATAATATCTTACCAGCCTAGCAGCCTGTTTCGCTGTAAGATATGCCTTGTAGCAGAGCTGTTTACCAGTCTATTACTTGATACCAGCGTTTACTACAACCACATGATTTCGATTCCATATTACCAGCAGCCTTTACCAGCAGCCTGTTTCGCTGTAAGATATGCCTTGTAGCAGAGCTTTTTACCAGTCTATTACGTGATACCAGCGTTTACTACAACCACATGATTTCCATTCCATCAAACACCGTGGTGGTGGTAGTGGAAATAGAAAGAGAAACCAATGTGACCACAGATGATTAATTATACACTAGTAACTGTACCGTGTGCGGATGCTGGCCGACGTGCGTATAACTGCGTGTGCGTGCGTCGCTCGTGTACAGGTGCACGTAACATGCGTAGTACGCACGTGTCTCGTACGCTTTCCGTCGAATCACCACCCAACAACAAATGAAGCCACAGTCATCTTACCCGCGTGTAAAATTTTAAATTGATTCCTACTCTTGTCGTTTGTATCATTATGTTTCCACCCGTACCGTTTTTGTAGCATTTTTCTATTTGTCCAGTGTTTAGCCAAGTTTAGCTTTATATTTTTGAAACTTTTACCAAGTTGGACATAAAATATCCACACTCCCACTAACTTTCCTTTCGGCACGGCAGGTCGACATTGTATGCTAGTACCAACGTAACTAGGCTCATACCGACCTTAGATACTGATCTGCTTCACGCACGTTGTTTCAACGAAAATCAACAATTTCCTGGCGTTATTTAATACATTTGAAAGGCTGTCTTCCGCTAAGTATCCTCATTAGTCACGCCCACTGTGTTAGAAATGTCCAGGTATCCAACCCTAGGTCGTAAATTATCCGTAATTGACCTGTTCCAAGTAGACGGTAAGACATAGGAAGTATTTTAAAGTAGACAATCAAGTTTGTACTATTGTACTCGGGTATTTCGTAAGCATGACACTAGTTATGGTGAGGCAATAATATACAGTGAATGGCGTTCCACGGTTTCGCTGCCCATCAGGGCACGGGAATGAATAAATGATAAATAAAACCAGTTTATTCATAATTGTGCGCTGATATCATCTAGAGAAAGAGACAACCATCTGGGTTATAGATAGACAACAGTTAACAAACCTTCCGCATCCGCATGCCATAACGTTTAACGGCCACCTTCAAATTATCGTGTCACATTGTAAGCGACCTTTCGAGGGGTAAATTCGTGTGACAATTGCCATATTAGCATATCATGTATCATCAATATATTTGGACGGACAAGTCGTGTTGTGCAGTAGGCAATAATAAATGGATTGAATAGATTCTAAATATTAAATTACAGTTTATTAGGAAAACACAAGTAAGATGTACTACATGGTTACGTTAAAAGACAAGAATAACATGTGGTTGCTATATGAAGTCAAGGTCTTATAATAATATTCTGTGACACCACAGTCAAAGGCTGTGTGATGGATTGTTGCCAAACTTAACACATTAAATATATACATAGCTGCCAACATACAAGGACTTAGGATACATCATAGATTCCAACACCCTCACTTAAACTAAGTACTTGTATTATATGAACAACACCAATATAAATCAAATAACACCTAGGCTACTTGTATTATGAACAACACCAATACAAATCAAATAACACCTAGGCCTTTCAAACAAAATTCATGCTTGTCCTTTGGCAGAGCCTTGGTAAAAACGTCAGCCAACATTTCTGAACCAGGTAGATGGGTGACTTTCACCATACCTAACTTAACCCATCCACGAATTTGGTGATACTTGGTGTCAATATGCTTCGTTTTATCATGAAAAATTTCATTTTGACACAATTTTACTGCTCCCTGATTGTCATTGAAAATTTCAACTGTTTCGAAATTATTGAAAACTTCAGACAACAAGCCCATTATGTAAATGGCTTCTTTACCACATTCGCTGATTGCAACATATTCAGCAAATGTTGTACTGTCAGCTAGAGTTTTTGTTTTTTGTTTTCTAGATCTCCAGCTAACAGCAGCTCCTGCAAACCTAAAAACATATCCAGTGTAGGATCTTCTGTCCATGATACAATTAGCATAGTCTGCATCTGCATAAGCAGTAATTAATCCTTCATCTTTATGAAAATTGAGTCCAACATTGAATGTCCCCTTTAAGTATCTTACAACTCTTTTTACAGCCTTATAGTGTTCCTCATCATGACAAGTATTAAATTGACTGAGGTAGCTCACAGCATAGCTGATATCTGGCCTAGTGCCTATAGCTAAATACATCAAACTACCAATTAACTGCTGATACAGGGAATCCTTAACATCAGATTTTTCGGCAGCATTTAGCTTATTGCCAACAACAAGCGGCACATGCACAGGTTTACATTCATCTAAGTTGAATTTTGTTACAATATCCCTAGAATATTTTTCCTGGTCTAGTTTAATAGTACCCCGATTTCTATTTCTCGTTACTTTCATTCCAAGACATTCCTTGACAGGACCAAGGTCTTTTGCTTTAAATGATGCTGAAATTGCACTTTTAAACTTACAAATAGCATCCTTTGAGTTTGAGAAAATATAAAAATCATCTACGTGCAGTCCAATAGCCATAAAATGCCCATTATCCCTGTTGGTGTACACACAAGGGTCATGTTTACTTTTAGTGAAACCATTACTATCAAGGAAACTATTTATCTTATCGTTCCACGACCTAGCTGACTGTTTCAAACCATATAAGCTCCTCTGCAGCTTACAGACCAGATGTTCATTTCCCTCGTTTACAAAACCCTCAGGTTGCTCCATATAAATATCCTCATTTAGATCCCCATTGAGAAACGCTGTAGTTATATCAATGTGATCTATCTCTAGGTCAAGCTGAACGGCAACTCCAAATAAAATTCTAAGAGAGGATAACTTAACAACAGGCGCGTAAGTTTGATCATAGTCCTTCCCTGGTACTTGGGTAAAGCCCTTTGCTACAAGCCTGGCCTTATAACGTGGAGTCTTTTCTAAACCTTCTTTCAGTTTGTATACCCATTTGCACTTAACAACATTTACATTTGGAGGTCTAATAACCAACTCCCAAGTTTTGTTATCGTGAAGCGCATCTAGCTCCTCTTTCATAGCTTTGTCTCATAGCTTTTTGTCACCCCGTGACTTAAGTTCTTTGAAACTCTTAGGGTCATTAGGTCCTACAACCAGAAAAGAGTACTCAAAATTAGGGTCTCTTTTAGGCACGCGTTGCCTAGCAGGGTACCTCCCCCCTAAAAGATTTTGATCATCACCTGAGCCCTCACTTTCACTGGTACTCACTGATGAGATGCTGACGTCTCCCTCAGTGACCTCTCCTTCACTTTGGGAACCCTCACTATCCCCATGGCCTACTACAACCGGAGCCGGCTGGATTTGGACCTCCATGTTGTTTTCTGGCTCATCGTCGGTGATGGGTTCTGGTTGTGCTAAACTGCTGCTAACACTACATTCAAAGAATTCAACATTCCTAACAGTTAAAACTTTGCATGGGTTATCTGGGCTAATAAGCCTATAGGCTTTTGTGTCTAGGTCATAACCCACAAAGATCATTTCCTTAGATCTTTTATCTAGCTTGGTTCTGATCTGTTTGGGAATATGCATCTGAGCTCTGCAGCCAAAAATCCTTAGATGCGACACGTCAATCTCATCGCCCGTCCAAGCTCCCTCAGGGGTTGCTCCCTTAACTGCCTTGGTGGGTGACAAGTTCTTAAGGTAGATGGCAGTGTTCATAGCTTCCGCCCAATATTTTTTAGAGAGTTTTGCCTCAAACAGCATACACCTAGTGCGCTCTCCATTAGATCGATTGCATCTCTCCGCAACACCATTTAGCTGAGGAGTATATCGAACAGTTCTCTGATGCCTAATTCCACTATCAATGAGAAATCTTTCAAATTCATTTGAAATATATTCCCCGCCACCATCTGACCTTAAGCATTTGATAGTTTTTCCTGTCTGATTTTCCACCATCACCTTGAATTCCTTAAATTTTGAAAACGTTTGGTCTTTAGTTTTCAACATGTAACCAAAAGTTTTGCGTGAAAAATCATCCACAAATATCAAGCAATATCTAGCCCCACCCCAGGAAGTTTCTTCCATTGGACCCATTACATCGGAGTGAACTATCTCAAGGATTTCTTTAGCCCTTTTTCCCTTTTTGCGAAAAGGAGCAATTGTTTGCTTACCTTCTAAACAGGTTACACATTGCTTATTTTCACATTGCTCAAATTCCAAACCTGTGACAAGCCCATTTTTAAGTTGGTTCATTCCTTTCCTACTAAGATGACCTAACCTCTTGTGCCACAATTCATGTTTGGAGATAGAGACTGCATTAAGAGCCCTCACTGGCTTCTCACATAAGTCAAGCATGTACAAACCTTCGTCATTTTTGGTACCTGAAAACTGTACAGTTCCTTTAACCTCAAAATCTGACTTATGGTAAACTTTACAAGACCTGTTATCAAATATAGGTATGAAACCATTGTTTGACATCTTATGAACAGATAGAAGCTTAGTTGAGAGTTCAGGTATGTATAAAACATTGTTTGCTACTTTAACAGACTCACCATCATCACCATTCAGACTGAATTCAACCTTACCTATACCATCACATTTCATTTTACTGTCATCGGCCATAGCGATGGCAGCATCAGTGGGTTTCAGGTCAAACATTTCATATTTGTCCCTAGCCATATGAGCTGTTGCACCTGAGTCGATGGCCCATCCAGATGATCCAGATCCGGACACCTGGGTTGTCATCGCCTTCGGCTCGGTAGTGGTCACTTCTAGGGTTTGCGTCAGGAGCGTCTTGTTGTTCGAGAACTTGTTAGATGTCCTCTTGTTGCCGCCGGACGACTCTTCATTGTTGAATGATGAGCTTCGATGTGATGTTCCCTTCCTGTTTCTCTTCGGAAGAGGACAGTCCGTGCTCTTGTGGCCCGGCCCATCACAGTTGTAGCAGACGATCGGTTTGTTGTTTTTCTTTGAGGTCTTCTTTTTCAAGAACAGCGCCGCCTCGGAACTGGAAGGTTCTCCCCGGACCCGCCGCCTCTCTGCCTCACCGAGCAGGGCCTCCTTGACCTCATTCGAGGTCAGTTTCTCGCCCTGTTTGAGGTGCCGGTGAAGCGATGAAATTAATTCCTCATATTCCTTAGATACGCCATTGCACATGGCAAAAGCGACCCACTCATCTTCGAGCGTTTTTCCTAAATCGGTCAACCTTTGAGCTGTTGACAAGATGTCCGTAATGTAATCTGTCACATTGGTAAAACCTTCTTGTTGTGTATTGAAGATTTTCCTTGTAAGCTCAAATGTGGTAGCCATACTGCATCCCTCGAACGCATTTTTGAGACTGTCCCAAGCATCCTTTGCGCTTTTTGCTGCTTGGACGTGTACATAGCATTGAGGTTTAATTGAGAGACATATTTTGGCCAATGCCCTCTCATCTTTACTCATGTTAGAAGAGTCGATGCTAACCGTGCCGTCCACATGACCGTAGAGCCCTTCTAACAATAGGCTCATACGCATAGCAAATTTCCAGCTCCCATAATTTGATTGACCGTCGAGCTTCTCAATATTAGGAGCCGACGTTGATATTGTCACTGTTTGAGCTGGTTCTGCCATTTTAACTAGCCTAGCCTAGTCTAAATTTACAAACAATAGGCCTAGTCACTTACTTGCAATTAATATTCAAAATCCACTGTTTCCACAGGCATTGAGTAGAGTTGTTATAATCTCACACTCAAATACTAGGTCCTGGGCCCATAACCTGTTGTGCAGTAGGCAATAATAAATGGATTGAATAGATTCTAAATATTAAATTACAGTTTATTAGGAAAACACAAGTAAGATGTACTACATGGTTACGTTAAAAGACAAGAATAACATGTGGTTGCTATATGAAGTCAAGGTCTTATAATAATATTCTGTGACACCACAGTCAAAGGCTGTGTGATGGATTGTTGCCAAACTTAACACATTAAATATATACATAGCTGCCAACATACAAGGACTTAGGATACATCATAGATTCCAACAAGTCGTTGGTGTTTTACTCGGTGTTTTGGTTCGGAATTCATTTATTTAAAATAATCATAATTATGTACGGAAAGCTCTTTAAATTTCCGTTGTACTTGTATGTAGGCCTGCCATGAAATCCGCTCTTACTTATTATAAATTTTCCAACATTCGATGAGAATACAGTAGTACAGTACTACAGTCATCTTTTCGGCATAGAATGGCGAATCAGCGTTCTCTATTTGAGATCGGGGCTCGCTGTTGGCCGCGTTTCACGAGCCACTCGTCTATGGCGAAAGCAAGACTTGATAATTACGGAGTGCTCTACAATTAGGTACGGTAAATTGTGATGTGATAGCAAATTTTCCGCTCACTCCGACTGCAGTTGCATGACCATGTTATCAAACCGGAGCTGTCATTTAAAGTCGTAATTCTTTCACAACAATCTTATCAGGGCTTATATTTTGCGATTGGTGACTAGTACCTTGTTTCAGGCCAATGTTGTTGACGATAATTCACAGATTATGGGCGCACGTCACTCAATGTTGTTTTGTAAGAGTGGTTGATTTGTCATACCGCCGACCGGTACTTGTTTTATATAGACAGTGCAAAGCTTGACTTGCGCGCATTAAACATAGTCAAGTAATACAGAATAGGGCCAACATTGATTGCAGCAAAAGCCGTGTACGTACGTGACGTCATCATATTTGTTGCAAAGGATGATTCCTTATCACGGTCGTGGTAATGAGAGGACCACGGTTCGAAACCATTTGGAAATGATTGGGTTCTAGATATAGCGTTACAAACACGTTGCCAAATGTTTCGGAGCACCTACAACTTGAAAGATAAGAGGAGGTCTAAGTTTAACGTGCACAAATTTTAAAGGGAAATTAACAAAATAGAATACTTCGTTCTATAGTTTCTATTGGAATAAGAAAAAAAATTAAATCAAAGGTAATAACATCCTGCAATGCGTTCTTTCACACATCCGTAAATGCGGTACAAAGGAGTACAAGCCTCATTAGTCACGCCCAAGGGGTTGATAACTCGACTATTTACACTGATTTTTTATTTCGAAATCAAAATCGCTTTATTATTATTATTATTTTTTAGGATTTTTTTTATTTCAATTAATTTTTTGATTTCATCTGATATTTATTGATTTTTTTTACCAAAATGAGTTTTGTAACAAAGATGATTTCATTTTTTTTTTTCGGTGTTTTTTTTTCGATTTTGTGATTTTGTTAGCATTTTTTTTAGAGTGTTTATTTTTATTTCAGTATTTTTTTATTGCGTCGATTTATGTTTATTTCGGTGATTTTTTTTATGTTATTTTTTTGCTTTTTACACTTTCTAAAATGTAAACCGTTTTTTTTTTTTAGTTGTCAACCCCTCAATCACGCCCGCTGTGTTAGTAATTTCCAGGTATCCAACCCAAGCTCTAATGCATCTGTTTCAAGTAGCCTAGCCCTAGATGGTAGGAACTAGATAAATCGAAAATTAAATTTGCTATTTCGTCAGCGTGATACTATAGTTACGTTGGGGCAACTTTTGCAAGGGGTATGGATGTAGGCAACTTTGAGGTTGTTGGGGCAACTTTACATGCAAATCCCTACATATTTATGTGAAACATGTGCACTCGAGCATCCACATTGAAGTGGAATGAAATGTCCCAATAAGACCTTTAACCGCAAAAATAAAATGAATGAATGAAAGTTGAAAGTAACTGTAGCGGAGAAATGATTTAGGTTTTGTTATTTTGTCGCTCTCCATTGCGTTAAGTGTATCTCGTTGAACAATGAGCAGGCAACGTTATTTTGCACCATACGTAGCGGTCCCAACAGGACAAAAATAGGTCAGTGGATATCCCAGTGAAAGAGATGTGTAACAACAATGCTATTTAGCTCTAGATTGTGTGCCTTTTCGCCTGAAGGTTTTAATCTGTTGTATAGTAATAGTTGAGTCTAATGGTGATTTGTTTATCTTTCAGGCTATGATCGCTTGCTACCCGGGCTATGGATCTCACTATGTTAAACACGTGGACAATCCTAACAGAGATGGGCGGTGCATTACGGCTATTTATTATCTTAATAAAGATTGGGATGTTCAGGTAACTATACACTTCATACTTCAAACTCAAACACTCAAACACTTCACTTCAAACTTTATAGGCCTACACAGTTGGCTTGGTGCTGTTATAAGTACCGTAAGACCCCTTTCATAGCAACACGGCATAATGTTTTTTCTGGACCGGCAGGTCACATGAACCGATCAGGGAGGCACGGCATGTTTCTGATTGGTTCCCGTGATCTGCCGGTCCGGAAAAAACGTGTTGCCGTGTTGCTATGAAAGCGGATTAAGACTTCCAAGTGCCTCGTGCAGTAGCTGCTTGAACCCATGAAAACAGCTGGGGCCAATCTTTTCACACACCGGTGTGAGCAGGGTTGTAGGCAGGCACGGGAAATGAAAATGCCACCTGTAATATATAATATAATTGGGGGAGTTATTTTTTATCAAAGTTAATGCTTGAAGCAAATCTATGTGTTTTAATTGTCTTCCGTCTGATAGCTTGTCAATAATTACATATTTTTAGATGAGCTTGGGGGGAAGGATAGGAAGGAACCAACAGCTTACCTGGTAGTAGTTGCGGCCTTCGGAGTCGATAGAAACACAAAAAAGATAGATAGATATTTTGTGTTTCTATCGACTCCGAAGGCCGCAACTACTACCAGGTAAGCTGTTGGTTCCTTCCTATCCTTCCCCCCAAGCTCAAACCAGCCGTTAAGCAAACTTACACAAATTCACAATATTTTTAGATGAGATAGAATAATAATAATTTTTCGTATGAATCCCTGTGTGTGCACCAGCTTTACCAGATGCCCCTCTTCAGGTGACTAACTAGGTATATTAGGGTATTTGGATAGTTGGGAAGGAATGACCGAGGGCTGATGGGGCTGATAAGCATACATTTAAATTGTTGTTTATTGAGGGATGAGGCCTACTGCTATCCTGTGTATATATATATTGTATTGTAATTTATAGAGCACTTTTAATGTGATATATTGATCGTTGCACAACTATTTCAGAGAAATGGTGGCTTGCTACGGATATTCCCTGAAGACCAGAGCCAAGTAGCTGATATCGAGCCATTATTCGATCGTATCTTATTTTTCTGGTCAGATCGTCGAAATCCTCACGAAGTACAGCCAGCTTACAAAACTAGATATGCCATCACCCTGTGGTACTTTGATGCATTAGAGAGGGATGAGGCATGTAAGCGGTTTCAGAATGAACGTAAGTAGTGTATTTAATATATTTTTTTGTATTCATTAATTTTATTTTTGTATTCATACTGTACTTAATGTCCACTTCACTTCATTGATAATATTCCATTTATGCATAAACTAACGTGACCAGTATTGGTTTTTAGTTATGCTACATGTCAGTAAAAACAGAAACAAAATTTGAGCTTTTCAAATAATATATTTTGTGCTACAGTACACGCAAGCAGCCATATTCTTGAGCACTTTTGCTTCCGTTGTGGTTGAAGCAAAACTGAATGCCATTTTGCAGAGTAATTTAGTCACTTGAGAAATGCAAGCTGTGAACTGAAAGCTGTGGTTGACTGGTTGGTATACATGCATATGGCTTTTACTACTACCAACAAGTAGTTGCACAATTTGCTGCGTGCAACAGTCAACATTATTAAGGTTTTAGAATTTATAATGTGTCAAGTGTGTTTATTGATCGGATCTTCCCCTCATGCCCAATAGAGAATGCTGATTCACACACACCAGGCATAATAAATAATCACTCACCCTGCTCAGTCGCCTACAACGTTTTAGACAGAAAGTATTTTTCGTAAAGCTATTTGAATTAACATTTCCTTTTTGGTGTTAGCATTATTGAGAGACAATCATAGGACAGCAAAACTATGCTAAACTTGTAGTTTTTATGTTATGCTTAAATCTTTGAAGTCATCACCTGTCCTGATATCAACTACGTAGTTGCCATTGCCCACCATGCTACTCATTAGGGAATAACCAAAGATTACAAACTAGGGAAAATAGTTCATCCATATGGGAATTCGTCTGCGCGTGTCTGAGCCAAATTATCCAAGTCTAACGTGTAGTTCGAATTCTCACCGCAAGAGTCATTCTTCCAAAAGTTTGTAACTCAAGGTCCACTAAATCCCCTGGCACGTTACGTACTAGCGATCTAGTAGACCTTGTTTAACGAAGTCAAACGCAAGGTCTACTAGATCGCTAGTAGTCGCCAGGGGATTTAGTGGACCTTGGTCAAACGTGCAGGGCTAGCGCTCCTTGCGGTGAGAATTCGAACTAGTGGTGAGACTTAAAAATGTTTACTAAAACTCGCGCAGATATTTTAACACGGCGATGAAACATCTTCCCCACTCAGTAATCTTTGGCAATAACCTAGGATTTGAAATATGCCATGCAACATGGAAATCTTCATTAGTAGGCTACAATATTTCTAACAATTGTTTTGATTCTAGGTGTTTTACGTCGGAAGCCACTTGCAAACCTGCGGCCAGTGAAGTGAAGTGCCTACCGCTGAAATAAATAATAATTAATGATTTAACTGCTTTAAGGCAACCTGTACAGTACATGGAGAATTAACACGTCAATTTGGTTAACTTTTTAGACACATTTTATTTCAAAAACCATTCAGTAATTTGTTATTAGTTCGGAAGTTCTGACCTATAGTGCAAAATAAACAAAGCAGGTCTCAGACAAACTTCTTATGCCATTCTGTTAAAAAAAAGTATATCTAGAATGTTATTTAATTTCACATTGTTATGTGAGGCATTTTTGTTGAATACCCTATACTATTATGAAATCACAGAGGAAATTTTATGTAAACATAACTCATAGTTTTAAAGTTGCATTTACCAAGCTGCAGAGAAATACTATTTCTAGAAAATTGCTTTTAAAGTTTCCAGTGTTTGTGTGCATCCATCCATATCAAGGGCAAACAAGTAATTATCTCTTGCTAAGAGCAACCTAATTGTTATTTTAAAGACTTTCTTGAATGATTTACTACATGGTTACATAAAAATAAGCAGTAGGCCTAGACCTATCTATACAAATAAACCACACAACATTTTTTCTTGTGTGTACAGGTTGCCCCTCTAGCTTACTTGTAATTTTACCTTACCTGTAAGTGTAACACATATGTGTACTATTTTATTTAGTTATATGCATGTTTTGTTGTTTTGTACAAGTAAAATAGTACCAAATGTCAATGTGTTCATAAACCATGCATATTATGAAGGAATACACCCCTGCTCTATACCAAAATAGGCCTACCTAGTAACTTCGAAAGTAAAGTTAACGAAGCAAAGTTAATTAAATTTATAACTTAAGGTATTTACTATTTATAAGTAGAGGCATTTTAAAATGGATTTATTTTTTTACAAATTTCGTTTAAAAAAATCCATAATGTGGTGTTATATGTTTTTATTTATTTTTTCATTTGCCAGCAATTACAAACAAGTAAAATTGCAGTGAAAAGACAAAAATTATTATTTTGCCAAGTGTACTGAATGAAAATAAAGTTTCTATTTCCACTTAACGAGCCCTCAAGAAAAATTGTATTTTATTATACGCACAGTGGCTAGACCGAATATTATATTTATTTCAAAAACTTTTGGTTGGTCGACGTGTATTTTGTACGTTTTGACTGTGGAAAATCGGAAATTTAATTAGATTATCAGTTTTTGGCATTAATATTTTTAATTTGTGCGTTTTTGGTGGTTTTGATCGCTATTCAAGCCACTTTTCGCATTGTTTGTTGTTTTAGCCAAAAATCGCAATTTGTTGTTATTTAAAAACAGCTTGAGCTGAACCATCATGTCGAGAAAGCTTCAAATTTCAACGATCTAACTTAAAGTGTAGACTTTCGTATTATCGCGACGTGCAAAAAACAAATGCCTCTATTTATAAGGCAAGGTCATCATCATTTGGCTAAGGAATGTGATATAGGTAGTCTCGGATCGGGTAATTTCTACCTCCGAACAGGTTACCATACTTGAAATACTATGCCATCACCTTCATTGACTTTGCTTTATAAAGGTAACTAGACTATATGATATGTGTGCAATTAATGAACATTTATTTAAATGAGATATACTCATTTTGGTGCTTTTGAGAAAGTCACGTCTTCTCGGTTTCTATTAAATTAATAATGTATTAATTAATTTATGGAAGTAAATGTTAACTTAAAACCTAATACTGTAATCATATTATATGGTAGTAACAAAAGTTGTGTGCCTTCACCAGCATAGGTACTTAATACCATCAATGAGTATTGAGTAATCACCCATCTGAAAAAGCCATCTGAATTGGAGGACAGTTGCTACAATCTCTTTGTAATACATATTATTGTGTTCTTTACTATTTGAATTAATTTAGGTTTATTGAATGAGTAAAGAAGTCATCAGATAGTAGATACCGGTATTACTACTCCTACGCCTACTTATATGTATATTATTTCGCTGCTTTGCAGGTGTACAAGTGTATATATTGCAGATAGATTTAATTGTAGTGTAGCAAGAATAACACAGTGCAGTACACCAAACTCTTTCTACTAACCTAAAGTGCTTGTAATAAAACATACTGTGTACCGTAATTACTTCGACTTTATTTTGCACCCCACTTTTAAGATTATGCAGATGTGTATTAAATATTCAATACCTAATTTTCCGGTATTCACGGAGTGAATCTAAAAAACTTTTTTTCAACGAAATGTAACAAAAATCACTTTTATATGTTACCTGTTACTGTATCTTTCCAATTATGTAAGGCGCATGCTTCAAAAAGTACATATTTATGTTTTAAATCAATTTAATTCTGTTGAATTAGCTAGAGCCTATGCCTAGGCCAATGCACGCCATTCGCCATTGTTCAACACTAGGATGAAGAGAAATATCTCTGCAGCAAAATAAGTGCTTTGGTTCTTTGTTATCAGCAGATGCACCAACTTAAACATAAGTTACTGTATAATAATCGCAATATTTTCGATAATTTACCCCTTCTTCAAATTTGAAGAAGGGGTAATTTGAAGAAAGGGTTATTATTTTAAAATAAATTTATACCCAAAAAATAAATTACCCCTTCTTCAAGTTTGCGGGCGATATTCGGTTTCATTTCCTACGTTGGCTACTGAATCAATGTAGAACAGCTGATTGTAGCATCCAGTAGGCTGTGTGCATGTTGCTAATGGTGAATGGCGTGCATAGGCATAGGCTCGAGTCAATTCAACATAATTAAATTGATTTTAAACATAAATACGTACTATTTTAAGCATGCGCCTTAGATAATTGGAAAGATACAGTAACAGGTAACATATAAAAGTGATTTTTGTTATATTTCATTAAAAAAAGTTTTTTAGATTCACTCCGTGAATACCAATTTTCCTATAGAAATATTCACTTGTTGCAACTAATTTCAATCTATTAAATATTAATGAATCTTACTTTTCAAAATATCTGGGTAGCTTAACTAATTTCAATCTCGAATATTACATACCCAAATGTAATTTTAACTTTTGAGGCCACCATCCCTATCCTGCATTGTTGGAGCTTCTATAGAGCACTCAAAATACACTAGACGCATTCTGGTGGCAAGAAAATAAACTTCTATTAGGAGTGGTCTAGCTGTCAATTTTCATTGTTGTTGTATTGTTATTATTCATCAATGGCGCTGAAAGGAGGTTGCTTAGCAGCGCTATCTATGTTAGTTTTGAGTCCTCTATACTGATTTGCATATTTTTTCATTGCACACATTTAGTTTTTAGTGTAGTATGCTTTCTAGTACTGATTTCTTAAAATTATTCTTTCAATTAATGTCCAAATTCACCAAACCTTGTTAATATTCGATTTAACAATCTCGGATTGGTTACCATGGTTTCAACAAACATTACAAACAAATGTCATGGTTTCTTCTACATAGCAGGCACCATGTTTGGTAGGAGAAAATCACAAGTTAACGGATTATCTCGATTCTTTCCTTTTTCTTGTGTTTATTTGTATGTATCGCTAGTGTGTTGCAGAATACAGATGCTGCAGTAAGTTAAATGATCTAAATTTAGTTGTTGAGAAATCATAAGTTACAGCCATTTTACAAAAGCGTCGGATATCCATAGCCCATTATCCTTAATTCCTCCTTCCACTGATGTGATAAAACAACTTTTTGGAGACATGGCAGAGTATGTGAAAGGGAAACTTTTCCTTGCAATATCAGTACACGTACACATCACCCTTGCATAAAAGCTGTTTTACATGGTCCAGTTTTCCTTTCAATTTGTTAAAATTCAAGATTGAATTTAAAATGTTGAATGAAAACTCGTATACTATACATACTTGTTTGAAAGAAGTAATGACATCGGATCCGAAAAGTTCAAACCGGTTTTTAAGACCTATTTTTTGCTAAATCTATAGTCATAAACAACTTACATTCAGCAGGTTAAAAATGTAGGCTAGGATCTCTTAGAACAATGTCTTGTGACCATTCAAATATGCTCTACGTAAAACCTATATAGGTCTACAGATAGATAATTGTGTACATAGAATACACGAGCCTAGACGTACTAAAATGGAACGGGTTCGCTACAGAACCTGTTCGGAACCGGTTTCCGGGTAAGTACCCGATATCATCACGTTGAAAGCAAACTTTTCCATCCAATTTCTTGAACAGCAAGACTGTAGTCAGTGTCGTTCAGTGGAATACTGGCCACGGCCAGGCTGATGCCAAAACTTCACCAGATCCATTCCCGGCCACCTTGGCCAACGGAGATTTAAGTGGCAAATTCCAAATAATGCACAACAAGATTTATGCATTGATTCATGATGGTGATTGTCCAAACCAAAATTCAATTTGAATGCTTGGGCATAAGTATGAGGTACGTTATTGCAACTCATATGACAATTCAGATGCTGCAGTAAGTTAAATGATCTAAATTTAGTTGTTGGGAAATCATAAGTTACAGCCATTTTACAAAAACGATCTCAGTTAGCAAGCAAGCAAGGTCAAAGCCAGTGAAGTGTGCTGAATGCACCTCTAGACACAGTTAAGCTATTATTTTATCGTAAACACTCTTCCTTACAGTTTAGGCTCAAGTTACCTATTGGCTATTGTTTATCGATTTGTTGAGTTTTTACTTTTTATTATTTCGATGAGAACGTGAAAGTTTGCGGGGGATACAGTACCTCGAATAGAGACACTGCATGATGTGATGCACACTGAACAACTCCACCGGTTATGACTACTGTGTCCCTATCCCATCTTTGTTTGTTTGTCGATGCAATTACAAAACAAAATGGCGGCATACTTGATACGAGTACTCTAGTGGATATAAGATTATTGGTTATTGCCTATTGCTCTCCTCTGAGGCCTTTGTTACACAAATACATTGTATATCATATTTTATTTTCAAATAAATAGGCCTACTTTTAAATTAAAATATCACATGTTATTTGATTTGATAGGTACTTATTTTACTTTTCCCAAAGGTGTTTTTTTGTCTCACATGAGAAAAAGTAGTATTGTAACTCGCTTCTGTTCACCAAAAATGTATTACATTTTACATTACCCATATTTTGAAGATTTGCAATCATTTTCTGAATGTTCTTGTTCACTTAATACATAATATTGAACACAACATTGCCTCTTCAATAAAATTCTTAAGGTCGACTCCCCTTATACCCTCACCCTAAAATGCCTACATTAGGCTCATTATATGTCGACCCATCACTCAAGCAGAAGACGTTAAGCATTATACGCATTCCAAAATTCAACGAAAATGCAACCAACTCAACGGTAAATGACGTCATCGTTGAGTGCGATTGTCGGTGAATATTGGAACACTAGCAATGACCAGGGTATGGCGCGATTATCCATAACCTACAAAATGATGTACCAAGTATTAGAAATTATTCCTCCCATCATCGCTTCGGTCGTTTCAGCATGTTCTGCGTTTATTTCATATTCTGAAGACTCCGAAAACTCTGACGACGCATTAAAACCGAGGCGCAAACGAACTAAAATTATAAATTATGCTGTAAATGTAGTTGAACACTATGACGACGAAGATTTTAGACGTCATTTTCGTCTTAATAGAACGTCTGTCACAATAAGTTATTTATTTTGCTTCATGCCTGTCGATTGTAGTGAATTCTTCTGATAGTTAATTAATGCTAGGCCTAGTTACGTTCTAATTAAAGAAGTTGATGAACAGGATTGGTCCACATTTCGAGCCTGCTTTTCGACGACCCAAGTTAAACCTTGAACATTCTCTGCTGTTGTTTCTTTTGCAACAGACTACAGAAGCACTTCATTCATTTTGAAACTGAACTACATTCCCGCCGTATGTCAACGGGTCATCGAACTATTTCCTAGTTGAGTCTGGTTACTCAACGAAGACTCACCGATGATTTCTGGCACACGACCGGTGATAAATCCGTTGAACATTGGAACGTGTATGTTGACTTCGTTGAGTAATCGTTGAATTCTGGAATGTCTCTATTGTGTCACATTATTATGTACGTTAATTTTATTTGAATGTGACCTATTTTATCATTCCCCACGGTTAGTAGGTTCTAGGTTCTGGTTTGTAGCTCTTACTTCTTGCAGATGTTTCCCCAGTAAGTCATGTTGTGTCTTATGTAGGTAGGCAATAGGCATACACCATTTTACTAAGTGTGGCATCTTCATGCCTTGTTTTTGTACTACGTATACTGTATTATCTGACACACATTTTAGGCAGCTGGGGCATGGACTGGCTACGAAAGAACTTACCCACTCCAGGAAGTCGCCACACACCACACGCTGGTGCAAGTGGATTCAAGTATGGATATAGGGTGTACTAAAAAAAGATTCCTAGATCTTCATCTACATCCAGGAACAATATTTTAAAAAGTAAATTCTTTAATCAGTCACTAAATAGTTACAAGTTTGCGATCTTTTCTTTCCCACTGAAATGCCAGTAATACAACATCAACAATTTTAAAGCTACAGTATACTGTTAATGAATGAATTTGATACTCATCTATTTTGGTGTTGTATGTTTGTTATTTGCAATGTTATTTTCATTACTGAAATTCATTAGCATCCATTGCACTTTGAAAGTAAGCTGTTGGACACAATCCATCCTAAGTTCCTAACACTCAACACAACTTGTCTAGGCCTATTGTTTCCTTTAAGATCATTATTAGCATGTTGACTTTCAAGAAATGTTTTTAACCAGTGTTCTTAATGATTATCCGGTTTGTAAATACGTAGAAACACTGCTCGGTATATAGTATCTAGTCTGTACTTCATAGTTCAAACCACTGTTCAGTATGTTCTATTGTAAATGCCCAAGTTGGCTCGAATGGCTGCATACGTGTACCTTACAACTTCAATTATTTCCCATGATGAACCAAAACATCCTAATCCTGACAGAAGTCCATTTGCGTCATTCGCTCGGAAGCTGACTGTCTTCTACTTGCCTCGAGGCCGGAATGTAAACTTTAAACGAGAATTCACTTTTCGGAAATGAGCCCTGCACCAAACAAACAACCCATTTTTATTAGTCATATTAACCTACATTTATGCCTTTAAATTAATAAAACACAGTGAGGTATGACTTACTGGATTGATGACCGGACATCCGAGATGTGATGTTGTGAACGCATTGAACTGGTCTGCTGTAACGATGAGGTCGGGTAGTGGATAGAGTTGGAGGGCGTGGTCAAATGACCAGTACACTGGACAGACAGACAGTGGTAGTGGCGCCAAGTGAGCTTGACAGATGATGGTTCTTGCAAACTGGGAAAATAAAACCAGCAAGTTCATCATTGCACAACTTAGTTGATGGCTTTGACAACTACGAACGTACTCATATGATCGAGATATATGACTAGGAGAGAAGGCAAACATCAAATTGAATCTCTTTGATTGAAGATTATAATGTGAACTATGTATCAATTTATGTTAAAACCAAAATGAGTTGTTTTTTTGTTTTCATGTAGGCCTTCTAATAAACTGAACATTTTGAAGAAGGTAAGGTATACTGTATTCAAATAGTTCACTTTAAATGGATTCGGAAGGAATTTTCTTATAATCTAGTCTTACATGCTCGGGTATGTCCTGGCTTGTCGGGAAGTGAATGGTGTTACGACACATTTTGGTAACCAAATCTTCCCGTATCACGACGATCTCTTGCGTACAATACTGGATGCGGCACGGGTTTGTAGCGAAGACGGCCGAAGGTATCCTACTCTGAAAGTCTTCTGTTATCGACGAAGGTAGTGGTGGACGAGGCAAGACTTTCGGAGACGAAGGGTCGGACGGCCCAGGAACAAATATGAACATACTTTTCTCTACAAGCGCTGGGGTTTGGAGAATAATGTCTGCTAGCGATTTAAAATGTGTTTTTAAAATGTGTGCATTTGTACTCCCATGCTGAGATGACAGAAAGTTGCCCATCAGAACAAATGCTATAGGGGGGAATCCTTCATAACCCGACAATAATGCTTGGAATTTGTCCATTACTTTCAGACTGTCCATCCAAAGATCAGAGATAAAAACAATCATTCCTTCTGTATTTTCCTCTTCTTCTTTCAATAATTTTACAGATGATTTTAGACTATTCACTGATGGACCTCCAAAGGTATTTGCATTTCCAAAGTATATCCTAGAAAACAAAAATTGTTTTAAAATATTGTGTTTTAAATCGTTCCGCATCTCCAATATTATCCAACTAGCTTTTCTTACTTCAACTCACCGACTAGTTTTGGGAAGTTCTGCTGGGGGATGACCAACTCCTGTTACATGAAATATTTTATCTTCATACCAACCTTCACAAAGGATAAAGCAGTTTTCGGTGAACAGTCCTGCATGATAAGCGTATTAGATGAGTTAAGAAATGTACATAGAATATTTGTAAGTCATATTCATATGAACAAGTATGACAAACTTACATCATACACAAGTGTGGGAAATGCCTAACGGCTACTTTGGTTACATAAATTATAGGTTGAAACTTAGTTACAGTAAATAAATAACATTAATTTGGTTCTTAGGAGACTCATGACATACCGGTAATATTACACCAACTACAGCGGTATGAGTGTGGCAGGCAGTGTAGTATTACACCAGCAAATACAGTATTGTAGTGCCTTGTATTGTCATCGTCTTTGTACGCTGCTCGTATTTTCAAAAAATTGCCATTAACTATAGTAGTTTACATAAATACCGCTACCTACCATAGGCATTTGGTCTGTTAAAACTGTTTAAAAATGTGTTACATATTGCAACTCAACCTGTGAGACTGATTTTTACTCTTTTGAAACTGGACTGGATTAGTGGGACTGATTAGTGATGTGTAGATGACTAACAGCTAGTCTGTTATGTTTGAAAAGGATATTGTTTTCGAGAGGTCAAGTTGCATGGTGCCGCTGGGATCCTCAAGGTAGTATCTTCCCTCACGCAGCTGTGTAAGCATCCCAAACACAAGGGTCTGTGTAACCTTGCCAGAAGAGCTAAGAAAGAACTCGATCGGCTGTAGATTCAAAGTATTGTCGACAACTGTACTCGATCCAATTATACTCGGCGTGAACATATGGTGGCGTGACAGATGCTGCTGTAGAATTGTATGCCTAATTAAATGATAAGAACATTGTATTATTATTATAAGTAGGCTTAATCCTAAACTATTGGCCACTCAAAATAGACTAGGTGTAATTTGATGGCAAGAAAATAAACTTCTATGAGGAGGTGATTGCTCATCGTTGATTTGTTGAAACCATCAATGGTGCAGATAAGGAGGTAGCTTAGCAGTGCTATCTATTGTTAGTTTGAGTCTCCTATAGGTTTGTTTGTTTGTCCTGTGTCAACCAGGGAAAGCTACACCAGAAAAAAAACGGAAGTACGTTATTGAAACGGAAATGGGAGTAGAAATCGCAGTAACTCACACTTGGACAATAAAACAGAGTTGTCGCAGTTGTGATCGTTTCGGTTGTTCCTACTTGAGAAGCAGGTCTAAAAACGTTACTCCCATCACAGTTGTAGTAAGTTAATACTGGGCAAAAAAACGTGTAACGGTTATGCCCAGTACAGTTACTCCTGGACAAAACAACAGGGTTTAACCAATACCGTACTCCAGGAGTAGTATCCCAGGACAAACGAACAAACCTAATGTGTAGACCTGAATGTAAGAGTTAATTTAATTTCAATTTTCTAGATAGGCCGAATGCTCTTGCAGTTATTTATTTATTATTTATTAATCATTTCCATTTACTACAAAAGTGAATGGGGGTTGGCAGAAAAGAGCCCAGCTCCAAACACACAGAGTGCTCTTACCTGTTCTTATATAACAACGCCTTTGTTTTAGGAGAATCAAAGAGTTGAGGATCACTAGTTGAATTAGACCGATTCACTTTCAAGAATTTCTTTCTTTCTAAAAAGTACTTAAACTGTGGTACTTCAAATGCATTTATCACGTTTATTACAGTTTCTGTTTCATCCAATCCACATTTCACACATTCCTGAAACAAGAAACTTAGAATCTGTCCTATTTGTATTTTATTTATTAGTGAACATAGGATGTATGTAGATACACAGGTAACAGTTAAGAATCAAGCCCCCAACGAGCCTAGAGACCAGTAGGGGGCTTTTAAGAGAGGATTATGTTAGGTGTGGGCGTGTGGCAAAAGAAGTGATGGCTTAAAATAGTTATAATAGTGACATCTTCTTTAGTTTAACTTTAAGCGGGCCAGAGAAGGAAGCACATATTTACTGGATAGCTAGGAAGAAAAATGATTGAAAAATCAAACTTTCGGCATAGGATAAAAAAAAAAAACTTTATTGAAGTTGTCCCAAGACAACCTTAGACCCTACAGGTGCATTTGTCATATATGGTTTTTGAAATTGGGGACTAGCCTACTTGTTGGCCATGAACTACTCGTCAATGACGACGTATATCACGCAAGTTTAATGTGCATTGGATGTAGGCACCTTCATTCCAATCGGTTACAGAGTGTGGTATCCGCTCCGTATATCACATCAAGCTGAAGTGCCCTCATCCAAGCCGACTAGGAATGCAGCCAGTTACACCACAGGCTTTGACGTGTACATCACTTAAATCGAAGCGAATCCTATCCTCCAACTCACTTGCCAAAGCGTATTGGATCAAAGCCGCATTGAGGTAAATTCGACGTGTATACCACACTCTGCAACCAACTGGAACCAAGGCGCCTTCATCCAATGCGCATTTTACTTATCGTGATATGCGTAGTCCATGACAAAAGCATCTGTAAGGTTGTTTTGGGATTTTCTTTTAGGAATAAATGTCAAATGAGTAGAGTAGGTACAGTTCTTTGTGAGATAGCTTACTAGGGATGGTACGTTTAAATGTGGGAGGGCTTTAAACATTTAGGCCTACATTTCTTTATGCCACGTTTCAATGCTTGTACAGTAGGCTAGTGTTTGTATATATGATAGAAACAAGCTAATATTTTACAACGGAGCCTAGTAGGCCTACTATTATAGTTTTTTCTCACCACGAATTTTATTTTTATGCAAGGTTTAGGAACTTTTCGGTTATTTATTGGATCGGTAATTTTTTCATCTCGAGGCAGGGAAAAGGGGCACCTAAAACGTTTAAATGCGAATTTTAAAAGCGGTTAAACGTTTAGGCTGTTAGACACAACTTTCCCCATCCCTATGGCTTACCAGAAAGTCAAATGCAACATGATATTTCAGTAGGTCGATCATATGTTAACATGGTTCACAGGTGACATTTTTCTAGTTTTAAAAATAATGATTAAACAATCCTTGTAGACTTATCATACTAGAGGTACACAGTATAGCCTACCTCAATTGCAATTTCAATATGGTGCTTCTCCACTGTTGTATTAATTGGAGCTTGTTTCTGCACGTGATCCGTAATCTTTTCTAGCCATTCCTCTCTCTCAGTTTTTTCTATGGGAAGCAGCTGGGATGCTAAGAAGTTACGAGCTTCGCTACAAATAGATGAAAACAAACTAAGCTGGTCAAACAACTATGCACAAAACATTGATTTTCATTTACTTCGTGATCTTTTATAGATTGTTAATTTTCATTTTTTACTACTAAGAACGAACTGCGAACGAACGAAAGAAAGAAGAGAATGAATCGAGAATTGATTTTCACCTTTTCCAAATTGGCTTGTGAAACTCACGTAAGGCCATACACAAGGATTTTACATTGGGAGGCTTGAACTGGGCTAGGCCTAGCTTAGGTCTAGCTTACTCTTCACCAAGCACAGAAAGCATTTTGACTTTGTAAGTAGGCCGCTAGACCCAGCTGAGCTTTTAACTATAACTGGCATTAGATCAAAGTCACAACGTGATATTGGGCTAGCTCCCACGCCTATTTAGCTAGACCTAGTGTGTTTATAATATACAAAACTTCCAATAATTGAGGCCTTGTTTTTAAAACTTCCAAATTTTGAGGTTAGGTTTGCTCAGCAAAAAATTCATTAATTACATGCAAGCTTAACCTGTACTTTACCTTCTAAGGGAAAAACCATACAATTTGAAAGTAGACGAAACTAGTTTTTTTAATGAATCTTCTGCCATTATGATAACAATGAAGATGTTTTTACTTTTCAAAAAGACAATTTGTTCTCCCAAAAGTTTCCCCGCTTATTTCCAGCTGCCACACTCGCGCCATGGCATGCGCATGCGCCACGCGCGAAACAAGTTGACCAATATCTGAAAACTTTAGGACGCGTCGCGGGAACCTGTTTTATTTCTCTATGGCGGGAACAATCAAGTTGGTGAACTTCAAACGCAGTTGCTGACCGACTTTTTATCTGTCTCCAATCGCAAATATTTTTGGCCCTCTTTTAAAATGTGGACTTGTTAAATCTCTTTAATTTATATTCGTACATATTTTGTACCCTGTATAAATCCAAGGACTAACCCTAACCCTATGTAAAAGGTCGGTTTACACACTTATTTAAGATAAAGATAAGGATAAGGATAATCTTGTCTACACCAACGACCTGGATCAGTGTATCGATATCGCCCCAGTAGAAAACCGCCGAGTATTCTTCGCAGATGACTCCACCCAAGCTCTATCAGTACAGACACCCCAACAGCTGTCAAAAGCGGGCAACCAAGCAACCGGAAAAATGACTCTGTTCTCAGAAGAAAACAAGCTCAAGATTAACCAGCAAAAAACCACCTTCATACACTTCCACACATACCAGAAACACCTTAACTACAGCCCACTCATTCGCATGAATGGAAAGAGCCTTGCAAAAGCCGAGAGTACCAACTTCCTAGGTCTCATCATCGATGCTACCCTCAACTGGTCCGCCCATATTGACAAGGTAGCAAAGTCGATCTCTAGAGCAACATTCATGATACGCTCCCTAAGGAATGTAGTGTCGACTGACTTGATTATCCAAGTCTATTACGCCTTCGTCTACTCACAACTCACATACGGCTTAATATTCTGGGGCACTTCACCGCATCTCAAGCGTATCTTTAGCCTGCAAAAGTGTGCAATCCGTTGTTTAAAAGGAAAAGCCCAGCGCTCATCATGCAAACCTCTGTTTGCGGAGTTGAAGCTCCTGAGTCCTGACTCTTCCGTCCATCTTGATACAGCAAGCTGCCATATTTGTTAAATCTAACCAGAATATCTTCATCAGGAACTCAAACATCCATGACCACTTCACCAGAAGCCACAGTGATATCCATGTGCTGGACCACAACCTCAAGCTCTTCAGCAGGGGACCATATTACTCTTTAACAACACTCTACAACAATTTGCCTACCCATCTAAAATCAGTTCAGAATCTCAATGCCTTTAAGTTCTCATTAAAACAGTATCTGCTCACCCACCAATTCTACAGCCTGAATGAATATTTAAGCCTTTCTCACTGCTAGTATGACTATTTCTACGTACACTATTACTTCTGATCCTAGTATAGATCTTGAGTAGACCTACCATTAATATTAGTTTTAACTGTGATATGTACACCTAACTTTAGCTAGAAAAATGTTATTGTCTAGACTTCTGACATGTTAACATGTAAAGCATTATTATTATATTGTTATTATTATTATTATTATTATTATATTACTATGTTCTTGACAAATCTGATATCAATGTATCGCATAGATCAATAGATGCTAATAAATACAATACAATACAATACAATACAATACAATACAAGGTTTAACAAAATCATTGGGTTTGAAAATGACAAAATCATATCACACCAAAAGAGTTAGAGCATTTACACATTTTCCTATGATTTAAGATTTAAGGAAACCATAGCAACATTGGCTCATATACCAAAAATTCTTAGCCCAGCCAATGAAAGGCGACGTTTTGTAAATCCGGCCAATGGTAGCAATCCTTTAAAACAGTTAGGAAAATAAAACGTTTAAACTGAAATCTTAAATAAGTGTTTAAACTGAACTTAACCAATAATGACCTTATGTTACCCACTAAACCTATCAAGATAATAATTGTATTTATTTCTATCACATTGCTTTATTATTATTTTATTGTTGCAATACATACAAACTCGGTCAAAACCGGCATAAACATGTTGTACGGACACAAATGTCAAGTATTTCCATGTGTTTACCTTATTAAAATCTACTTAGAACTACTTAATATATCATTGTCCACATTATTTTTTCCAAACCGAACTGTGGATGCTATGTACGGTCGTGGCCGATTTGTACTCATCCCAGCATTCGCTCTTTGTACGGTGGAAACCACGAAAACCACCATCGGGATGGAGAACTTCTTGAAGTCTTCATTCATTTATTATTATTATTATTATTATTATTATTATTATTATTATTATTATTATTTTATTGTTGCAATACATACAAACTCGGTCAAAACCGGCATAAACATGTTGTACGGGCACAAATGTCAAGTATTTCCATGTGTTTACCTTATTAAAATCTACTTAGAACTACTTAATATATCTTCTTCTTCTTCTTCTCCTTCTTCTTCTTCTTCTTCTGCTTCTCAAATGCCCACATTTGGCTATACTACTTAATATATCATTGTCCACATTATTTTTTCAAACCGAACTGTAGATGCTATGTACGGTCGTGGCCGATTTGTACTCATCCCAGCATTCGCTCTTTGTACGGTGGAAACCACGAAAACCACCATCGGGATGGAGAACTTCTTGAAGTCTTCATTCTTCTTAGTTCAAAAATTTTCGCACTATCCTACACGTGTTCAAAATAATTGCTTTTTGCATCTCGATGTATATGTTCGGTTGGAGACCAATTAGTTTAATACTGTCATGGAGTTTACGTGGAACAATGCCATTTGCTGATATAATTAACGGTATAACAGTTACATTATTCTGCTTCCACAACCTTTTTATTTCAATTGATAATTCCTTATATCTGTTTATCTTTTCCCGCCAAGTTGTCTCTACATTGTGGCATAAAGGGACGGCAACATCAATTAAAATCGTTTCTTGTTTCTTCTTGTCAATAAATATAATATCCGGTCTATTGTGATGTATGGTTTGGTCTGTAATAACTGCCCGGTCGTAATATAATTTGTAGTCTTTACTATCTAATACCTTTTCAGGCTTGTATTTGTAATACGCAGTGGTTGTGTTTATAAGTTTATACTTCATGGCTAATTTTTGATGTACAATGTTTGCAACTTGGTTATGCCTATGAAGATAATCTGTTTGACAAAGCATTTTGCACCCAGATACGATATGTTCAATTGTTTCGCCCTTCAAATTACATTTTCTACATTTATCTTCCACTGTGACGTCTTTCAGTATGTATTTTTTGTAATTGTTAGTCTTGATTACTTTATCTTGAATAGCGATCATAAATCCCTCTGTTTCGCTGAAAATGTCCCCGGACGTTAACCATTTGTTCGATGCTACCCTATCGACGCTATCCTTAAGAAGTTCTTTATAATGTCTGCTATGTAACGTCTTTTCTGATATTCTGATCTCTTTTGCTGTGTCAGAATTTAGTTTTTGAAGCAAGTTTAAATTTCCGTCATTTAAATTGAGGGGAGAAAGCGACTTGTCTGCCGATACTATAGCTCTATGAAGTTGTGAATGTGGGCATTTTGTATAAAAGTACTTTCTCAGAATTTCAATTTGTTTATAATATAAATTGTTTAAATCAATCAAGCCTCTTCCCCCTTTTTCTCTAGGTAGAGTCACTCGTTCTATTGCTGACTTAGGGTGATGACTTCTGTATTTGGTGAATGTTGTGCGGGTGAGAATTTCTAGGGCATGAAGTTCTGTCTGTGTCCAGTTAATAATTCCAAATGAATATGTTAGTACCGGTATAGCATAAGTGTTAATTGCTTTGATCTTGTTTTTACCATTCAATTGTGTTTTTAAAATGGATCCTATTCGTTTCTTGTATGCAGAAATTAGTTTACTTTTCATCAGTTTATGATCAATTCGTTTAGCCTGCGCAAATCCTAGATATTTGTATATATCTTCTTCGTCCATTACTCCAATCCGGTTGTCTTCGTCAATTTCAAACTCTTCTAATTTCGTAATCTTTCCTTTGATGACATGAAGTGACTTACATTTATCAATTCCAAAATCCATACATATATCTCTACTGAATTCTAACGTTGAGTTAAGAAGATTCGTCATGTGTGTCGCATTTAAAGCATATAGCTTGAGATCGTCCATGTAGAATAGATGTGAATTAGTGTGTGGCAAACCGTATTACCGTCCTTTATCTTGAAACCATGTGTAGATTTGTTTAGTATATGAGATAATGGATTTAATGAAAGACAAAACCATAACGCACTAAACGAGTCACCTTGAAAAATACCTCGTCGGATGTTAACTGGGTCAGTACATATCTGCTCTTTGCCTACGTTTAACTTTAATGTTGTTTTCCAACTCGTCATCGCTGTCCGCAAAAAGTTTACTATCAATGGGTTTACTTTATAAATCTCCAGTATCTGTATTAGCCACGAATGTGGTGACGAATCATACGCTTTCTTGTAATCAATATAGCTAACGTGAATGTTTCTCTTCTTGTTGAAAGCTTGGTTCATTACAACAGAATCGATAATTAATTGTTCCTTACACCCTTGCGACAATTTACGACATCCCTTTTGTTCTTCAGCTAATATATTGTGTTCTTCGCAGTGACTATATATTTTATTTGTTATGCACGATGTCAAGATTTTGTAAATAGTAGGTAAGCATGTAATTGGTCTATATTTACTTGGATTTTTGGTGTCATTATCTTTTGGTTTAAGAAATGTTATTCCTTCAGTAAAGAAATCTGGTAAATCCTTGTCTCCTAATATAAATTCATTAAGACATTTAGCAATCTGGGTGTGCATGTTTGAAAACTTCTTCTTATTATTATTATTATTATTATTATTATTATTATTATTATTATTATTATTATTATTATTATTATTATTATTATTATTACTATTATTATTATTATCTTTATTTATCACATCACCAGATGGCAGGTACATTATTAGTCTACAGCACCAAAGGTGATCCTCACCTCTTAGGTGTTGCAACCACACATTTCAAAATATGACATTACAAAGATTTTACACATTACAAAGATAATTACATTTTAAAAAGATTTTACATATCACAAAGATTATTATATTACACATAAATCAAATATAGTTGAATTCATGACACCGCGTGGCCCTGCGGTGCGACGCGGTACGAACCCGGGCCAACCCAAAACACCCGCACCTCATCGCAGGACCACGCAATGTCATAAATTCTACATAAAACAATTATATAAACATAACATAAAGACTTCAATATAAAAACTGATATCAAAATATTATAGAACCTTTCTCAAAATGCGAGCAGTACCCAGAATGGCTGTCTTCTGTAGTTCCCTTGTGTTATGTTGTCCTGGTATATCTTCTAAATAATTTTGAAATGTTTTGCTGATGGCACCTGTCGCTCCAATTATTATTATTATTATTATTATTATTATTATTATTATTATTATTATTATTATTTTGTATTTACTGTAATAGTTAGTTTACCTATAACTTAGTTGCATAATCCAAAATGTATTATTACTTTTTATTTTTAAATCCTTCTAACCAGTTATATTACACAAATCTTAACATTTTTACTTTCCCACCATTTGCATAATCTTCTTTGTATTGATATAATATTTTACTATGTACATGAAACTCTCACGTACAAGAATTTCTTATGTGAACATTTTCATCTTTTTAGACCTGACTTATACAGCTGTATGCAGACAATGATGAAAAATAGTGATTTTTATTAATGAAACCAATCCGTAGATTGGTTTGAAACTATTATACATTCATTCATTCCAATTTTCTGAGTCTATTAATGTCTATTACATTACATAATATTATATAACATACAAAGTAAAAGCGCTCGATATGTCATCAACTGTTAAAATAAACATATTAAACCTTAAACACTAATCGTTATTAGCAAAGTCTTAGTAAATTGTTGTGAACGCTGCTTAAGTTTCATCTCATAGTTATCTGAATCTCTAAGAACCTCAATGACGTCAGGATGGATTGGATGACACATTCGGGACACGGGATTAATTGTTTGCTTGATAAATGGAGGGAAATGTATATCTGAGGCATTACAATCTCATCCGTAGGGTAATGTATTTATTTGTCTGAATAAACATAAAGTATAATTCTGTCTGTTGATAGCATATACACCTACTGGTTTGCGATACTATCAACCCAACTTCATTAATATTCATCATTCACAGTTCGAGCACACGCAAACTTTTTCTCATTTGGATTTCTGAAAAACAGGAAAATAAAATTCACAGAAAGTGTCTTATAATTAAAACAAAGAGGCAGTCATAGAGTTTAGACCTCAATATAGCCTAGGTCATTAATTCAATGTGTGCAAACATTTTGCCATAAAGATTTGTTTAAAACTGTGTAAAATAAAATTATTTCTACTTTTAATAAGAATCAATTCTAGATGGCAAAATAGTTCCGGCAATGTGTGTGCAAACATTTTTACATGTTCAGTGAGTACTTCATGATCAAAGATATTATAATGTTCATGATGCTCGGTTTTCTTGAGCACCAATACTCATTCTCAAGTCAAGTAAGTAAATCGATATTATGAACTCATAAATCTGTTATAATAACGTGTAAAGATTTGTATTTGTACTGCAGTACATTTTGTCTGTCATGGACTGTTATTGTGATCTTATCCAAGGCAATTGAAACTTGTCGAATTGTTCTCTGAACCTCCACCAAGGTAATTTGGAGGGCCACCTGATGAAGTTGATGCACAATCTTAACAATAACATTAGTGAAATAAAAATTATAACCAACAAAGTTTAAAATATGAACAATAAAGTTTGTGTTAAACTTGCCACACAAAGGATGTATTAAATCCTGAATTTTCAAGACAGCACATTTTCGTTAAAGAATATTCTCCTAAACATTTGAAATGTTCACTTTGGGTGTGTTTTAATGCTTGCCTGCCTGGGTCTCCAACCAAAACAAGCTTCCCTTGCAAGCTAAGTGTTTTCAGCCAAGGAAGAAGTCTCGCAGCAAACTCTGCGTCGTAGAAAACGTCTCCGCACAAAACACAATCCCATTTTGCACAAGAGCTTCCGACCAGGTCATCCGTGCAAATATCAACATTTACATTATTCAATTTAGAGTTGAGTGCAATGGCGAAGCCAGAAACCTCATCAATGTCATTTGCCGTGACCGACTCGGCTCCCTTCATTGCGGCTGCAATGGCGCAGGCACCACTGCCACTGCCAACATCCAAAACACGTTTATTTAAAACCACCTTTGGATTGTCCAAAATGTATCTAGACACAGCTTGCCCGCCTGGCCAATAAAACGCCCAGAATGGATCGTCAAATGGAACGTCTTCAGGTTTAGCAGTCCACAGTGGGCTAGATACAGTTATTAGATGCATGCTAATTTCTGGAGTTAGATGATCACGGGAAATTGTTGTGTGTTTCTTGATTAACTTTTCCATACTCTCCATTTTCAAAGTGGAATATTTTCTTGCAACACGCCAACCTCGAGTGAAGCGGTTCATAGTATTAAGAATCAACCATTTAAAATTCCCGGCACTGTACGAAACAACAGAAACCCACCATTGCCAACTTCGTGAGACTAAACTGGAAGCAGTCTACTTAAAACGTGAGATAATGACATAACAAAATGTGAGTGTATACTTTATACACCGTGGTTACGGGAGTATTACTTAGTTGTCTATAGTGTGGTCTAGAATACTATCAGAATAGTATGAGCTTCTGATTACTCACGGCTGGTCAATGATCTGTCAAGTCCATGAAAATCACGACGAATGAAATTTTCTGTCTGACGTACACAACTAATTTGTCAAGTTGGTGACAATGTCATTAGTACCAACAGAAGAAAAAGTAGCAAACTGGTGATTCGACAATGCTTCGAATGACTGTAGCCAGATTAATTATGACAACCTTTCAAGTGTCACACGGAACAACCTCCATTTTATTTAGTATTGATACAAATAATATTTTATATTATAATATATATTATATATTTTTTAGTACTGTATGCTGAAACCTACTCCTTGCGGTCAACGGCCATTCGTCCCCCGTGGTCGTCCCCTACCCGTAGGGGCGCCCGTGTTACCAAGGATATGAAATTGTTACCTGGTAACAACGGGCACCCCTAGGGGTAGGGGCACGGACCAAGTATCATATTTTGAATTTTTCTATTTGTTTCCCTTGCCGGTACGTAGATATAAGTATTTGTACCGGTGATATGAAAAAAAATATATAGAGGCCACTTTCTGTGCGTCGAAGCATTAGTCGAAGTAAATTTGTAAAATCACATATTATCAAAAATACATGCGGGCACGGTATTTATTGTAAATATATTTACTATAACAAGCTTAGATCCTATGATATACCATTTTATACGCACCACTTCATTCGGTTAATTTCAATTTATTTGCGAATATTGATCAAATATATAATAATAATATTATGTAGTCTAAAATTAGAAACCTGCGGCATCAGCGTCAGTAAATAAATAAGGTTACATTTTAAAAGAAGCAACAAAGCCATTTACAAACTATACGTCTTTATGATACAACTACGTGAAACTATTACAAAGCAATTCCGCGCCAACGTAACAAGCTCCACGTGGAATTCCACGCATGCCGGTCAGGTGCTTGTGATTGTTTGGGTCCGGGTGAGGGGTGTGTGTGGGGGGGGGGGGGGGGGGGCGTGACTCATCGAGTCCAGACACGCGCGCGAGGAGAACAGACAGAAAGTGTTGAACCCGCCGCGGTGGTGAATCATTGTGCAACGATTGCTCGAAGTGAGAGGACGTACGTAACTGACATCGACAGCCGGCCGGCGTACAGACATCCAAGTAACGACAGAAACACATCGATCGACAATGACACTAGAAGACATCAACATGAGAATGGAGAACAGAATTAACAGCCAGAACAGGTAAATATCACTTGTCATAATAATGTTACATAATACAAATGTCATGGGCCTAGTAGTCGTATCATTTTACTGTCAAACAAATATTAGTTCATTGTCATAGCGTATGCAAGTAAAGGTTGCAATGAACAAAAATGTATACATATTTAATATATATATCTCTCAGGAACAAATTTACTGAAATCACAGTCACTTTAATGTTACATCATGCAAATACCATAAGTACAATGGTATGGTAGATTATTTTAGTATCAATATTCAAGAACATTTGATTGATTGACATTGTGTAGGATGCAAGTAACTGCGAACAAAATTTCTACCTATTTATTTAAGAAAAAAAAACCCTAACAATCTCTGGCGTTGTTAGATTACATCATACAAAATATATCAGGAGTGTATTATTTTATTATCAATAGTCTATAGATTGTCGTTGTGTATTCAAGTAAATAGACGCATTTGAACTATTTATTTCAGAAAAAAATTGACGAAAACTTTAGCGAGAGTTCTAAGGCGGGCACAGATTGAGAAGAGGTTGACGTGTGCTCTGGTACCGGCCATCAAAATGTTGGAGACGGACCCCGACGGAGCTCTGTTCTGCATCTTACCTCAGAGCCGTCAGGGAGATTCTGAGCTGCACATACACTCCATCTTACTTCAGGCATTCTGCTACGAGAATAACATCAAAATCATTAAGGTATGTGTGGCTTCTCTTCTGTTATGTAAGCTGGGGCTGGCCCATAACAATGGTTTCATAGGCGTGCGCAGAGGTTGATCAATGGGGGGGCACAATAAATTCCCAATGAAAGTACTTCACGGCGGCGCCGATGGGGGGGTGTGGGGGGATGCCCCCCACAAAAAGCTCCGCAGGAGATTATTTGTGATATCATTGTTACAAAGTGATGGAGGTGGTCAGTCCCACAGCCAAAATCTTCGTTGAGGCCGGTCAGCTGATTCCAAAGTCCAGTGGCGTATCCAGGAATTGGGAAAGGGGGTGTTTTCAACTCAACCCATATTATAGAGAGTGGAACCGAAACATAATTGGGGTTCCGGGGGGCTTGCCCCCCGAAAAAATTATCGTCAAGGTCATTTTAGTGCAAATCTGTGAGTTTTACAGCGGCCAACTGAAACAAGATTATTCAGTTTCTGGCAACACATTTTTTCCTTAGCACCATGTTGGTAGATAAAAATATAATTATAGATCGATGCGTGTAGTTTTAACAAAAACAAATGTCTAAAATACTGTCTATTGAAATGTAAACGGTCATTTTCCATGTTTCCTTTGCAAAAGGGGGGGGGGGGGTTGTCCCCCCCCCCCCCTCCCCCCCGTGTATGCGCCACTGCCAAAGTCACTCCAATCTAGGACTTGAGGTAATATTAGAACCATTATGTCAGGCGTCAGCATTTTTGTCGCCCATTACGACAGGCACTATTCTGGACCTATTCTTTCCCGGGTCAAACGGGCAAGGCAGTTGGAGCAACAGTGATAGTTTGAGGCATATATTTAATTTGAGGAAGGTGCTATAGGTCCTCTTCTCGTCTTTTACGATTGGCAGGCGTATACGGTATACCCTGGCCTAAATTCTATTAAAAAAAAAAAAAAACTCACATATCCTAATGGGGGCGCCGCTGCCCCCCCTTGCCCCCCCCCCCCCCCCCCTGCGCACGCCTATGAATGGTTTCTGCTCTTCTGCATGCTTCACGTGATCATCACACATTGTTGCACGTGTTTGCAGATGTTCTTATTTTCATCATCAGTACCTACGAAGTTTAAGACACAACAAATAAATAATAATCTTTCAATATAATATTACAGTCACGTTAAAAAGATGCCAAATTAAAAATACAGTTTAGCTTATTTTATTAGCCTAGGCCTATGTCTACTCCTAAAGTCTGCATCGTCAGTCATTCAGCTCATGCTCAGTGATTTTCTTAAATGTTCCTTCTGGACAATTGTCAGTGGATCTGTCAGTGGGTGGGGGGGGGGAGGGGGGGGGGCTGCTCTCAGTGTACTTCAATCTTCATCGAGTCTCTAGACATACTGATGTAATTTCTGTCTGTTCAAGAAATAACATGTATGCTTGTCTCCCCCCTCCCTCCCCCCAATGCTCGTACAATAAAACAAATTTTAATCTACTGAGATGAGGTTTAGTTCGAGCTTTTTAGCGAGCATCTCTCAAAATAGGCGTACCCGTCGTTCGAAAGTCGTTCTTAACGGTGACGGTAATATTGAGCCGACGCCGTCGTTATTTCCTATTCAGTTATAAAACTGATTTACAAAGGAGGCTAGGTTCGAAGTCCTAGGCTTTTCCCTCATAAACCATGCCGCTTGAAATGTTAGTTACCCAACGTTATCATTGTTAACACGATTCACGCATTGAACCAAAGCCATTGCCATTGCCATGGAACTGTTACATAATAATGCACTACGTTTATCAGGAGCTTTAAACCGGTTTAAGTAAATCGTTTTAAGGGTTGAATCGGTTTAATGGTGTTGGTAAACACATCGATTTAGCTAAGAACGGTTTAACTTTAGGTTACTTTCCAAAGTGACTTAGAACAGTTAAACCGATTTAATTTGACGTGATAAACACTTAAAACGGTTTAAGACGCCATCTTTCCGCAACCTAGCGGCAACTGAGTGTACTCATTTGACAATTATTGCAAGGCGCGAACGCGATAGGTTATGTAGGTGTGTAACACCGCTTACTGAATGTTGCGCACCGCCTTACTGTACGTGTTTTAAGACGATTTGACGACATCTGTCGGGAGAATATCAAAGTTGCTTTTTTACGCCGAATTGTCAACGCCTTGATAAACGTATCGACTTAAGGAAACCGTTCTACCTTAAATCGACTTAAAAAGCCCTGATAAACGTAGTGATATATTATTTCTTAATAACTTCATCTTTGGGAATCGGCATTGGGAAAGTAAGAACTCACAAATCTTGTATGTGTTTAAAATATTATTCTTGTTCCTATTGTTTAATCTAAATCTTATCTCATCCTGTCTACTGAGGCCAGTGGCAAGGCCACTCGAAACATTTTTTGTAATTGAATGAGCAAAAACAATACTATTCCTTGACAATCAAGCTTTTATAGAATGCCAATAAATTAATCTTGTACACTAACGTTCTAAGATATTGTATTCGTAGAACTGGCACTTGAGTACTACAACTGTTTCTAATATCTCATTGACGCATTTTTAGCTTGCCAATGAGATAGTGAGATAATGCCATGAATAATTTGTAATCTTCATTATACAATATAGGATGGCTGCGTCGAGAGACAACAGTTTGCCACTTGGTGGTCTTGGTCATATAGCTGATAGTTTTGTGCGAGTAAAACGACGTGGGGGCTTTAAAAGTTCACAGCAGGAGGTTGCATCGTGTTTGTGTTTCGACTCATTCCGGTTAGTTAGGAACTAGCATGCGTTTATATTTTACATCAGATATAATTATATTTCTGGGGATTAGTGCATTTTCATCTATGTAAGGTGAGGAAATGAAGGGGGCCAAATTGATCCTAAAGTAAATCTATCCTCCCATACTCTTCACGCGATCACCTTCCCCGAGCAAACAGTTGAGATTGCGATATGAAGTTAGGGTTCGATAAAATCTTGGCGTTGTATATTGTGTAAATTGCAATCAATGCTATAATATGGCGGTTGATACGTGATAGGAAAAGGGATAGCCTCACACCAGCAGACACATACATAAATAATGCAACCTGAACCACATTGAGTGGAATTAGTAAAATTCATGTTCAGTATCATCGAGTTCCCCCCCCCCCCCCCACCCCCCCCTCCTCCCACACCACAAGTCACAATAGCCTTATGGTAAAAGAAAAAAGGACATGCAATGACACACACAATGTGTTTGCCTTCAGGTGGACAGCGCTGACAAGCTAGGCGGCATAGTGGCGGGAGGGAAGGGCGCCCGCAAGGACTGCAGTTGTGTCCTGGTGCACCCCAACCTACACCCTCTGCCCTCGGTGTCAGAGGACGAACAGGAGTTGGCTCGGTTCTGCGTCCAGACGTCCGAAGTGTTCCCGCCTCCCATCATCCAGCTACCGGAGTCCTGAATCTCAAACGCGCAACGCGACACGCCCGAACGGCTTTGTAAGCAGGCGACCTTGCCTTGTTTTAGTAGGGGGTTGGTTGGGTAAACTACCTGCATGGTTACATCATGCGCTCTCGGTGACCTCTGGGAGGTCAAGGCCGTGAGAATAACCTTGACAAGCTTCGTAATCTCATCTTGTCTCATGCATGCAAACTAAGTAAAACCCCATTTTGCACTGTTTGTGGATTGCAATGTATAAACATCATAGTGAATTAGGGAATTCTTGAATTGACCTAGATTCTGGTAGGCGTAACGCTACTGTGTATAAGTGATTTATGCAATGGGGTAATATTTATTTATATGTGATTAACTGATTATATTCTGTATGTATAAAAATATAAAAGTGAAGTTAATATGTTTCTGGTTAAAATATATTCTATTCTTAAATTATAAATACCATATACAATGCTCGATATTATGTATGTTAATGTATGAGTTGTTTGAAGAGAATATATATATAAAACCAACAATTAACTGTGAGTTTCGTTCCAAATCCTGACCTAAAACGTATGGACGTCCTATAGCACCTACCTCATGGATACTGTTTAAATGTAAAGGCATCACACTTTTACAGTATTTGTATTTGTATTTTGTACTGTTATTTGTGTATTTGTGTGTACTATTTTGTAGTATTTAGTAGTGTTCAGCGTGCAGAAAGCTTGAAACGCTTGATCATTTTTTTAGTTACTCAGGGCCGGCGTAATTCCCTTTCCATCTTTTTAGACACTTAGGTTGGAATTCATAGTCGGCCCCTACACCTAGGGGCGCCCATTGTTACCAAGGTAACAATTGTTTGCATGTTATTTCCCATAAACAAAACAAATCCATAGCAACAATGGGTGCCCCTAGGTGTAGGGGCCGACTATGAATTCCAACCTTAGGCTATACTTTGAATTCCCACGCTGCTGAAGCTAACTGCACTGATCAACTGCGTCGGAACCGTGCGAGGGGGGAGGGGGGGGGGGGGGTCGAGGCCCCCCCTCGAAGAATAGGAAAATGTTACAAAGTATAAATGATCTAGAGCCCAAAGTCATTTCCCGAGCATTTACGGCAGATAGAACCTCACCTACTCTTACCCTGCATTCAAATGTTCTCCTACCGCCCCCCCCCCCCCCCCCCCCCAAACATACTTCCGACGGGGTGACACGTTTATTCAGTGTAAAACATAGGGAAATTAGCCAACGGTTTAGCCGCGGTCGTTTAGCCGGTTCCCATACGAACACCGAAGTTAAGCAACCTCGGGCTAGGTCAGGAGGTGGATGGGTGACCACTCACCTCTGAAACACTATAGTTACCGTTGGTTAGAGCAGATTGGAGGGTTCGAAAGCTTGTGTAACAGCTTCGTTCTTCTCGTCAACTGCTCGGCAGTCCAGGTTAGTGGAGGAACCTATATGACTGGTCAAAGTTACACCGTCCTTTCGGATGGGACGTAAAGCCGATGGTCCCCTTGGTACTTTTCGACAGGAGTAGGCTACATGCCGGTACCAGGCTTCCCCTCCTCCCTTCCTCATTATCATTCATCAATCATTACTCATCAGGCTAAAGAGGGCATGTGTGCCCTACACTGGCCTTAATTACAATAAAATAAATAAATAAATAGGGAAATTCTGAAAGGAAAATGTACAATTATTGGCATGGCTCGTATCTAATTAATGATTCGGATTACTTGATTCTATCGCGTTAATCAGAATCCATGAGGAAAGTTTCGCCTTTTATCCAAGGTCGTAACTGAAACAACTTCCTGTTTCGCGGTATTCCCCTGGTCGCGTTTCGCCTTCTGTGTCTGAGCACAATGACCTACATCGACGTACATACCCAGCCAAGACGGGTTTCTCATAAACGTTCACTTCTGAGAATCTCTCACTCAATGCTCGCACCCATCATTTATTGGCTTATGCAATGTGGATGGTTTGTTTTATCAATACAAGAGATTAAAACCATGGGCAATTAATAGCATTCTTTCGTATAAATGCTTCAAACAATGTGTGTTGTGATAACAATAGAACTGATAAGGTGTTCTGTGTATTGTACACACACGTTTGGCTGGTTGGCGACTTGAAGGCTAGGCTATACAGAGACAGTTGCCAGCCAGCTGCTATTGCGCAACTCGTAGACTGCGACTGAATGATTTCGCACAATTCCTTAATGTCACATTATAAACAGTGCAGGGAACCGTCAAGTCAACCGAGGATAACAATAATTATCCAAGGTATAAATGTAGGTTTTTGACGTGCTTGGGGGGGGGGGGGGGGGGTCAACATACTGCAACCGCAAACTGATAGTGTCAACAATATTTCGTAAATCGAGGCACTTCCAATGGTGCGTACAATAAAAAGTTATAGATTTAGATTCACATTCTTTATTCACTTAGACTTAGACCAATACAATATATTGGTGGTAAGGTAAGACGCGAGACTCTATAATTCGGGAGGTTATTGTTCGATTCCGGTCTCATGCAATCCTGACTAAAGTTTTTTCTGATGTTACCGGGATTAAACCAATGATTAAACTAACATCAGGTAAGGCTACTAATTATGGATTAGTACAACTCCGACAGAAAGTGAATAGAAGAAAGTAATACATAAGAAGGAAGGGTGCATTAAAGTAAACTACCACAAGTAGGTCATACGTACCATTACGTACGTAGGACCAGCGTGCGGACTAGTTGATAGTACAAACATTGAGACTGTGATTGCGCCAAAACTGACGCAATAGAGTATGAGCTTGCGAGAGGCGAGGGAAAGCTCTTCTCATCTCAATCTCATACATTCAGTTCAGGCGACGACTGACAACACGCATCATCATTCATCAAGCTACTTCTATTTAGTATAGGCAGGCTATACATCCACCTGTTGAAAAACACTTTTCTTTGCAATTAGAAATTATACTTTAATAAATCTAGAAATACGATTTCGGCTTTTAATCAAGCGACTTATTTTATCCATAATATGATGGTTTCTGAATGGACACGTTATATTTACATTACACATAGGCCTACACATGAAAAATGCAATGGCCTATCCTTTCAAAGTGTAACATTCGACACGTCGCGGTCCGAGTCCCACTACCAGCAGTCTCTGACTGAAGATTTCCCGTGGTTTCCTCAGTCATAAGACGAATGCTGTACGAGTGAGTCATGGTAGTGGTCAGGAGAACATTAATAAATTAATAAGTACGTATTTATTAAGATATTTATTATTAAGATATTTATGTCACTATCAGCAAATACCTTACTATTCTAGTAAGGTGTATTTGCTATCAGTTCAATTACATTTTGAAACTGGATGAGATAGATAGGCCTAGCTAAAAAGTCAAGAAAGTGAATCAGTCAAGAAAATGACCATGTCGTACGTCAGATCACGACGATAGCCTACAAGTTATCAATGGGAGTGAGTCACCCTCCAAACATTCCATTCATACAAGACTGTATTGATCGACGTCGAGTGGGCACTGTTCTTCCAAGAAGTGCGGCGAGCGATCGATTCAACAACAACGATTAGGTAATCTCCGCCCATTGTGTGATGCCCTATTTGCAAGGACGAACGCAGCCAGTGGCGTAGGTATCCTAATACAATTTTAATAACATGGAAACCGCGCTGGAGGCGACATTTTTCTAGGTTTACATAAACATTTGCTGTTAACACCCGTATTATAGTAAGGGCAAATAAGGTATTTGGTAAGGGTGTCAAATCCAAGATTGAACACATTTTGATCGGTATATGTATCTTCCTGCGGAAAATATCCAATATTATTAATTGTAATTTATTGTGCGCCATGTACCTCTTGACAGTTTCTACTGGTTGCATTCTATCCAGCAAGCCTTCGATCTATGGGAATACTTTTCCACAAAACTTTTGTAAACCAAAAATTAATGGGCTAATGGTAACCAATATTGAAACATAAATTAACAATATTAATCGCTTGTTTTTTTATGCCAATCAGAACTAGATATTCCCCGTAATCCTGCCATCTCATGTCACTGCACATATGGACAAAAACATTATTGTTACATCAAAATCACACTAGCAGCAAATTTGGATTTGCTCCCATTTTAAATCACACCAATTCCCTTTTGGCAGACAAGATGAGAATATTATAAACTATCGTAACGATCACTTGTAAGTTGTAATGTTAATTTTTACAAGCGAAGCTGCACCATAACAACAAACACAGCCTTACTATACTAGTGTGTGGTGTTGTTGCTCAAAGGAAATCAGTTCCCGACTTCATAACTGATTTACTGGGTGTGAGTTAGTACACTACAAATTTATTGATTTTATTGAAAATTAAGAAGACATACTGCATTGAAATCAAATTGCCCGTGCACTTATGTACAACAAATTGGCATATGTAAGTTACTTCTTTGTGAACGAGAGGCATTTCCTATGGTTAAGCCATATGCCCATGTCTTCATAGGCATTAGGCTGAATAGCAAAACACCAAGTACACTACAGTGTACCTCTAAATACTACCTCTAAAATGAATACAGCATCACATCATAAGATTTGGTCATTCAACTTTGTGCTCTTGCCTAGCACACACTACACTCAATGAAAGCAGTTGGGAACACGAATAGCATCTTGGAAATAAAATGATTACACAGATGGAATTCTTTCTAAATTCTTTTAATATTCAAATACAGCACTATGACATGTGGTACATTTTAATACATGATCATTAGTTATAAATTTAAGCTTGAGAAGCTTGCATGCCATTTGACAAAAAACAAAACATTTTGATAGATTTAATTAACTAACATGTTGAAATCTTTTAACTAATAAACACACTGGTTCAAAGTTTTAATTATTATGTTAAGCCTACTAACAAGGCAGCATGTGTTACTGTAATTAGTTCAATAAATGCATGTTTGGATAGAAAGATAAGCCTTTGGTTTAGTACGGTTTCCCATCACACAAACTAATGTGACTAAAAATATTTAAAATAATCTTAATTGTTCCATAAAATTTATAAATACAAATGCACTTGAGAACTTACACAATACAGGAATGAACTCAGTTTGATAAGTAATTGTTAAACTGTCCTGAAAGGTTGTCGAGCTATGGAAGCAAAGCCAGGTGGGACTAACTAAGCCCCAAAAAACATGTAGTCATACTCATCACCATTGCTATGTAGGGATGCACACAGTAATTAATTATTTCATTGTAACAAAATGTGTTTATTGGTTATGTTGATAGATGGAAATCTGAGTATAGGTATAGGATCCAACAGCATACCTTTGTAAGATGATCAAATTGAGGTGAAAGTTGACTGAAGAGACAATACAGAAATATATTGTATTGTCTCATTATTGCTATTGGTAATCAAAATATCTATCAACACCTAAAAGCCAACAGTATGGTTACACTTCCATTGATGTTTCGCACACAAATCATTGTGATCATCAGGCCTTGGATGTGAAATACAGGGTTCTTTCGACACTTCGGTCGATAATTTGGAAGGAAAGTTCTTTACTAAGCTATCTATAAAAGCCAGCATTTTGTTTGTCAACATTTAACATTCGTTACCCATGATGAAATATTTTTTGATAATCATTTAATTTTAAAATTTAATTGCATTAATGTGCATCCCCACTTTCACAAGATACTAATATGTTCCTAGAAGGAAGCATAATGAATGCAATTTATATAATAGCACTACCAAAAGTACAGTAATTGAAATGTACACAATCTCTAGGCTCAAAACACTTTCAATATATGCGTTATCTTACTACACTTAGAAAACTGAAGTGCATTATGTAGCTCTCAAATAATGTATAATGCTGTTTTTACTTGTCAATACTAGATTCATTTTCTTTTCATATGTGCATATTTACAGGCTAGCCTATTGCAGTCTACATACCAAATCAAGTAGTTTTCACTGGACTGTTTCCATTAGCACTAACTCAAGGCATACAGCATTAAAGTTAACTACATTGCATGGCAGGTGCCTTTTGGTAGTAAAAAATAATTCTAAAATCACTGGCCATGGGTTGTTGAAAAGCTCATGCACTCGCAACGATCAGTGAAGGTCTTTTCCATCTTGTTGGAAACAATATCAACGCTCTAGATAATATTCACAAAATGTTTCAAATGTGCAAACTGCAAAACAGAGAGATTCAAAATTATTGATAAAAATCTTACCAAAAAATTATCTATCTAGAAGGAATAAATAAAATAAACAGATCAATACATGTCTAGATAAATACTCAAGTGTCTAGCAGTTTTACACAAGCAAAACCAAACTTTCACTGCAATAATCTAGGTGCAACTAAGTATTCAAACACATAGGCAGCTGCCTCTAACATTCATTTTGTGTGATGCAATTGTGCAATAAATTGGAAACTGTGCATTTAGCTACAAATAAAGTATAAACTATAGCAGCTTATAGAAACTTAACAAGAAGGTGCAAATAAATCTGAGATGTTCTAATAATTATAAGTAAGTGGCTAATTGCTAATAATGCAGAATGATAAAAGCAGCAATCACCCAACAATCACATGATTACAAAATCTTATAAGACTACAAGTACATGCTCACACTTCAAACAGGCAATGGGCAAAAATACATCATTCTCTCTTTTGAATTGCTGACATTACTGACCAATTCTGGGTTACTTTAATCCATTAATCTAAGCACAAGTAGTATTCTTCTCATAATTACAATATTACAATATTTTACAGCCAACCTAATACTTTATAATGTTGACATTTCAGGTAATTTGTACCAGATACCATTTTGAGCATGGTTTATTGCTGTATGGACAAGAGTCAACTTAATCATAGTTAGTTCGATACAGTTACATATATTATGTAATGTACATACAGTACAACAGACTTCTGTCTGTGGCATTGGTACAGTATTTGAGTCACTTCTGACTGATACAGTAGGCCTACATAACGTATGTATACTATGCTGTACCAAGCTACAGATTACAGATGTCAAAGGAAAACACTGAACATATGGATTTCAATCCCGATGTTATTTGGATCATTTCAAGAAAATCCGCTAGCACAGTTCGAAGAAGATTTCAAAAGTAAAATAAAGGTTGAAATACCATGTTTTTCTACTTTTTTATATGTGAAAGGTATTGGATATTCGACAAGTTACTGCATGCAACCTCAGATTTACTATTTTTAATTGTTAATTTAAAGTATGCTACTATTATAATGATTTATGGTTTCCACTTTCCAAAGTAAAAAACAAAACAAAAAATTGGCAAGAAAGAATACTGCATTCATTTCCTGGCATATAATAATATGGCCAGAAAGACACAAAATATATTATGTAAATGCCACTTTCAAAGCAAAATATATGTGCTTGTTGTAGTTACAAAAAATTACATATCACAACTAGAGTAAATTAAATTAGATGAAGAGTCTAATGTACTAGATGGGTGCCTAACTGAATACTTAATTACTTTCTTTCTTATCAGTTCAAAATACTATTAAATATTCTGCTGGGCAAGCATACCAGTCATCAGACATGTATATATATATATCTCACAAGATAATGATCAATGTCAACAAGCACATGGGTGCCACAGACTAAAGTCTCAGTTTTTAAAAAATGTCATGGTTATCCAAAGAAATAAATAAGTGTCTCAATACAATACAAAAAAAGTAGACACTAACTACAATACTATATAGAAAACTATAAATGATGAGTATTTTTTGTGTTAGCCCGTCACTAATCTTGGCATAAGACCCGACTTCCAGGGTATTAGGTAATAAAATGGCCCACTTGGTTAAATCAATCGGATTCAACCTGTATAAAGTAGAAAAGTTGCAAGGTTTTTGCTGAGAGCAGGCGTCCTGGAGAGAACTAAGATGGCCTATAAATTCAGCGACCGAGGTTTTAGTGTGCAGTTATTTATGTACTTGTGTGCTTGCTTTGTCAATTCAATCTGGTCTCTGGTCTTACCACAGGCAACCATCTCCCATCGCACGTCCAGCTGCAAGAGAATGACTAGTGGTCAGACACACCCAAAACAACTCTGGGTTCCAAGAACAAGTGGGGTGGCTAGGAACAATTGGTTCACAGATGTTTTCAGAATAAAACATGTTAGTATGCACTTGTATCAACTAGCTTTTAAAACCACCATAATTGAACAAGTTTCGTCTTAATTAAAATATTACTTTTAATTTCTTTTCTATTCTGGCATGCAAAAATAAGCTGCAGTGTTGGCTTCTGGAACAAGTGTAAGGTGTGATTTCCCTACAGTTCTACAGCATTATATTTACTATCCTTTCTCTCCACTACTATTTCATACTCTACAGACATTAGTAAAATTTATATTAACACTAATTCCATTGCTAGTGAGGTAATTGGGTTGTGATAAGGCAAGTGAAGGACATACTAAGGATTTTAACCTGCAAGTGAAAAACAAAAATTATTTCTGCGTTCTTGCTAGAGTTAAGGTTAAGGCAAATTGAAAAATTTAGGTGGCGGTTTATAACACTCGACCACTCGCGTGAAACAAATCCAGTTTTATGTCTGCACACATAATACATCAGATTCTACAATAGACTGTACTGTTCAGTGGCTCCAAGTTACTCTATTTGTTAACAAATATTACAAGTTACAACTAGAATTTTGTATTAGGGGTCATACTTTTGATGCTTTTGATATACTGTACATAAATTGTAAAAGTGTTGGGGGCTTTGAAACCCCATGCAAGTGATAACGATAACTTCTAACTGCAATCAGCAACGTGTTGACACATATGGAACTGGAAGATTATGTTACGTTTTTATTTTTATTTACTTCATTTATTATTATCTGTAATATATTTACAATATAGTACTAGGTATTACAATTTTTGCATGTTTTAATAAAGTTGGCTTACTTTATCTAAGGAAGGACCATTTCAGCACCTACACTAAAGACAAAGTTAGTTAATACTGTCGACCGAATGTGTGACACGTTATTTTAATCAGTAACACAACGAATAAGTTAATAGGCCTAAGTTAAAAAAGTGCAGTTTCTGATAAGCCTAACTTGGGAACTAATGACTGATTTCGTTCAATATCATATTGTAATAAGTGGTCTACGAAGCGATGTGGGTTCTAGGGCAGGTCGAAATCATTGGCACGAGACGCTATCAGTTGGAAAGTGTAATCAGTGTTGATCAGGTGTATGTGTGTAGTTTAAACAGTGGACTGGACTAGAGAGCTAATGACATTCACGAAGCAGCATTTTGAAATGAGAGCGTCACAGCTTTGAGGATAAAAAGGAGCTAATTTTTGGCTGGTCTGCATTGGGTGGGGTTGATACTCTAGGATGAATTTTAAGGTGATTCATTATATTTTCTGCGGGCCCCGAATTGTGAGATGAGCAAACACTTCCAAACAGCGCTCATTTTGACCAGAGCAAACAATTGCAAGTACAACAGTTCATGTGTTTTCATTTCACCATTGAGACCCCTGCAAGTGACAAAGAAATGCTAAGACCACTGGTGCACAAGAGAGTGAGACCAGATTGAGGGTTGATGGGTAGGGGGTGCAATTGTGGCGGTGAACTGTTGACATTCGACCTTCAGAGATGATACCACGTATGGTAGCTGACGAGCCGAGAAGGCCAGCCACACTCTAAGAACTGTGGGACTTGGGAAGTGCTTTGGGATTGGGGAGCACTTGATAAATTTGCAACAAGTATGATATTCTGACTTTCTGCTAAACATATCAATGAAAAATTTTCTCCGACTATGTTGTTACCCTACATTATAAAGTATAAAACTCTTCTGTTAAAATATTCCTTCTTTAATTCTTTGACAATACTAATGATGAATCAGTCACCATAATAACACACAACTTTTCTTGGTGTTATGCTAAATGTTACCCTACCCAGCAAATAACACCATTCACACATTTTGACAATCTGATATCAATGTATCTCATAGAGATCAATGGATGCTAATAAAAACATACATACATACATACCTCATTTGTAACTGCAACCCTGCAAAGTTCCACTAACAAGCTAGCAATTTATCAATTTGTAAATTAACATTAATTGTTGTTTTGAGACTGTACGACTGTACAAAACCCTAATCGCAAAACAGTCGGCTAAAAACTAATTACGTATAACAGTACAAGCTCCAGAGTCCAGACACATGTTTTATTAAGCAAAATTATAGGGCTGTGCAAATTGTGATTTTATGTTCAGTTCATTCTGAGTCAAGTCTTAGATTACTGAAAGTTTGAGCTCTTTTCATTCATTTGATAAAAATTTGATAAAGATGTTTGTTTTGTCAAGATGCGTGTCTAATGTCTATTACACAAAATGACAGCTTACTCCTGTTTTAATAAGGCTTTTGCCTCTTTTGCTATTAGAAGTACAGATTATATCCATTATCCGGAAAATAATTTTCGATTTAGTTTTTATAAAACTGTTTTGATTTTTTAAATCCCTTTCACTTTTTTTCTCGTTGTGAATACCTCGAGTCATCATTTTAGCCATGGCTCTCACCAGCCATTGGGTCGAGAAGCCGCTAGCTAGACGCATCCCCTCCACTGAGCGCACATGACTTATTTAAACCAAGCAACAAACGTGTACTGTATGTGTCTGTGACTACCGCTTCATATGATTTCTTTATTTTAGGGTAGTCCTTTGATAACCGATGTTGACTGATATGATAATTTTTCGAAACGATCGATAACAAAATACTTTCTTTTAGCTGGCAATTTACTTATATTTACGTTTTAATTCCGCTTTTGGATCAGTTTTTGTGTGAAATACCACTGAAAGTGGTTTTATACTAGCCGATATTACAGCGGTCTGTTAATGTGGAGCCAGCAGCCTCCCGTCAGCCACCGATCGACAATGCACATGTAACAGCCAATGACAGTAGGGATGGGACATGATACAATGATATTACTGTGTGGGCTAGGCATGACATTGCGCAGATGCTCGCGGCAGCCGGCCCGCTCGTGACGTCACGTGGATACAAGAATCGCCCAGCGCACGAGTCTAGTGCTCGCTTTCAGGGCTCCGCTCTGATTTATTGACAGGGGTAATCAATGAATACTGTCTCTGTTCTTAACTAAACACTCATATTTCAAATCCTCGCACTTTGTTTATGGTTGCCGTCTTGGTGACAAACTTATAATCTTCTTCAGATATCAGTAATATTGCCACAACAGAACTATTACATTGCATTTTCTTGATACCGATATAAATAACTCCCTTCCGTAAATATACACGCACACAAAACTACTCTCGGTTATGTTCGTTCGATCCTTGTTAGTTCGAAACCTTTTTATGATAGCATTATTCTCGCCAAGTCATCATAAATTCATTACGATTGCTTACTTCCACAAATGTTTATTAACTTTTCTCACTGGCTCTATCTGGACCTCTCAGTAGTGTGTCGTCTTCTTCCAGTGTGCAAGGAGTCGTGTCCAAACGTCTCGTTGAGTGTAGATAGATACTATACAAAGATATTGAGAACTGTTGTCAGTGTGTTGGATTTGAGTGTTTAAAAAGTAGAATTTTCTACCCAAAGTGCTTAGTTCCGAAAGAATATAAAAAAGTAATTAACTTTTATAAAGTGTTATTTTAGACGTACTTCGTCAATTAGAAGTTCCGATATTATAATATGAACGTTTTTTTTTTATAGATATTAATAAGTGTGACGTGATGTGATACTATTTGCATATTTTGACCTACACAGTTGGTTCTCCACGTTTGTACAGCGTTAACTATTAGTAAGCAACTGTTTATTCGTATGCTTCGTTCGTAAAAGCTTTTTATATATTTTTTAAATACATTATTATGTAGTAATGTACTCTACAGTTAAAAATACTAATAATGATGATGGTGTGGTGAGTGGATGTAACGACAGAAGCCCTACCAAACAAAGCGATTTACAGAGTGCCGACGGATAAATACATTTTTTTTTTTTATATATTCCCTAATTATAAAGGATTGTGCTTAATTTGGGTTCGATTTTGAAAAGGGTCTTACAAATTCAATCGAAAGAATTGTAGAATTTGTTGATTGTTCTGAACATTTTGAACTCTCTGATTTTCATTGGGATTTAAAACACAAGTTGTTGGGTTATTCACCAAAAAAATTACGATAAGTCAAACCAGGATGCGTCTCAAAACTAATGTCGGCTTCGCAAATTGCCACGGAGGTACAAGGCTCGATACTCAAAGTAGAAAGAAAACTATATAACATAGAGTAGTCGAGTCTTCACCACGGTAAGTCAAATATATCAGAATAATATTCTTACTGACTGCCATATACGAACATCTCCATAAAGGCATAAAGGCACCCACATAAAGCATTCTCTAAATATATTCACGTTATTATTTTGTATTGCAGAACAGTAAGCTACAGCTATAGGTCTAGTCAAAGCAATGCCGTCATCTCATCTGGTTCAATTAAGTTTCCATGATGTTATTGTTATTTTTAATTTATTGGCATATTCAATGTAATTTAAAACTTACAACTGATTCGCGTTATCAGGTCTTGATGAACATCACCTCCAAACACCTAATATTATTTACACGTAATATCTAGAAGGAAAACCCACCGTATTTGAATTTGCATTTACGCTTGTATTTAAAGCCAGCACGCAATCACATTATAATTCGTATTTGAACAGTTTACAAATGAAATGTACCGACTTTATATTTTTATTGCATGTGATGTGACGTTATACTGTACAGTGTAGACCTATGGAACGGCATTATTATGTGCTACGTTTACATGGGCCTAACCATGCCTCCTAACCACAATTTTCGGTATCGAGATCGGGATCGCAAGTCGGAAATCGTAAAAAAAGTTAACTTACATGGTTCTTATGGCACTGTTCACAGCTAAATCGTAACGTCGTAATTGATTGTAATGGGAAATTGTAGGATTGCAATCACGAAACCGATTACGATCACGATGCCAAAAATTGTGGCTGGGGCTTAAGTCCAGTACCGTACTGGAATCTTGGCCCATGTAAGCATTATATAATAATACGCAATATTTTAAAATGGTACGAATCATAACTGACGTAATCGAATTAGGCGTAACTCTGGGTACGAATAAAATGACAATGCTAAAGCGAAATAATTCCAGCTAAAATGTGTTTGGTGTAACTATATATTTACCTACAAAAAGCGTATTGTGTGTTTAATGTTGCTGTAACGGTTTTATCACGTTCACATGACACATAATCACGCAAAGATGTGTTTATCGGTCATGTCTTCATGTTACCACTGTACGCCTAATATTATAGTAGTTTCTACTGAGCTAATATTTCTATCCACTTATATAATGCATTGTTAGTAATCATATAACAAACACATTCAAATACGGCTTTAATTTTGACGATAGATATTTAATCAGTGGATGAGAGTAGCATTTTAACACGCGCGAAGCGGCAGCCGGCCAGCGATCTTGTATCCACGTGACGCTATGCGCGGGCCGGACGAGATCTGGCGCGCGGGAGTGCCAGACCTAGGATATCCTTAGACCATGGGGATGGGATAAGTAATCGGTTAACTGATTAACAGCCCATGGCTGGAAAACCGGTTAATGAATTTCCCGCTCTGTTAACCGTGAGCTCAACAGTGGCCTGCAAATACAACACAAAGATGGAAAAACTAATGTTTTTTTAAATGTACTGTAGCTGGCAGAACCGTGTTCGCAGGAGTAGGCGGCTAGCACGTGCGCCTAAGATTAAATAGGATTTAAAAAAGAATTTAATTATTTATACGAGTTTTTTTTAAGAATTTCGGTTAATCGCAGTTAGTAATGCTGATTAACCGATTTATCCCACCCCTAAATGTCAATCTCTCTCTCTCTCTCTCGTCAGTATCGCTGCAGCGTTCAGCAGGATCACGTCACGGGTAACAATTTATTACACAAATATATCGCGGACCGGCTTAAAAAATGAGAAATCAAGCACAGTTGGCTTGTTTTACTGAATAATAGTAGGTCTATCATTCAAAACATATACAGTATTAATATTATGGTCAAACAATTTATATCTTCTCTTGAGGCATTAACTGCAAAGCAAATGGGAGGCTGGTAATAGCCTTTTTTATCCCCCCCCCCCCCCCCCCCCCCCCACATATCTTGGCTCCGACTTGGTTATTACTTATTAACTCTTATCCAAACACCTTTCTACAGAAATAAATAATACAAGTAGGTAACACAAATATCAGGACACCAGGAAATGTTTTCGAATGATATTCACGCGACATTATCTCTCACATGTACTGAACTGAAAAGAAAAATATTATTGATATTATCAATCAATAACGATAATTGACGTTCGACTATCGAAGCTCATCCCTAGTTTCATCTGTAAAATGATCATGTGATGCCGTAGTCCATAATACAACAAATACACCATTACAGGCATAGGCCCTATAGGTATAGGCATGTGCAGGGGGGGGGGGGGGGGGGGGGGGAGGGGCCTATTGATACTCAGGAAAATATTGTTGCACATAGTACCAGTGTGCTTAATGCTTTTGCTCACCTTGGGTATGCGGAATTTCCATTCGACAGGTGACGTCCCAAAATGAATCCGTTTCACAACAGAGTGCTTGCTGACAGGGCTCTAAGACAGGGATACCAACAACACTATACTACAAGTTAAACGCCACCATAACAGAATTACAAATCCCCAACACAAAACACATTTTACATACATAGTTTATAACAGGTAACTAGATAGACCCACTGAACCACTTTATGTTCTAACTTCTAATGTACCGTACATTTTACAAACAAAAACTTGGATAGATGTCAAGACTAAGAAATTATATTTAGCCAAAAAGGTGAAGTGAAAGTATGCAAAATACCAAAACAGTTAGGCTACTTCAGCAATAGGTAAGGTAAAAATTGGCATTTATTAATTTTATTTTCAAAGTCAAGTAACCCTATCAAATTTCTTAGATGGCGTGATTTTAATGTTCATTGCATGACTTTCTATGCAAAACACACATACATTGAAACGATCGGTAATATTCCACAGGTCGCAATACCGGTTTGACCACCATAGACAGGCCTTCGTCTACCAACACTGGCAACATATTTTATCACTTCACTAGGCCACGGTTTGATATTTGATAATAACGTAACAAAAGTCCAGAACAATCAACTTCAAACTAAAGACACGAAACGGAGCTGTCATAACATGTACAAGGGTTGGGGCCAGGACCAGACTAGGTTTGGTCAAAACCTAGATATCGTTTCTTATACGGGGGGAGGGGGGGGGGGGGGGGGGTTCCGACAGCATTGGCAAGTGCCACCTCCAGTGCCAGTTCACAGACACCATGCCCTATTTTTTTTTTCTTGATACCGCCATTACTACCTGTGGAATTTTCAGCTATGTTGATGAAATATGAATGGATGTTAGAAAAATGTGAAATCAAACCTTTATGTATCCAGAACATCATCAATAATTTAGTAACATAGAAACAAAGAAGTCAGGAATATTCCCCATTGCATGGCTAAACAAATCTATATATCCAAGTTTTGTGTAAGTAATTGTACTCCAAATAGATATCTTAAGCATCAAAGAATTAAGCGTGATCTGTCAGCCTACAAGAAAGGTGCATCTAAAAGGTGTGCACACTCGGGAATGCAATGCGATGGATAGGATAAGCTCGGCATACCTTGGTGGTGGGAACAAGCCGTAGTTGGGGTGGTTCTATTTCCCGCTGAGGTTCCATGCAAAGCATCATCTCTTCTGGCAAGATGTCTCGAATGATGGAGGGGGGTGAAAACAGGCTTGACGTATCACCCAGCAGTTTGCTCTGAAACAAAGTGCACACATTATATCAGTTATATCACTCTCTGTTAAAACTAGCATATTGGAAATAAATTGCCAGAATAAGCAACAAGCTAGAAATGGTAGAAGAGCCTTCATATCATTGATCTACATCTCATCATTGATGCTTTATGAATGGGCAACATGCAAAATATTCATATTCGATTCAATATTAGACACATTTTGGAACAACCCTAGAAATAACACACAAATTTGTTTCAAATTCAAGCAAACTGAATTTTTCAATGTACTTTCTCCACAAAAGGATTAAATATGTTGATAATTCATTAAAAATAACTTGGCCTACCTATTAAATTGGCAAACAAAACTTCCAGGCACTATTTACTTAGTATTAATTAGCAAATATGAAAATGATCAGATACGAACAAGACAAAGCCCTTCAAACGAATCACTAGAAGGAACCCAAACGAACGGTCTGCTCACCGGCGTATCGTTGAGCGATATGTCCGCCATGCCGGGCAGCGAGATCATGCCGGGCATACTCCAGGTGGGGGCCAGAGACTTCCTCGCCCGCTTGCTGGGCAGAGCGTTCTCCTTGCCAGCCACCCCGCCGGCCGGACACAGCTTGCGCTTGACCGGGACGTAGCGGCTGTCCTGCAGGCCGTTGTACGCCAGGCTCGTGTCCGCGTCGTACTGAGAGTCCGACATGTCTCGGTCCTGCTCGTCCTTGATGTACTCGGTGATGTCTTCCACCAGACACGACGGGCTCGACGGCTGAAACAGTCACAGCCACCTTTATATAGACACTTCAAGCCTACGAATACATTGAACCTTCGATTGCTATTTCCGACGCAGTGTACACATCAACTTTTGTCCTGGTATGTTTTATCTGACATTCACTTAATCACTTCTTGGCAAATCATCACTTTGAGTTTGAAAGTGCAGCCTGATGATACTGACACTTCATTCACGTAGTAGTATGATTATTCTCTATTTTATGTAGGCTATTTATGGGGTTAATTGAAACTGAAATTAAATAGGAGTTTAACAATTTACTTTAGAAAATCTGGGATTTGTAGACGAAGATCTTTCTATTTTAGATACTAGTACCAAAATTGATAATGAAGGACAGCTCTCTATTGATATCCATACTGATATGTCATTTTTGGAATATGCCAACTCTCCAATAAATAGTAGTAAATACAGTACTAGTAGTAAGGTTAGTGTTTCAGATATTAGCTCACCATATATTTGAGTGAACCTCCATTCTTCTCCAGCTCAGCCAAAGCATTCTTGAACGGTGTCGGTGTACGGGGTGTGCTGTCAACGATGTTACGTCGTTTGGTAGGGGTTACGTGATCCTTCTCAGAATGTTCAAGCTTAATTTGATTCATTGGGGCGGGATTGGGAGTGCACAAAGGACCCGGACTAACTTCCCGATACGCGTTTGGGGTAGACTGTGCCCTGGACCGCATGGGCGTGGAAGAGAGAGTTACGTCAAACGATAAGTTCGGGCTGTTGAGGAACTGGGACGGACTGAACGGTAACTGCTTGATCGGCGTTGCTTTAACCGGGGTTCGTTGTAGACTCATTCCAGAGCCATAGCCGGAACTCATATACATGTCACTGATGTGTTGTCCTCTTGGAGTAACTTGGTTATCCTCGAAGAAATCGTACTCGGAGGATTGTGGGTTTGATGATTCACTACATCGTCGCCGCTGACGGATTCTGTTTGGGACCGAAGGCTTTATCTCGGTATGTGCTGAAGGTAGAGGAGATATGCCATCCACCTCCATTACCAAACCTAAAACAGGTAATGTCACTTTAGTACGTGGTACGGATTCTGTTTGGGACCAAGCCTTTATCTCAGAACAGGAACAACTCCGTTCAACCATTCTAGCAAGTTTTCTAAAAGAAACAAATGACTTTAAATAACCGATACAGGCCTACAGTAGTAGTTTAATATAGAATTTACAGTGAATGGAAGACAATATAGATACAAATTCATATCGGTCACATTAAAATTACTAAAATTAGCACAAATGAAAACTTTCCTTATTTATCTTAACACCCATAGTAGAAACATATGCCATCCTCTGCTTAGCTGCCTATAGTCAAGTTTTGAACTAGACTAATGAAACTTAGCAACAAATAATCGTCTAATTATATCTAGAACATCACTTGTTCTCTCACCTAATTCGTTGTGGACATGAGCCATGCTAAAGTTGGGCGAGAAGCCAGCACGTGTTGGCCAGTCTAGTAAGTCCAGGGCCGGTGAACCATCTGGAGTCACTGGCAGCGACATCTTGCCTGGGATTGGGCTCGACAAGATCTCCAAGTCCAGATAACGTAAAGGTGAGATGAATGCCTGTAGGAGAATCAAGTCATGCTTTTAGCAGAACATCCGGGATAATTTTCCCAAGTTGGTAGTAGTACACGTAGGCCTACTAGTAGTTAGTTTGCATTGTTGTTTAATGTTTAGTCAATGGCAATGTAGGATAAGCCTAAAGCATTAGCCCTGAGTCAAATTTTATCCTGTCTAGTAGGCCTACCTCGTAGACAGATGCTTCACAGCCAACACTAAGTTTTTTTTTGCGAGATTACAAATGTTTAAATGCAACATCCTCATTTTAAACTGAAAGATATTTTATTTTCCTGCTAGCCCATACATACTAAAGTATAAAAAAAATAACAGTCATGGATGAAGATGCATTTATCTCTTTCATGTAGGCCTAATAAGGATAACGAAAATGAAATGAGCACATCATCTAGCTAGAAATCGGCATACCGTACCTTTGGGTCATGAGGCGACCGTTGGGGTGACCGAAGTTCAAAATCGTGTTTAAACTGTGTGATGTGTGAGGTGGGTAGTGGCAACTGTTGAACAGACGCGGGTGGTTTCGGAATAGTATGGGGGTAGGGGTGCTGCACAGTCTTGTTGGTCATTGACTCGTAGTAACCGGGCGACCAGTCGCTGTCGTACACTTCGTGCGCGCCTTGCTGGGGCTGCAGTTGCACATACTCTGTCACCTGAACACGCAACACATTTACATTTACAATAAACAAACATAAGCCTTATTAATGGTGCAAAAGTAAAATCTGATAAGCATGCATGGTTGATGTAAAAATGGAGCCAAGAACTTGTCTTAAATTATTAATTTAATGTTTGGTATTGACCAATGTAACGCATATTATTATAATTTGAGGACTGAGTGGCATGGAAAAAATATTGATCTTCTCAAAAGAGCATTTAATATACTGTAGTACTTACTGAATAAATACTATGTGCTTTATCCACATTTAAAAGCTGTTAGTGGGGTTAGACCTTAGAATCAACTGGAATAAACCCAATATATATTTTAATAACAATAAGTTTCAATACCATATGTACATATTTATTTCTGTTCACATTCAGATAACATAAACAATTGTTAGTTACAATCTTGGGTTCTGTCTACAGGGAAGTATGAACTTCATATTGAACCAGTAGTAATTGGAAGTAAAACTAAATAATACAGTTGGCCTACATGTTTCTGTCTTACCCTAATGTAGGCCTACAACTGTAAAAAAAAAAACATTAAATTACCTGTGATAGAGATTGTGTTTGATCCGTCAAAACTCGATACTGATTACTTTCGCTTTCAACAGCTGCGTAGATGTCTGTGGTTACCGCCTGGGCTTTCGGTATCCGTCCCTTCCGGCGGCCCGGGCCCTTTTCTTCCGCTTCGTACTTCCGCCTCATTGTCGAGTTCCAGTGGTTCTTGATTGCGTTGTCCGTCCTGCCTGGTAGGAGCTTAGCTATCTTGGCCCACTGGTTTCCCCACTGACGATGAGCCTGAAACGGTGTACACTATTAGGAACACAGGCCACATCCCATTTGTTAGCTAATATTTTTCTTTTTTATGGATCTTAATCAGTTATGAATCTGATACTGAGAGCTAATAGGCTACACCTATTTTATTTGGGATTTGGGATTTTTTGTACTTGCTGATTTGTATAAAATTATGTTCACACTAGGCCTACCTTTCTCCTGGTTAAAAATGGATATATTACCATACTAAAAACATACTTAACTTCAAATTTAAATCGTTCATTCAGAGATAGCCTAACCCAATGGCAGCAGACTTCAAACGTGAAATAAGTCTTAACATATTATTAAGAAAGTTCTTCGTGGCATCTCTCTCACCGAGTATATGATGTGGTCCTCTGCCTCAGTCCAAGCAGTCTTTTTGATTGCCGGGTTCAGGTGATTGTGCCACCTCTCGCGACACTGTTTACCGATGCGGCCCTTCAGTTGGCGGGCAATCAGAGTCCACTTCTTAGGGCCATACTTCCTCACCAATTCTACCACTTTTTCATCCTCCTGCAAGTACAAAAGGAATGCATTGACAACAGTACTTATAAGACCCTATTTAGTAGGGCTGCCCAACGATATCGATAATTCGATACAATATCGATAATAGATAAATAATTCGATATCGATATAGAATTAATATATCGTACATATCGCGATATCGAACTTGTGCCTAATAAGCTAATTGATAGAAAAAAAACGATTAACTATCACGTCACGCCAACCACACCATCGCTGTTTTGTGTAGATATTTTACAATTTGAATAGTACAACAAACAAATTGACACACATAGTAAGACATTTCAAAGCTAAAATATTTCTTTACGTAATATTGTTTAAAGAATGACCTCTAGCTGGCCTGTAAATTCAAAAAACAGACGAGAAAAGTTTCGATGTGGCGATATCGCCGATATCGATACGTCACTTGAAAACTTCGATATCGCGACGCGATATCGATATTTCTTCCCGCGATATCGATATGATTTTTTTTATCGTTGGGCAGCCCTACTATTTAGTATTTACAAAGACACAATCAGATTAATATGCCACTAGCCTAGAATGAATTGAATGGCACTGCTCACTCTAGTAAGAGAGTGCTCCTTCTATGACCAGTACATACTCTACATAATGAACTACCATGTAAAGCTGCCACACAAATAAATGGGTACTTGGATTATTAATTTCTCTTTTAAGCTGTTTTTGGCCAGATTATTATAATATATTTTAAATAGGGATGCAAAAAAATAAATACATAATAAAGTTGTCTACTAATCCTTAAATTAACAAACAATGAAAAAGTCAAGATTTAAACACGACGATTTGTTGAAAGCTATTAATATTTCTTTACTAGCACACTATTGATGTGAAGCATAGAAACACAAAAACAAATAATGAAAGGCAAAATGAGTGAACTTGCCAGACAGGATTTATTTCTTTTTTTTTTCTTTTCTGGAAACTGATGATTCATTTAACGTAGGTCTAACCTTTAAGAATGCTTATAGAATAAGTAAATAAACTTAAAAAAAAAAGAAAAAAGGTTTTTTATTTGCCTATGTCTATTGCTTACTTTAAGCATAATTCCTTTACTAA
>OX246738.1:17669384-17731553 GCA_945910005.1 Isoperla grammatica | reverse complement strand
GGTGGGGGGGGGACATTATTCCCGCGGGCTCCGTACAATGTATTCGCCATCCATTGAATACTAGATTTGGACAAGAGGCTTCATCATCGTAAGGGGAGGGTTGAAACTCGTAAGTAACTTTTCTTGGAGGTTGTCAAACCGGCCGCGCGAGATGGGGTGCCGCCACAAAGGGGTGCTGCTTACTGCGGCTTCGGGGTATGCAAAGCTCCAAGGTCATTGACTCGCGTGTGCAGCATCGTCAAAGCAGGGCCCACATCGGGATACATACATCGAGCCGTCCCGCCTCAGTAGGAATACGTCTCGTCCCGTACTACTTCCATGAGATTGTTACTAAATAATATGTAGAAATTACTGGTTTTTACTCATATCCGCAGATTATTTTTGAATTTGAATTTTAGTTCGTGAAAACTTCCCTTTAGTTTCTCATTAAAAAAATGGAACTGCTCGTTCATGCCAGATATCGCTGCGGCCCTGCCAACGAAAGGCGAAAGCTCACACCGAACACAGCAATAAAGAAGAGATTCAAGTTGTTTGCAACATCTTGAGGCCCAGCCCGGTTTAGAACCAAGACAGGGGTTGGCGTGGTGACCTATTCTCTTTAGCGAGCACCCCACGATAAGTTCTCTGAGATTCAGGTCCTATAGCTCTGCTCAGTGTATGTCAATGATTCATTTCATTGTGGGTATGAGTTTCCCAAAGACATAGACCTTAAACAGCCAAATCCCTATCCTACAATACGAGCTCTGCCGTACCAATTAGAAGTCATGCATTTTAAATATAGTCCTGGAAACTAAGTATTTGACCCAAAACTAATGGGTAAAGAATTTAGTTATATTATAATTTGTTTACTATAAGTACTTACATAGTCTAAAGAAAAAATTAATTAGCATTGGTATCAAGATTTTCCAAAAATGTGTGTACAAATAGCTTTTCACAAATATCTTCTAATATTAAAAATATAAAACTATACTAATTTTAAAATTAAAACTGACCATACGATCGCTCAATTCAAAATGGCTTCTAAATGGTAAGGGTCCACTCAGCCACTGCCACGCTGGTATTCCATCATCTAGTTCCATGTCGTTGATTGCGCCAATGTAACTAGTCTCAATTATGCAAGCGAAATAGCCACGACCAATAGTACTAACTTGTAACTTAAATTTCCACTTCCTAACATCTACTTGATCTAATTTAAGATCGTATTAGAGGAAACTTAGAAACTCCAAACACAGCAGTCGTTTTTCATATTTCACTCAACTCATGGTCTCGATTAGCCAGAAGCTGTAGTATAAATATGGGCCGTGAAACCAAATATCATCATTATTATCGTGACTAGTGACTAATAAGGCATGTGCATCCGACTAACCGGAAAACCACCGTCACGAATGTGTGGAGCACTTCTGTTGGTTTTAGTTGAAACAGAGAGTGCAAGAAAATATCTCAGGACGGAACCAAGAGAGCACCACTAAGGGCTCAAACGTTGGCAAGAAGAACCAGCGCGACGTCCAAAGTGCAACACGCAGTTTGTCAATATCAACAGTAGGGCCCAAGATGAATAATTGGGTTCAAGATAATAGCTATTCCTGGCAAATGGGAGAATAAAAACGCAAAATCATAGTTACTGACATTGGCGAGGTCAGGGGCACATGAAGGAGTATGGGGGCCACATCGGCCTGTCCATACAATGACATGCGTCGTCACACGGAGACCCTCTGCTAAAATAATTCGTTGACCTAAATCTTGTTGGTGTAGGCCTATTATTCAGGCAGACGGAAAAAAGAAGAAACAAAACTAGCTCTGAAAACATAATTCCCCCCCCATAAACATATTTATTACATATGTATTTTATCCGACAAGCCTGAACTACGCAAAAAGAATTATTCCTACAGATATTTTCGGCTACTTTGTTTTCCCCTAATTCAAGTCGATATCAAATATGTCATCACAACCCAGTTCCAAGCATGAATGTACTTACCTCCTCTTTACTCCACCGCCCCTTGTTGATGGACTTGCGACCCCGCACGGAGACCACCGCCTCCTCGGCCGCAGACTCGTCGGACAAGTCCTCACTGGAGCTGAGACTGTCATAGCCAGACCGCGATCTGCAACAACAACAACAGTGTGGTTAGTGGTCAGTAGCTCTGCCTAGTGCGATGTGCGCCACACGAACCACTGAACCAGTTGTGCCGCGTTTTTTTAAATAACTTTTCCCTTTTTAAACTGTACATTTTCTTTTTTTTGTAAAATAAACTATTCAACTATATGCAATATTATTTGTAAAAAAAAGAACCATTGACCCACTGTATGTAGGCCTACTTCCAGTTACCGAGATCGCACGAGTGACACGATGAACTTACGAAAACAATCGAGGAGAGGAACTGGTCACACCCAAAGAAGAATGATGACTTGAGTGTTAACCTCGTGTATATTTAACTATCATAGCCTGAATAAAATACAACTCCGCGCTACGTCATAGGGGTCCTCAATATCTAAATAGAACATACAATAATATTGTAATTTACTTGGCCACGTCCGTATAAGAATCAAGTAAGTCCCCATTTTGAGATCAGTACAGGTACGGCCATTATTGCATGTCGTCATCATATTTTGAAAACCACAAAACGCTAGGCACAATAAATATTCATGAAGATAATTATTCCCATGGCATGCGCATCGCCTTTATTTATCGTCAGTAGATATCAGTAACTTCACATTCGGGTGAGCTGAACGCAGGTGTTTGTTTGCGACTTCGGGTGAGACAAAGAGGCGCAGGTGTCGCTAATCATCGTCACTCCAAACTGTTTGGTGAGAAACAGGGGCAAGGGAATTTCCCTGGACAATATATCTGTTTTGTGAAGTACTGCTGTTTGTTGACAGTGACTAAACCTATCTGGGGGTGGGAATAGACTGCCGTCTCGTTCGGCCCTTCGCAACGTCATGGGTGAATATATTATTAACACATTTCAGCTAATGATTTATTTATATTCTCTTTTGTAAATGCTTATATATGGGTGGGGGTGGGTGGGTGTGATCCACTCCAGCCAATCACAGGTAAGTGCTATTCCGACTTCAGAGTAGTAGGGCGCGATTGTGTCTAGACCGACTCTGCGAATAGAAGACTAATCAAGTGTTATCATTGCGGAACGAGCTACAGCATATGAATTACCTTTCGTTCGGCCGAGAAAATTTGTGAAGGAATCTGCGTACATGTCAGGACGCTTTGAAAGCATATAAGACACTTCAAAGACAAGTTGTATCACTAACCTTGTGAATACATCTTCTATGTTTGTTTCTGTTTCTAGATTGTGATTTGGTGTGAGAAGAGAAATTCTCCCAATTGAAGAGAAAAGACACTTGTTTAAGAAAAAATGTGAAACATGCAAGTTTTTTTGTATATTAGCCTATACTAATATAATATTTGTTTCATAATCTTTATAAAGCCATACTAAAATTTCAAAAGCAGTTTCTTACAAGTTGGATCAACTCGCATTGAACCAATTACATTTTTCCGATTGCGTCAACTTTTCTACCCGGGTAATGTGTGTTGAATGAAGTTTTGGCGCAATGGGAATATAGTTTTTCTCCGTAGGTAACAATGTGTTATGAATCAGAGACGATTCTGGCGGGAAAGTACGAGCTCGACAACTCGAGCGTGAATCCTGAAGACAACAAAGAGATTCACAACCACTTACTACTACCGGACAAGACCGGACGGAACGGGTACCCCCGCACTGAGTCACGCTCGACCTAGGTGGTTGCATTACAAGCAGAGATGGGCAAAATTCTCGAAAAAATGTATTTGAAATAAAAAATAATTTAGTACAAAGTATTTTCCAATACAAGATACAAATACATTAAGAATTTTGTATTTCTAATACCAAAATACCAATGTATTTGAAAATACTCAAAATACATATTGCTGGAAATCATAGTCCCACGCTAAATAAGTAAAAACATGAATTTAACACGCACTCTATGAGGCGGTGATTTGTTGCGAGGAGTATAGTGGTGGGCAAGGTCCACTAGATCGCTTGTAGCGCGCGCGCAGTTACTCCGCTAGGAGTAAATCCAGTAGACCTTGAGTGGTGGGTAGGTCCCCGCCCATGTGTAAAAAAATTATGTTTACAATATTAAACATAATTAATACATTTGTACTTTTTGGAACTTAATTTATTGGATTTAGCAACCCATGCATACAATGTATTTTGAGTATTTTGAAATACAGACACAAGATACAAATACTTTGCAACACAGTATTTGAAACACAAAATATAAATGTATTTTAGACACTGCCCACAAATACCTTACTAGTAAGGTATTTGCTGCCCATCTCTGATTACTCGTAGACCATTACTTGTGTGCAGTTCGCAGGATATAGCGCGCATATTTATTGTTTACTGACGTTTTGTTATCCACAATGATCTTTGAAGTTAATCGCGACACTAAACCGTTTCGCAACAAGGATTTAAAAAATAAAATATACTTTCAAAGTAACATTGGAAAGTAAACACAGAAAATTTGTATTTTATGCCAAGTGTAATTAAGCGAGCGAAGCGAGCGTTTCCACTTGACTCTTATGGCACTTCATTCTGTTTTTTTGTTTGTTTTTTTGTTTTTTTTTGTTTTTATGTCTGTCGATAGCGGTCGAACGGAAAGTCCGATCAACTTGAAATTTGGACCATCCACAAGCCTCGATGTGGATTGAAGGTGTATAGTTTTGAGGCAAAATCGTTCGAAAAGTTACAAAGTTACACCATAGTTACTGCAAAATATTTTTCTGAAACAAAATGGGGGCAAAATGTGAGATAGCCATATTTTTTTAAAGCTTTTTCCAATCACGAATATGTTCATGTTATGGCGATCTGATAAATATTGGCAAAGTTACACAAAAGTTACTCGAAAATATATTTCTGAAACACAGTAACAGCAAAATGTGAGGTGGCTATCTTATAGTAAATTTTTGTCCGGTCACGAATATACTAACGTAAACGCGATTTGATACATATTAGAGGCAGAAATTACATTTCTTCTGCTGTCAATAACTGTTAGTAACGGTGGCGGACCGCGGCGAAAACATGACAGCGAAAATTCTAAGCAACGCACATTGCACTGCATCCAACAATGTCGGGAAGTATAATAGCTATGGAAATTAGAAAAATTTTTGCAATGCGCATTCTTGAATTGTTGTTAATTGTTGTTTGTATTAGCATTGAAATCTTTTCGCCAGAAAGTTCGTAGACATTGACGCGCTCGCTTATCAACGCGTCAAACAGAGCGTTTTCCTAGTTTATAAAATCACTGGTCACTCACTGTCCATTGATTTCGAACATGAAAGAATTGTATTTTCATAGGGCAATCAATTATTTTACGAGGACTTGGCTACATTTCACTCCAAAGAATAAACTAGCATAGATTCAATTACGACTAAAATTACGATGTTTTTTTATTGTATTGGCGACCACCTGCTAAATTACTGAACCAGAATATGTATACAATAATTTTTTGAATCCGGCCGGCTGGCCGCTTGCATGGTGGCCTCTGTTGTGTACACAAATCACAACAGTATGTCAGTAGTTACCTAAAACGACCGAGCACTCACCTATTTCCCATTGTAATCCGAGCCTGGCAAACGCGGTGTCGAACTTGCAACCAAGACACGAGCCGCGAGCAACTAACTACTTCTACCGACACGGGACAACGCTGAGCAAATGTTCCCTCCTATCATACATACCATGCCTTGAGAGACGGAGACAATGCTATCACATGTAAACACATACCTCAGCAACCGGGTCAAATGTAAACAGACTCTTCCCGTAGCTTCAACTTACGATCATCCGGCGTGATTCATGCATGGACACAGAAATGTCATCAAGCAGCGTGTTGTTCAACATTTTAATGATTGAACTTGCAGATGTGTCATTGCAATGGTGATTGACGATAGGATAGTTGCTAATAATTATGGTGATAATAATATATAATAATTAACTAGTTTTAAGTAGAGTTTAATAAGATAAGCGCATGAAATACCTGTATGTTCGTACAACCGAGTTTGTACGTATTACAACAATAAAATAATAATAATAACCCGTCTCGGTCCGGGGTAGAATAGGCCCAGAGTGACTCTGCTAGTCGTAAGAGGCGACGAAAGGAGACTCTGTCCCTTCCCCCCCACTGTCCCACTGAAGATATTCCTCCCACATGGTCCTGCCCTCCCTTGCCGGACTCCCCTTTATGACGACTCCCGCGATATGGGAGACCGTATGACCATGGAGTTGTACAAATCCATGGTATGACAGCAGCGCTACGAGCGTTCCTGTTCACACAAATGTCAGTATGCCCCTCAATTGACGCATGCAATAATGAAGTCGTGGAAATACAGATGGCTGTGGGGCGGCTTAACCTTAAGTTTTAAGTTCTTTAGTATGTCAATAATACAAATTACTGTAAATAATATATTAGGCATATATCGCACTCTCAAGGACGTTTAAAAGTGACGTCACTGGCCAATGTGGCGGCCGTCTTCTCTGCGTGACATTGGCGGTATCGCTGGAACGTTGATCACTTACCTCGTTCTAGCTGTTATACTATTCATTTTGAAGAAACAACTTATAGGAAAGCATATTTAGTTTACATGCCAATAGTCATCATAAAGGTCATTTCAAAATTATAGACCCCGGTAGTTTACTTGTTATAACAATTCACGCAAAAATCGGAAAATGAGCAAAATTTATTTTTGTTTTCTCAACTTAAATTGTTGAAAAACTAATGATCGGATTTTGACGAGAGTTCCTTTGGAAGATGTATCAACAATGTGAGAAAATAAACAAATACACTTTCTAGATAGAAAGTGCCCCGGACGAAAATTCATAGCCTGCACTAACATGCAGGGTGCAGCGGTTGGACCTCAAAAGCAGCGGTTTGGGCGTGAAACTACGCACACTGCATGTTAGTGGATGCTATGAATTTTCGTTCGGGGCACTTTCTATCTAGAAAGTTTATTTGTTTATTTTCTCACATTGTTGGTACATGTTCCAAAGGAACTATCGTCAAAATCCGATCATTAGTTTTTCCACAATTTAAGTTGAGAAAACAATAAGAAATTTTGCTAATTTTCGGATTTTTTGCGTGAATGGTTATAACAAGTAAACTGTTAGGTCTATAATTTTGAAATAACCTTTATGATGACTATTGGCATGTAAACTAAATACGCTTTCCTATAAGTTTTTCCTTCAAAATGAATAGTATAACAGCTAGAACGAGATTAGTACCGCGTGGTTTGTGCGAGAGTCCGCAGACAGTTAGAGCGCTAGACCCGTTAGCTTAGGGATAATTTTGTCCGCTAGGGGCGTATCGAAGTTTTGCGATCGAATAAGATTTGGGTGAAATTGAGCAAGATATAATAGGGCACTAGCAACACCGAAAGACAACAATGGAACAAATGAATTGAACTGAAGGGCAAACCATCAGCTGTCAAAATAATAAAATTGTAACCATAGAAATAAAAACAAGTGAAGCGATAGTAATTATAACTGCTCGCCATTTAAAACTTTTTATGATAGACAACGACTAAGTGAAAGTTTTGTGTGTATTTGTTTGTTTTTTGTTTTGTTTTCCAAAATCAGACGAAATTACAGCTTGTTGTTTGTCCATCGATTCAATTCATTTGTTTCATTGTTGTCTTTTGGTGTTGCTAGTGCCCTATAGGTAAACTGAACGTCATCGCTCACAGCGCACTCTACCTGTCATACGGTCTCCCATAGATGGACCTGATTCGGAAGACGTCATATGACCTAAGCTGTCGAGTACATCGTTAAACACCACCAATAATAATAAAATAATAATAATAATGATGATGAATATGATGAATATGATGATGATGATGATGATGATGATGATGATGATGATGATGATGATGATGATGATGATGATGATGATGATGATGATGATGATGATGATGATGATGATGATGATAATGATGGGACGATAAATAGAGTAAGAGAAAGTAATGGGAAGGGAGATATATTAAGTGTAGCTATACATTAAACCCCAACATTGTTTACCCAGATGGGAGACAGCGACTATCGTGGCGACGCTGTTGCCGCTTGCTGGTTGATCATACGTTTTACGAGAATATCACCTACTAATTTTTAATATTTGATTATTTAATCAGGTCGTACACAGAATCGGATTATTCATTAACCAAAGGTTAATGGGTTTACATCGCACCCCCGCCCCCACCCCTCAACACAAACAAAAATCCACTTTCGACATAATATAACGTAAGCAATATGTAAGCAAAAATGATGTAAGTTTTAGATAACTAATAGATTTACTTCAACACTAATGAAGGCGATGTGACCTAAACGGGCAGGGTGACCAACGTAGAGGATCATCAAACGGAGTAACCGCAATCCGCAATATCAAGACAAGTCTCGACCTGAAGGGTTTGGACGGCCTTGAAAGCTTGTTGTATGGGAACAACGAGTAGAAGGCCTATGAGCAAGGGTTACATACATTGAAAGGGGTCGCACGAAGGGGTGCAGTAATGCATCACTGGGTGGGGTTGGATTTTCGAGTTACGAACAGGCAAAATAGGATTGTTGATCGAATTACGAGTTTGTTTAAAATTAATTATACAGCAACCATGAGTATAAACTTGGAAGGGAGGAGCCCGTGGCCCGGGCGTCTACTTGAAAGCAAACCTCGCATTGTGTGTGAAGTGGAATTATTATAGGGGGGAGGTTTTCTTATGGCCGGCATACGGAAATCATTAGTATAATGCACTATCAAAATAGGAAAAAATAGCTGCTATTAATAATATTATAAGGTAATGGCTATTGGCTACAATGAAGCATGTAGGCCTATGAACTCGGATGTGATAATGGTCAAGTAATTACTGAAGAACAGAAGATTAACCAAACATATAGAGTATCAGTATTATATTAACTAAAATAAAGCCTCCACCCATGAACTGCCACGTTCGCAAAGTAAAGAGTAAAGACCCGTTCAGAACCAGTTAATGTATACGTAACTTTTGAAAATTAAGAAGTTGGACAAACGCAGTTCATATGTTCACATTGAAATTAGCTTATCGGGTGACGGAATTAACGAAAAGTTGAACCAATCTCAGCTTACAGCTAACTTCAGTGATTTTCTAAATTGTGCGCATGCGCACAAAACCAAAAATTTCGGGCTTGTTCAAACTTCAGAAAATTTTGTACGATAATAGTAGGTCGGATTATCGCGGAAAGTACAGTCATATCTGATTGGTATGGTTTATGTCCATTTATGAAATTTCATTGTGAACTCTTTTAATACCTCAACTTCTAAAATTTTTAGACGTTAGTTTTCGCACGCTAATTGGTTGTGAACGACACTTAAGCGTTAGGTTGTGAAGAAATTACGTGTATTAATATATATCAAATAATAAAATAAATAATAAAATAATATCATATCAATAATATGTATTTATGTACCAAATAGCAAAATATGTTATTAAAAACCCTTATATTTGACACTTATCACAATATTCGTGAAGAAATCATGGGAATAGGTTTAGAGAACCTTATAAAAGTATTTAATTAAATACGACTAATTATACGATCGCTAATAATAAGCAAGAAAAAGCGAAATTAGTCAAGACATTTTGAATGAGCCGTTTGAAGATGTAAGGGTTGGATGGCACATGAAGGTACTATACACCCCACATTCCTGCTCTACATAGTTCCCAAAGCGATTAAAACTAGCTGACTAATGTTCCGGGCTCTCGCTGCAGTAATGATTATCTGGAAGCCAAGAACATACGGCATACGCTGCATGTCTGATCCAGTTTCCAACTAGTTGCGGTTTTCCTTTATCATCCAACGTTTATTACCACACGACGCTTAATTGTTTCTCCAAGATGGAAGCGCGCTTTCCTTCTGTGCAAGCCATTCTGCGCATGGTTTCACCTGCCACATGGAAGCAAATATGTCCACCTACCCAGCGGACCCCCGTTTTCTGTATATATAAATTTGCTTTAAAATTGTCACAAAGTAAACAAAAAATACAAAATATGTCATTTCTACAGAATTTAGACTACAACTACTACTACTACAACTACAGACTACTTTGTAGTGCTCTTTCTTATGAATGTTTCTTTGTGCTCTTGTTTAGGGTAATTGCAAATGTGTGTAGCAACAACACGTAAATAAGAACATTTGAAAAAGGGAAATATTTATCGGAACAACGAAACATTCATAAGAACACTAAATTCTCTGTAGGAGATGACATATTTTGGTCTACTTTGCGACAGCCGCCAACACAAAAGACAGCAGATGAGCGTAGGCGATGCAAATATTTAAAGACTGACTGTCAAGTAATCGGGCGTAGAGGATCTTGCGGGTCTGGGAATGGGTTGGGTTGGGATGCATAACAATGATTACAATTAGTAGGGCGGCATACGAAAATTTGAGTCCAATACTCCACTTGTGTTACACGTCGTGAATCGTGATTCCAGAATTCAGGGGCAGGCCTGACCTACTGTAGGCAAAAGGTTGTTTATAAATGTAGATATAAAGTTCATTCAAACTAGAGTTTTTAGTTTTGTGCTTTTTTGAGGGGGAAATGTTATTCCGGTGCCTACTAAAGTAATATAATAATATTAATATTTCTAGTAACGAGAAATATTATTAGATTAGATTATGCTATAGTACACTCTACACAGTAATAAGTGGAGGGGGCTAACCCCCAAAGCAAATACCTACGCATTTTCAAGATTAGAAAAAATCTTTTTCAAATCTAAAAATGCCATCTATGAGGTGAGTTAAGAGGGAGGGGGAGTCAACGAACCCGACGAGACAACAATAAGACAGATATCGAGGGCGGAAAGGAGAAGGGAACGTCCACCAAGTGGAACCAAGTGGCTTGCGCCGTCACGTCGACCAGATGGACGCCGTAGCTGTAGCACGCGACGCCATCTTACAGGCTCGTCCAAGTGTGACGTAGACAGATGGGTGCGCACATGTCCTCTCATGAGATACTCCTCGGGGGTGGAACAAGGGCAAGGTGCTGCTTATGGTTCAAACCAACACACCCGGAGAACGTTGCTTCCCAGATCTGCAAGATCATTTGGTATTACATGTAAATGAGGAGCTATAAAATTCTCATAGTGACGGTCGCTCCACATCTATTTCAAAGGAATTCGGCGCGGGATTTGTCTGTACCTGTTTGTTATTGTCTACTACTGCATGGAGTGCAATGCGTGGAATTGGACAACGCCTGACAAACTTCAACACTGGAGAGATGGAAGACCGTAGTCGTGTTCACAGTATCAATCACATACTCTGTCCGCCACGGCAGAGCTTGGAGGTGGCATTTTCTATTATTATACCGACACACGGAGCGAACTAGCAAAGCAGGTTGCACGTACGGGTATGGAGTTTGAGGGGAGACAAAGATTCGGGGGAGAACAGCGTGCTTGTTGAAACATGCAAGTTAGGTTTGTAACCGTGATGCAATCCATGTACAATTATTACAACAACAACAAAAAACGAAAGAAAGTGACTCACCACTTACTGTTTTATTTCTATACAGAGCGAAGACTAGTTGCTAATATTGCCTGACCTAGGGATGTCCAAGGCCCGTTTGCAGGACTAAACCCGAGAGCACTCGGGAAGTGTGGATGCTAGACTAGCGAAGATAGGTGCTATGATTCAATGTTAGGGCATAGCCGGACCGCATACACTCAAAAACGTTTGGCTGACAACGTGATTCAAGAAATTCACAGCTCTATGCTCTGTCGTTTTCTGTGTAAAACCACCAATTTAGGGAAACGGATCGCTAACGGTGATATTCTAAACATTGCCTCATCAATTTTATGTTGGTAGTTCCATTGTTATGGCAACGAAAAGAGCAACCGTCGCAAGTGCTGTCAATTTCTTCATGGGTGGGCATGGACAGTCAACAGTCCTTGAAGGTGAGCTAATACTCAACATAAGGTAAACCCTTGCTTGCTTACGAGGCACGAGTTCTGCTGATAATGTTCTTGAACCTTCTTCGACAAAAAGATCGAACAGCTCTCCACGAAACCAGTGTTTCCTGTTTCATCGAGTCATTCATACTTTTTTGGATAAAACTATCGAACTCGAATCTCAACTCAACGGCTAGCATCAAGATTATTTTAATATGTTTATGTATAATCGATGCGACCATAGTGGTTGTGATGGGGGGGGGGAGGGGGTGACAAGGGGTGCACTTGCTCCCTCCAAGATTTCGATGCAAATTTAACCGGCTATACACGCTATTCAAATATTCAAATCAATTTTGTAATATCTGAATTGTGAATGTGTGTTTAAAATGTACGTCTTATACAATTCATGCTTTGCATGCAATAATTGCTTTTACGTAAGTTAGACTATACCTCCAGAGCCAACTTGGAGACTTCCTCCCCCAAACAACCAAGTGTATAGTTTTGTTTCGCCTTCGAAAATATTCTGGCGACGCCCACGGATATAATATCATCTCAGTCATTATGCACATGTTCAGTGCCTAGTATTGCCCACGTACCCTCACTCTCGGGCACACATGAGGTTGGTTGCCTTCATATCCTATACAGCCTTTTCAAGAGTCAAGCTTGTCAATATTTAGACTGATCAGTGATAACTCTTCCTGATACAACGTGTGTCCAGTGTTGGCTCATGGATAATTGTTTTGCACCGAGCGAGGCACAATATTAATTAATTAATTAATTAATAATATTAATACATATACAAGGCTTCCGGCATTAAAGCTACTATATAGTTTGTAAAACCAACACGATATCGCCGCAAGAGAGGAGTAATGTGACAACCACATAAAATCATACAACACGATAGTGTGACGAGACAGACTACCTCATTGCGACACATTTACCATAATGGCATTAGATTGTGACTTGAGTGCACGGTTAGGGAATATGCCACGCTCTAAACAAGAGCGTCCTGAATATTGTTCAATATGCATTGCAAGCCATGCGAACAGATGGCAACCAACACACGGAGATGGGTCGCGCAGATATATACGCGCACATGCACTCACTATAGCCCCCCCCCCTCCCCCCCCCCCCCCGCGGCCCCAACAACACGGGCGTTGTCTTTGATCTCGCTTTCTTTGATAACGACTCTGTTATCACTACGTGTCAACAACTCGAACACCATCCCTTGCTTCAATTCAACGCCCCTCTACAAGAAAACTTCCACCCTACATAATAGGCACACAGAGAAATCAATGTGGAATCGCAAGCTGTGTTATTCAATCAATAAATCTCTTGGAATATATTTATTTTTTTAATATTTCGATAACTGTAAAAAGTCTTTGACGTTTTTTTTTTTAAAATAATAATTCCTTGAGGATGCTATCACCTATCAGACTCATCCTCTCGCGCAGCCGGCATGTTCAGCACCCGTGTCTCCTGCCTGCCCCCCCCCCCCCCCCCAGGTTTACACCCTCACAACACGTCACTCGTCCACGGTCCAAGTACCACGGGCAACACTCGGTCTCGTAACAGACTCGTTTCATCATTCGAACAGTTCATTAATAGCAAGAGAGAAAAGGCGCCAAAATATGGGACAGTTCGTCGCACTCTTATTATGCAAATGCAAATTACTAAATTTGCAACTCTCCCTTTCTCAGTTAATTATTTTCATAGCGTACGTTATTGGAATACTTTATGGAGGTAATTTTTCAATGCTAGTTTTTAACTCCCCATTCGCGAATATTTTCAATTAATTGTTACATACAGCGGATGGCAAACAATACACACGGAATGATCTGCTGAATATAGCTCTAGTTCCTAGTTCAAAACTGAAATGATACAATATCTAAATAACAAGAATGACAACAAAATGAATACAAAAATGTTGCTCGTTTTCCTAAGCCCGTAATAAACGGAGTAACGCAAGCACGTGAGCCGATGATGCACGGACATACGCGAAGTATACGAGACGGACTAGTCTGGCAGACCCAAGTGCAAACATGCAGCTGTACCTCCCACTCGCTACCCACACCGACACCACCCCCGGATCGGACGAGCACGTGGGACAGAACAACACAGAACGCTTCTTTCAACCTCGTCAACTCTGTGGTCATGTATATAAAACTACCTCAATGCAATGAAATGACATGCATCGTACGTAACCTCTTGCAACTTGACTTGCTATCGTCTGGGAACTACGGAGCCAGTTCCAAGTCTAGTTAGTCAAACGAGGCAATCTACACAAGAATATGCATACCTAGAATACATAAAAACTATCATGTAATCTGGGGATCGAACCCAAAACCCCCAGAAGTCATAGATTATGGATTCTTCTAACCCAGTAACAATTAGCTCGAGCGCTCTGGATTAACTAACCATAAAAACCCTATTGCCCCACCAGTTGGGTAAATATATAGAAATACAGCTGAACGTTGGAATGCTGTGCTGTCTGGTAAATGAATGAATGAATGAATGAATGAATGAATGAATGAATGAATGAATGAATGAATGAATGAATGAATTGAATGAATGAATGAATGAATTGAATGAATGAATTGAATGAATGAATGAATAAATGAATAAATGAATGAATTAAGTCCCGCAAGACATAATGGAAATTGATGTTCCAGTTGGGCCACGGTAGCCCGATTGATGAAAACAAGTGCAACCTTGTATAGAACGAAGGTGTATATGTTTCGATTCCCAAGTGGCATAAAACAAAAAATTATCACACTTGCTATACATCACGTACATATGGGCCGAACCGACAATATGTAAAGCTTTCCAGAGTCGTCTACAAAATAATACGAATGAATATTGAAAAGGACGCATATTTCCTTCATTTCACTACGCCGCGAGATTTTACCACCGAACAGTTGGCAACTATGGCATATGTGTTCATAGTGGCCCCCACCAATAACAACAAGAGGCAATAAATGAGGGAACAGTAAGGTGACAGAAGGGACGCATACTTTATGACCAGATGTCAACTTACAGATCGAACTTATTCATACATAATGTTCAAGTTGAAGAGCAATGTGATAATTACCGGTAGAGTAGTGGCACATGGATCATTAAAATAAGAAATACGTCGCAAGACAAACCCGCAGTCGGAACTTGGTGCTTGCTTGCTTGTCTACTGATAAAACTATAAACGCATAGTTAGGCGACGAGGAGGCACCATCTGCTGATATAACACCTGCAGCTTGCTACCCGTATTCACATTTAAAAAATAATTTATATTTTAAAATTCCCTCACTTTATAGAATTAAAAAAATTATTGAGGTCTTGATCTCAGGATCTATTGTACGAGTTGTGAGGCAGGACGGAGTATATATGGATTTAGGTTAACAACATCGTGACAATAGAATACTACTTCAAGTAGTAACTCGAGAACAATTAAGGCATGGATGGACTCCTGTATGTTGGAAAAGAGCGGCACGCTACGCAACCACGAGAAACGATCTTCTCGGGAAGGTCCCACGCATTGGCCGCCGGCGACAAATTCACGAAGGGACACTTTTTCCAATATTGAGGGAACTGAAATAATTACTCACCGTTTTCGTGCAGGCTTACATCACAATATATACATTGGTATTTTACTAGAAAAAAAAAGAAAAAAAAAAACAGTAGTTGGTATTCGTCATGACCACCCCTCCCCCATGAAACAGCGTCGGCAAATGTCTTGTCAGGTTTAAACTGAAAAGCTGGGCATAATTATTCTGTAAATGTTTGTAAAAATAGGAACATTGCACACAAAACAGCTGGACACAAGAGCCTGTTTTAGGAAATCGTCAATTTGTAAGGTTCTATGGGCCAACAATATAGATTAACATTTTACGGTTTATAGTTCGTGGTTTTTTAATCCCCAACGTGTCCTACATAATAATATGCTCTATATGCACTGCACTAGTAGGAGATTTGTATTTTACGAAATATTGGAACCCACTGTTTCATGCATAAATCAATTAAATGAATGCAACAATATCCTTCACATGTGTATCCTGCTCCAATAGAATCGATTCAAACTCCCCTTCACGACTCATAGTACTACGCGTTATCCACATTTCGTCGCAACGTCTGCTCGACAAACTAACCCCTTTCTATTCGAAATCCCGTGTCTAGGGTATAATTCCCGTGCACGCCAGGTAAGAGTGCATAATTCAATTGACTCGCATCTTTGTGCGGAAACGTGGAAAACGAAAACTCCCATGTTACGGAAAGGAAAGGTGTTGTGTCGTATCGTGCGGTAATCTGATCTCATCCCGATCTCAGGTAGGCCTACTTGATACGAAGCCTTCTCACGGACCGCTCCAGCCTGTTTCGCTTGAACCTTACCCACTTCCCACGTTGACACAGGGGGGTGAGAGACCCCTCTATTCACCCCGACCCTCGCATGCATATATTGCTCTACTTTTCATCCGGCACAATATGGCTGCTTTAACCAGTCGAGAACAAAATGAATTACACTTGCCAATAGTTTACGTATTTAATTTTAGTGCATCTGTCTGCTTCCCTGTCAAGAAGTAAGAGTAAAGTATTTAGTATTAAAGTAGTTACGTAGTTTACGTATTTAATTTTAGTGCATCTGTCTGCTTCCCTGTGAATTTATGAATTTATTGGGTTTAAGGGCGCTTCAACCAGTTAGGTCATTTTGCGCCTGCTTCCCAAGTAAGTATAAGTATTAAGAAGTAAAGTATTTAGTATAAAGTACTTATAAAGTAAAAAGTAAAGTAATTGCATTAAATAGTGGAACAACTGAGCTAATTATATTAATTTATTGTGACGATAAGGGGTTAATCATCAAAATGGTATGCTAAGAAATTCAGTTAAAGAAGTGAGCACGGCAAAACAGGAATAATCAACCTAAAAGTGGGACGATTTACGATTTGGATAAAGACGAATGCTTCTGAGTGGCCTAATAATCACACATACATCGAAAGTAGCGCAAACCCCATCGATCTAGGGCTAAGCAGTGGCAGATGCATGAAGGTCGTCTGCGCTTTCGAGTGCATGCATTGCATGGGATCTCCAATCTACTGTAAAACTAATTTCATTCTCCCAGCATAGCAAAGCATAATACAATCGGCTTCTCTGCTCTGCATATAGTGAGTGACTGGCAGAACCGAAGTATTGTTGTGAGACCGGAAAAGGAAACTGGGATAAAATGCGAGAATAAAGGAACAGGGGAGGAATAATCGTTGATCAGTTCACTACCAAACAAAAAATATGGTGAGCGTATTCAAGATTTCATGAAGGCTTGTGATAGAACTGTTTCAACTTCCAGCAACGTCAGGTTATGTAGTGAGGCTGAGGGAGAGACGACCGAGGAAACGCGTGGGTGAGATATCTGCAATACCTGTTAGTATGCACGACATGTACGACGTACGAAGGACGAGGTTAGAGGGATGCGACACTAGCGCTAATGGGAACTGGGAAATGGAAGGACCGCTGGGCTTTTCATTTTTAACTTTCCGATTTTATGTGGTAGGTGTCATTCCAACATCCCCTCCCATGATTTCACCAGTGATCTAAACGTGGAAGATGATTATAGTTGTCGTAGCTAACACTCACCGAGTTATACGCCAGTGAAAATATTTCAAAGTTGGAAGATAAGCATTTCTTTAATTTTGCTAGTAATGCTTATATTACCGCGAGTTGAAATGTAGCTATATACAAAGACATGTCGTAAAACGAGATTACTTTTATTAATTAGCAAAATGGCGTTTTCAACGCCCTTGCTTGAACCATATTGTGGAAGTAGTGACAAGACAATTGCATGATTTTTGTTTCAAAATGCTGGATTAACCGATTACTTTCCGTTTCACAAAATTAGGATTTTAATAAAATTGCCAGAATCGGTAAAATACTTCAGGCGTTCCGAGGCGTTCGAGTTCTCGAGAAATACAAATATATGAAACACTGCGACCGACAGGTGGATAATATTTCATTGTAACTATGTCTGCCAAATGTCAATGTAATTTGTGTCAAGTGCTGCATGATGACAATTTCGTCCACATCCGTTACGATGCTTCCATTTTGTATGCCACACGCATACTTTTCTCTATACCTACATTGATTTACTTATTTTTACTTCGTATTCGGTTGAACATTACGAAATTTCAAAATTTACAAATCTGTATTGTAATGCTATCGGATAATAGGGTTTATAACTGATCCTCCTACTGACGACTTTTGATCTCGATCGTAGAAATGTGCCGCTAAACAAGACAATAAAGGGTATGCTAATGAGAGCTCCATAATTATGCGGAGGGGGCACCATCACACTTCCTCCCTCCATGCGGGCCAGTGGGGGAGGGGGGGGGGGGAGAGGAGGATCCACTTCTGGCTAACCCATCGTCAAGTCAGTTTTACTTGAACATAAAATGACTTTCAGTATTGTATGTGGGCGCAGCACTTTTGAATTATCTACAAAAGAAATATTTCCAAGAAGCACTGGAAACAGCGATACAATATTTTTATGCTATAATAGCAAATGAAATCAATCGTTAATTTACCTAGAATGGAACACTGGAACCTAGAATATATAGCTCGTTTTGCCAATCAGCTATTACCAAGTGGACAACCAGTATTCTCAGTGTCTTTGAATACTAGTAGGCCTACTGATACAATTGGGTGTAATCCCAACAAAATGTAATTTTTTCTATAAAAACCTACACTAGAAAAGTCGATCGACATCACACTCCCCATATGCTGCATTGACGGTCGGGCAGTTTTTTTTTCATTTAGCCTATAAAGTACCCGTCAAGTAGATAGCTCTGATAATGATGTTTGGGTCTCATATTTTGGCCGTATCATAACCGTGCCGCAGCCAGGATTCGAACCCAGAACGCAGGAACCGTAGTTCGATCAAGACACGTGCGTGCGGGTCTATAGCGGTGAGCTCCACAGTGGCGGACCGGGGTACACTCGAGACAGGTGAGAGATATTCTATGTACCGTCCTCCCGGTTTCTAGCCACTAATGAAAGAAAATACGTGTTCCGAATTAATCTACAGTCAAACAAAGGGACCTATGATACTGGCCAAGTACAAACTTCGAACATTCCACTGGGAATCGCAAGGCAACGAGACAACCATACATACAGTTCACTACTCAGATAAGCCAAAACGCCCCTGCTAAGGTGTGAACCGAGGTGTCCATGTGCGTACGGCGTACGAATGATCGAGACAAGTTAGAATGACTTACGCCTCGGTGTACTCGGTGGCCGCCGGAGAGTAGTAATAGTCAAAGTTGATGTGTTCCGGCCGCGTATTGTCCGCCATGACACGGAGTGCCGAGCCGTTCAAAGTAGGCTACGAACTACACCACTCACTGCACCATCCCTTCACTGCGAGCTGTGGCCTGAGAACTACTGAGCATTGCTCTGGCTGGTGGTCGATGTCGTCATAGGAACTCAGAGGAGGGGAGATAATAACATAATGGAATCGGGAGAAAAGTAACCAGGTGTGTGTGTGTATGCAAGCGACCCCTCATCCATGTCATGCATGGTGGTGCCCCCCCCCCCCCCCCCTCCCCGCCCTTTCCCCTCCGCCACTTTCATACCCTCTCTCGTCCTGCCAGACTGGAGTTGGGACAATCACGTACATACGTTGTGAATGTAAACCCCGAACTCAAAAGCAATGTGCCTCTACCGAGTACTGTTCAGATTCATGAAATTGCAACATTTCCATGAAAATTTATAAAAAATACTACAAAGTATACTACAAAATCGCGATGTTCAGACAAATACTTTCCGAAATATATATATCGAAACAATGTAGGTCTATAATAAAAGTAAAACGGGCACGGGGAACCATATTTTCGAGTATCCTAATGTACCAAAGAGTGATCAGGTTTGTCGTTTGACTTTTTTCATGATTGCAGATGTAGTTTTATTATAATGAACGAGTAGGTACTAAGTTAGTCTGCCCCAGTCTAAAACAGGTCCTTTATATTATCTTATGGCTGGCTGTCCCATGATCTTTCAATCTTAAAATTTAAAGTTCAACATTTTCTTTCTAGAATGATTCTCAGGTATTGGTCCATTGGAACGCCTTTAGTCCTTTACCATTAATTTGCATGAACCTTATAAATAATAGAAATTCGTTCACACATGCATCGATTCACATTACCTATTCGTTTGACAAAGAAGTGTAACCAATCTCCAGGATACCAGTCCAGACAGCGGTCCATGTTTATTCATTGAAACTAATCGAAGTGACACGTGGCGTGGCACTATTCCGCACTAATGACCTCACCGGGATTCGAGTAGGGAAACATGATTCCGACTAGACTACTCTTGTTACTCCGACTCTTGTTACTGTATGCGCTTGGTATTCGGGTCCCACCACGCGTAATACTCTTCTCAGTTTACCTCGGCCACAATACACCGATCACGACATTTCTTTAATATTCATTTTATTACGAAGTCCTAAATACCAAGCTATATCATAATGTCAACTACGTAAGTAAGGTAAACAATACTTGTTTCCTTGACCCTCAAAAGATAATCTACAAAATAAATACAGGTTCTGGTTGAAGGAAGTACACGGAATAAACCAATATGGGTGGGTCATCATAGTTATATCACAAACAACTGTGGCCGTCTCAGAAGCGAGACAAGACTACTGACTATTGCACGTACACGTGTACAGCTGATCGCCGACAACCAAAGATTTGACCGCAACGTTGGTTGAACTCTCTTTGTTAGCTGGCCTTCCTTCTTGGCGAGCACAAGCAGGGCAGGTGTTCTCAAAAAACGGAAGGAAGTGTGTGTATGATTGCTAATGTCAGACCCGCCTTGTAGCAGCTGTAAGCCTCTTACACGAAATAGGGACAGACAGACAGGGGCTCGCGTGGCGACACTGTTTTCAGTTTCTCGGTTAGTTAGGGCTCCAGTGGCGTACAAGGCGAGGGTCGTGGAGCTGGAGACAACTTTAGTCCATTTATTGGTGCATTCACCTCCTGCTATAGGCTACCACACACATTAGAGTTAGGCGATATCAACTGATCGACCTCCAAACCTCCCGGTTCCTAAAACGTCACCAGGACACAATATTATCATGACTCACTGACATCATGTCTGTCCGTATGCAGTATTTGGAGATGATAATAATAATAATAATATAGGTATAAGATAACAAATAAACACTAGCAACATTTACGCTACTAGCAGTTTTCTAAATTCTTCATTTCGGTTTGTGTGCATGAGCTTTTGTTCCACTTGGTTCAAATCCCACAGGATATTTTTACAGTGTGTTCTCTGTTCACCATCACCCTATTTTACGTAGCCTATCACGAGTTACGGTATGTTAAAAAAATTACATTTACATCACTTGTATTACATTGGGGAACACAACACCCCTACTCCCTAGTTTCATATTTATATTCTACTACAAGAAGGCCTAAGAGGCTACGTTATGAATTCTCACAAAGTATTTAAATTTCAAATTTTAGAAAAGCTAATCATTCATAAATTGTAGCTGAAAATTCTACATTTAATTAGGACTATGGGGGAAAGACAGGACTATCAGCTGTATTAGGCCTAACTCAACGCTTTCAGATGAGGTATATATATTCTGTGAGAAGATGATGATTGGGGGAGGGGGGGGGGGGGGGGGAGAGATTCACAATTTTACGCGCTCCTTGAACCCCACTGCTCCTCCCCGATGTTCGAGCATGTAAACAAGACGACGAGCCGAGCGCGAACGTAGGCAAGCCCTGGAGACTCCAATCCAACTCCATCTTATTCCAGAGTAAAAGACGCACACATATGTGGGCTTTTTATTTTTTACCACAATACAATGGAAGTAATTCACTGAAGGCCGCAATATAGGTCAACAAAGATAACGCTAACGCCAACAACTTGAGATTCGGCGAAACTTTACACTGATATGATCACATATGATGTAAGATACGATCATCGCCAAGGCTGTACAGCAAGTCGTCGACCTACTCAGCGCAACTCTCGAGTTTAGCCGGTTAAAAAAAAAACAATATCAAAATATGTCATCCCCTTCTTTCCTATAAATGTTTCTCTTCCAATAAATATATCAGTTCTTTTTTTGTGAAAGGTGTGTGCAACAATACAAAAGTTAAAAAGTTAATTTGAAATGAAAAATATATTTTATATGTAGGCCCTAGGCTAACAATGCACTAAAAAGCAGAAAATAATTTCTTCGAGACTTCCAGTTGTGCATGACATTGTGTTACATGGGATTAAAAATAAAATCGTGTGGCATCTTAAACGGCAAATGCATAAATCATAATTATTAACTATGTATAAAACGTGTGATTTTGAGGTAGAGCCTATTCTGTTTATTCAAGAAATCCACTTTGTGTTGTGTTAACAAAAAGATGCACAAATAATTCGTTTATGGGAGCCCGACGACTTTAATTTTAGTTCCATATAATCAGCAAGACTCGGCAAACTGGACCAAATTACTTTCTGCTTTTTAGTGCATTGTTAAATAGAATGAAATCACGTAACTTATATTTTTTTGGTTATTATAACTAGTTTTTAGTATTTACAAACTTTTACACTAAAATTTTTCAATGCCAAAATAACGACCCCCTCCCCCCACCAACAAAACGCATTTCCAGAAAATTTCTAAATAAGAAATGAAGACCTAATATCATAATATTTATTGTTCTTAGTCTATGCAATCAATTTTTCAACATCTAGATTACGGGCTACACAATGTCTTTGCAGGAAAATTCTGATTAAGAAATGTATTGTTTTTAGCCTTGTCCCTATGATGGCTCCGGTCACCATTTACATGTGTGCCCATATCATAGCCATAGATTTAGTCAATTCCAGAAGCTATAAAACCACAGCCTCAACTGGGAATCAATCCCTGGCCTTCTGCATGTTCACCACCACCCACGAGTTAGCTTATGTTAAAAAAATTACATTTACATCACATGTATTACACTGAGGAACACAACACCCCTAGTTTCATATTTTTATTCTACTACAAGTAAGAGGCTTTATTACGAATTCCAACAAGTATGCTATTTAAATTTCAAATTTTAGAAAAGCTTTTCATTCATAAAAAGTAGCTGAAAATTCCACATTTAAATAGGATGAGAGCAAGATGAAAGCAAGACTTATTCCACTGGACTAATGACACACAATTTGAATAGTGATTGACTGATTGTGTTCTGGTTGGGAGATTCATACAGAGTCATATAAAATTGTAGTTTTTATGATTTTAGTGTTTTTTTTTTTTAAACGTGTTAACTCTTTTCATGCGGCATTCGTAATTCTCATTTACCATAATGATGGCCCAGTAAGCCAAAAATGCAGGCATAGGAAAAGAAGTAGAAGAAGACAATGCTAATGTCGCGGGAGTGGCCTTTTGCTATGTTCACAGAATGTATGCACTTCCAAAAACATAATAGACCATTTCAAAAGCTATCTAACCTTTGTACATCTCATCACAGTCCTCAAAATTAAATTAAAAAGTCAATTAGGCACTACAGTAGGTTATTATTATAAAAATCAGAAAGTCAGGACTATAGTTGAAAAAATATGTGCCCATTCTAATGCCCCAAGTAGTAAAAAAAAGTGTCATTTTCGTTTTTTAATTAGACAAAAAATAGGTAATTTCTAGGTAATTGTACCCTTTAAAACTCTGCAGAAAGAGTATGCCTAGGCCTAATTGAGCAGTTTGCTCAAATTCACAATATAATTTAATGTAGCCTAACTTACAGTGCTGTTACACCATAGTTAGCCTTATTTCAAAACCAATTTTTCAAAAACAAAAAGTTTGCAAAATGTGTGACAGCCATAGGCCTATAGACCTATCATAGTAAATTTCTATCCTATCATAAATATGCTAATTTGCATGTAAAGCGATCCAACAAGTACCTATTGTAGGATCACTGTTTGTGGTAAGCGCCCCGGGGCAATATGACTTCGCCGCCCCACCACACACCTCTTGTAGTATAGAACTATGACGGGTGACAAAAAGTGCCTGATGGTCAACGTAGTCTACATATAAAAACATTATTTGTGATTTAAAAGTTTCATGAAGTTATTACCACCCGGGCCCCCCATTCTCCGCCAATAAAAAATATCCACCACACAAAAATTGTGTTCGTAAATTTCCATCCACTAATGAATATGGTAATTTCTAAGGAAGACTTCCTAGGTCTACTGTGTGCAATTTTACGTGCTAACTTATTAACGGATCACACGCTAGGTAGGCCTATGGCTCCAGAATAGTCAGCTGGCTGTGACGATGCTTTTTAACTTGGGACATAGAAAGGCACACCCACTCAACTTACACTATCAAGGACAACTGCTGTCGGAAGTGCAATCTACCTGGTTCCCTTGGCATTATTATCATAAGACTCGCTGAAGTGGGACCCACACACTAATAACCTGGCTAAGAAACTGAGCACGGCCTGCTACGCTAGGCCTACCTATCAAAATCATCAAAGATAGAATGGATTTATATACATTTTAGAGAGAGCTGAGTGACCGAGAGGCAAGAAAAAACAAGATTTAATTTTACGAGACATCGGTACCATGTAGGCCCTTCAATAAGGGCCTACCCCCTAAGGGGCAAGGTCCCTTATTGTTTTCCATTGTTTTATTTACCATGCACCAGCCACTGTCAGACTCTACCTAGGGTTAGGCCTAGTCCTTTAAGGATTTTTGTAGTAGGCCTAGACTAGGCCTAGGGCCTACCTCACATTTTATCTGATAATTACTGATGGTCAATTGTCATTAAGTTATGGTATATCGATTAGTAAATTATATTGAGCACAAAAATAATAGCCTAGTATGAGTGTAGGGCCTAAAAGGGTGGTTCGAGTCAAGCCATGTTCTGTCCTAGGCCCTAGGCCTAGGTTTGGGCCTAGGGCCTAGGCCTACCCTTAATTTACATACGTCAGCGAGTGTAGGCCTAGGCCTAGGCTAAGCCTAAGCCTACCTAGATCTGCAAATGCCTTTCTAATGCATTGTTTGCATAAGTAACTGGGGGTTCTAAATTATATCTCATAAACTGTAGACTATGCTAGGCCCCAAGGCCTATCGACCAGCAAACCGGTGGGGCCTAAGCCTACGAAACCTAGCCTAGCCTACTAGGCCTAGCGTAGGCCTTGGGCAATATTATAGGCCCTACCTAAGCACTAGCTTAGAATATTCAAGGCACTAAGCATAAGGCCTAGGCTTGTATGACAAACTAAATATCAGAGTTATGTAGGAATACTTTTAGGCATACAAGACAGGCCTAGGCCCAAGCTTCTGCCGGTCACCATCTGGCAGGTCCTGCCAAAGTTGACAACGAGCAGTCAAACAATTAGCTATTCTGAAGCAAATGTGTGCATAAAACTTACCTAGATGCATATTTTAACATCGTTTTAAAACTTAAACCATCGTAAAAAATATTTGCAAGCCACGATTCACTTCAAAAAACTCGTAAAACATAATAAGCTATACACCATTAGCGTTTACAATAAATATTTACTAGAAACCAAGTATAAACCATCAATATGGCGTCTCGATTGTTTTGGCGCCGACGTCCGCCCAGCGACCGCCAGGTTGTTTAAAAAAGAACTGTGATTGGTCAAACGTGAAGGCCGTAAAAAGTAGTTGATCGGCACGAACATCGTATCGTCCCTAGTAGTAAACTTTCTTATCGACGTCCATGCCCTTGACGCGACCTGTTGGTGTAAAGCAGAATCAATGCTGAAGTTGCGCGCTGTTCAAATACTCGCGCACTCGCCGAAACAAGAAAATTAAGGTGGTTCTACCCGCATATTACCTTTTCTAAAATATGATCAGGTGGGGCTTTGTCCTGTTAACGATATATTTCAAATAAATAAATAAATACTGTTCGAACTGATATTGAAACCTGCTGCTAAAACATAATCGAACATTTTGCTATATTTTTTTCCAATAGGGAACACGCGTATGAAAATTTTAATCGATTTTTAAATACCTTGTCTATCATTTAATAATTTTGTCTCTTTGAATTTTGAAAAACGGATCAGTCTATGCCTCAAAATAATTGGTTTAGTAACGATAAATAAAAGGGCGCGAAAAACGAGCCGCCGCCATGTTGATGGGATTTGACGTCATGGTTTTGTACTGAGTACGCTCACCGCCTCAGCGATTGGTCTGTTACGCCACTTCTACACAATCATTGCGTCACGGCCACCTGTACGCGTTTTAGATCCTCGAGTTTAAACTTCAATAAATGCGACCACATTAAACCTATTTAAACATTTCTTTTTTACTTGGGACTTGCATTAATATACTTTTTGTATCTGATACTATTAAACTAAGTGTTTGGTTTAACAAAAAAAATCGTACGCGTGTTGCCTATTGGGCACATGGCAAATAATGCGTCTCAAAGATGCTGTATTATATTTTCAAGTACACCGTCTGTGACCGTACCGTTCAACAATGGAATGGATACTGATTTTGTGCACGATTATGCTGCAAGTGTTATTCTTTATCGTGTTATACTACTATTAATACTCTATGAATCCTTTGTTCTATGACTTTTCGTTTGACGGTACAAAGATAGAAATAATACCGGTAAACCAAGAAATGCATACACTGGCCATCCTTTCCTTTCATGGGACAGAAAAATAACAATAACATTAATTAATTAATGTCCTAGCCTCGCTAACGACCCTTCTCAGATAAGCGTGGTGTCGTTATGGGGGAGGGGGCTGTTACTAACAACAAGGCTGTAACAAGGGCGGCTTGTACTTTGAATGCATTCTTACTGGTAGGCAGAGGTTAAACACCATAATACGAGCTTTTACAAGTCATATATTAGGAGTGTTAAAAATGTATGAACAGAAAAAATTAGAAGTACTTCAATAGTGTGTTTGTCCCGTTACCACGATTTTTGTCTCGCGTTCCTCAGAAACGTACAAAGGAGGTTTTACTGTATTGCCATTTGAAATAAAAAAAGCATATTTGAGACGCATATTTGCAGTGTGCCTGCTCGATAAAAAATTACAAAAATACTTTCGATTATGTTATTATTATAGCTTTTATACTTCCCGACATTGTTCAATGTCGTGCAATGTGCTTTGCTAAAATTATTCGTTGTCATTTCGTCTAGTGTATTCTATGCGGTCCACCACCGTTACTAGCTGACAGCAATAAATGTAATTAAAAATAAAAATAAAAAATAAATGTAATTTTGCCTCTAATACGTATCAGATCGTGTTGAAATTACTATATTCGGACAAAAATGTATTATAGTATAGCCATTAGCCACCTCACATTTTGCCGTTACTGTGTTTCAGAAAAATATTTTCGAGTAACTACTTATCAGATCGCCATAAAATGAACATATTCGTGACCGGACAAAATTTTGTTGAAATATAGCAATCTACAATTTGCCGCCATTTTGTTTCAGAAAAATATTAATTTGTCAGTAACTTTAGTGTAACCAAAGATTACAGTAATCTTTGGTGTAACTTTATAACTTTTCGAACGATTTGCCACAAAACTAATGGCACATCAAGGCTTGTGGATGATCCAAATTTCAACTTAATCGGAATTTCCTTTCGACCGCTATCGCCATAGAGAACTATCGCGAGACATAAAAACAAAAAACAAACAAACAAACAAACATACAAACAAACAAACAAACAAACAAACAAACAAACAAACAATTTTTAAACCTTATTACAGTGTGTAAACTGGGAACGCATCCACCGGTGGAATGGAACCTTTAAGAGCGTTCGGAAGGAGTGGTTTTACCTGTTTTCTCTGCCGTAAACAGATGTTTGGCAGTAAACTGATTACTCGAAAACTAATAATGGGATGTTCATAAATTTACACCTACTTATAGAGAAATATTAGATCTAGGCAACGTTAAACGAATATTTATGAAAAGTGAAACCACAAATTTAATAAAAAATATTGAAAATGTTGCTTTTGTCAAAATTGTTGACTTTTCTTTGTACCTTTGATTACAGCTTGTGGGTGTTTGACGTGAGCTAGAATAAAAATCGATTTTGTGTTGCCTAGAAAATATTGTTGGTAATAGTGAAATAAATTCTTGCACACATGATGATAAAAATAAAGTGTTTTATCGGTTTACTCCCACATGTCTGCACTTCCTCAAATATGACAGTTTACGCGAGGTTTTTCTCCACCGAGTTCAAGACTTTGCCACAGATAGCTCCACGGTAGTTCGTTCTCACCAAACAAAAGATGAAGGTCCCCCCTCCCAACAGACCGTTACTAATTTGCGGTGGCTACCTGCATCTCAAGGGTTGCGAGACACAGTGGGACTCCATGAAAAAGGATGAATATTAATTGGGTGTCGTAACATGATTAATTTATTTTCGATTTTGAAAATGAAACTAATACTGATCTCAATATCTCGTCGAGACGGTAACAAAATTTTTTGAAATTTTGTTGTAGCTCAAAATCAAGTGGGTGAGTGTTTGTGGGATGTTCTTTCGTGACACTACACCCAAGCCACCTCTACCTACATTCGCCTGATATGTGTTCGATTATTAGCGGGGTTTGTTTTTTATGTTCTGGTTTTTACTATTATTCTTACATAGTCACAGAGGTTTATAAATGGGGGGGGGGGCACAATTATTTTCTGGACACTTGAAGAAGGCATCAATGGGGGGGGGGGGAGAGAATGCCCCCCACATAATAGCACAACATGCAATATAAAAACGTGAGTAAGTGTAAATTTTAGGAGTAAGATTTTCTCTTGATTGGGATAGTTTCACAGAATTCTTTGTGGATACTTAAAAAACAATGTATTTTTAGTCTACCCGCTTAGTTACAATTAAGTACTGATTTTCAGTGTTATCAGTAAATACTATTTATTATGTGCTTTGTTGCCTTGACGGCTACTAAGCCACCTTTTACATGAACACGAGTATTAAAAGTCAAGTTCCGAACGTAAAAAAACCCATCCCGAACCAGGAATCGAACTCTGGATATTCTGCATTGGAAGCAAAAATAAACCAACTGTTATTATGAATGTATACTACTGCAATAAAATCATTGATATACTCGGAAAGAAGTGGTTAGTCGCAAAGTCAAAATCTGGGCGGTAGGGAACAGGCGAGGTTAGGCTGGTTAGCTGAAACCCGCCTTCAAATGGGGCTTATCACAATGTCTAATGGCAACACTATGCACAAATACGTGTATCATTTGGCGGGTCATTTGAGTGCTTTTCAAAAAGTCTTTCGGACGCCGGGATAGAATCTAAGAAAACGGACTGTCGCGGAGAATCCGAGACGTATATGGTCACCTTGAAATAAATGAACTTTTGATGTTAAAATCACGTTTTTGATATCTTTAAAATTGTTCATGATTGAATTATTTTTGTCAACAAATAATTGGGAATTGTGTTCATTTTGTTAGTGGTGAAAGGCTACTTATGGTCAAAATAATAGATGCCCCCTCTAGCCTCATTGTGATAAAAAGAAGAAAGAAAAAGACCCCCCCCCCCCACCCCTGCCCCGCGCACGCCTATGACTCTCACACACGGCGTTTTACTTCCAACATCGGCGTATGCATTTTGGTATTTTGGATTTTAAAAACTAATGTAATATTTTTAGATGGTCTGTATTGAACGAGTTCATATTTCAATAAAAAAAAAATATAAGAAATAAAAATAAGGAATCGCATTACATTTACGAATTTCTATTGTCAAGATAAGTATGTATCATCGTAATATTGAACGAGTTCATATTTCAATAAAAAAAAATTATAAGAAATAAAAATAAGGAATCGCATTACATTTACGAATTGCTATTGTCAAGATAAGTATGTATCATCGTAATAACTTGTTTTGTGAAATTGACTTCCAGTGCTTTTAAATTGGACCGTGTCAAAAGAACGCATTCCTAGAAATATACAGATCGTGTCTGCTATGTAGACAGATAAGAGAAAAATAGCTCTAGAAGAGGGCAAAGTAATTACATCGGTGTATCAGTATGCGAGATTAGGAAACTCAATAAATGAGGGGTGGAGGGGGTGTTTCAATAGTAGAAACGTAAAATTGTTGTGGAAAATCTAAAATTGTTGTGTGCCTAAAGTGACAGTTCAGGCGTGTATATTGTTGTACAGTGTTCGTGGTGACGTACTGTTCGGCCACCCTCGGCTTCGGTTACTGTGTGTACTGTGTACATATTAGCCTAGTGACAGTTCAGGTGTGTATATTGTGGTACAGTGTTCGTGGTGACGTACTGTTCAGCCACCCTCGGCTTCGGTTACTGTGTGTACTGTGCAGTGGCGTATCCAGGAATTGGGAAAGGGGGGGGGGTTTCAACTCATATTATAGAGAGTGGAGCCGAAACATAATTGGGGTTCCGGGAGGGGGGGGGGGGGGGGGGGGCTAGCCCGAAAAAATTCTCGTCAAGGTAATTTTAGTGCAAATCTGTGCGTTTTACAGCGGCCAACTGAAACATGATTACTCAGTTTCTGGCAACACATTTTTTCCTTAGCACCGCTAATAAAAGGAACCTCAATCAATAATTTGCATATTTTTCGTATTGCTTTTGCTTTTAATAATTACAACAATATACAATAGTAATTATTAAGTAAAACATCTAACTGTCTATTGAATACTGTCTTTTGATACTGTCTATTGGAATACTGTCTATTGAAATGTAAACGGTCATTTTCCATGTTTCCTTTGCAAAAGGGGGGGGTTTTGTCCCCCCCCTCCCCCCCCGTGTATACGCCACTGGTACTGTGTACATATTAGCCTAGTGACAGTTCAGGCGTGTATATTGTGGTACAGTGTTCGTGGTGACGTACTATTCGGCCACCCTCGGCTTCGGTTACTGTGTGTACTGTGTACATATTGGCCTAGTGACAGTTCAGGCGTGTATATTGTGGTACAGTGTTCGTGGTAACGTACTGTTAGACGCTTGTGCTACAGGATTATCATCGCTTGAGTCCAGTAACTAATTTCTTGATTGCTGAATTGCATTTGGTAAGCTCACAAAATAAGTCCTGCTTATGCTGATATGTATTATATGATACTGTTTTGTATGAATTTTATATGTATTGTATGATACTTTTTTTTTTATAGGTCTACTCGAGCTAGATATAGAATTTAATTGTATGTGGGAAACTTGCCATAGGAGAACTTACTGTATTCAGGTGACTAAATGAGATATAAGGTTTGATAATAGTGGGGAGGCAATATCCAAATTCTCTATCTGAACGACTCAATCCCAGTATTCGCCATTTCTTTGGCTATCAGAAAACGCTTGTAATTACCCTCTAGTCAAGATTGCTGGGCGCAGGTATCGAAGCGGTGACCACGTGAAGAGTGCCGTGTGAAACGCGTAAGCCTGCTATATTAGTTAAAATAATAAGTATGCTAGTCTACAAATGTGTATTGAAAAGTTTCCAGATATATTGGCAATAAATACAAATAATTGTAATAACAAATAATAATAATAATTATTATATTAATATAATAATAATATTAATAATAATAATAATAATAATAATAATAATAATAATAATAATAATAATAATAATAATAATAATAATAATAATAATAATAATAACTTATAACAGTTCGGTTTGGAAAAAATAATGTGGACAATGATATAATATTAAGTAGTATAGCCAAATGTGGGCATTTGAGAAGCAGAAGAAGAAGAAGAAGAAGAAGAAGAAGATATATTAAGTAGTTCTAAGTAGATTTTAATAAGGTAAACACATGGAAATACTTGACATTTGTGTCCGTACAACATGTTTATGCCGGTTTTGACCGAGTTTGTATGTATTGCAACAATAAAATAGTAATAATAATAATAATAATAATAATAATAATAATAATAATAATAATAATAATAATAATAATAATAATAATAATAAAAACAACATTAATAATAATACCATCGACAACTGCTAAAGAATAAAGTAGATTTATTACAAGCACGCATGGAACAGTACTTACCGCTTTACAAATATCTTATTATTATGATTTGTTTTCCTGGCGATGAAGGAGGAAAAGATTTATGAAATACGAAAATGTTGTTCTGGTCCGTCTTTAGAAATGATAATTGGGATGTTAGGTCAGTGGAGCGCGATGACTGTCGCCATGCCAGGTAGACTGGACAGGTTTTGCCCTGATCGTAGGTGTAGGCTAGGGGTGGGAGGGGGCAGATGTGAGGAGTGCGTTGGCTCAAGGTCAGTAAAGAAGTACTATTACTCTATCGACCCTTACGGAGGCTACTTCCAATAGTCACCGCAGAAATTGACAGCGCCGTTCCCTGCCGAACGCTCTTAATTTGCTTGTTGTACCGATACCCAAAGAAAGCAGGTTTCCGTAGGCCTTGCTGGAGGTTGGATCCGTTACTATTATAAGTCCATGGTTGGATGGTTGGATGCAAGTTGGATGGTTGGATATGGTTGGATCATGGTTGGATGGAGCTAATCACGGACACAATGTCACGGCCCTCTACTTGTAGAGATCTGCAATGACAACAATGCAACTATCAAGGACCCTTAGATTAGATAGCACACCAAGGTCCACTAGATCCGCAATTACTCCGCTAGGAGTAAATCCAGTAGACCTTGGAAAATCACCACGACGGACCTTGCGCGTTTGATCTCTGCCTAGCGGAGGCTCGTCGAATTCGCAATTTGGGAGTTCGACCAAAATACTTTTAAGCCCCGTTCAGAACCAATTAGCGTACGTAACTTATGAAAATTACGAAGTTGGTCCAATGCAGTTCATATGCCAATGTTCACATGGAAATTCGCGAAATTATCGCTGCACGTAATTATCGAAAAGTTGAACCAACTTCAACTTTTCAGCTAATTTCAGTAATTTTCTAAATTGTGCGCATGCGCACAAAACTAAATACACATATTTCGAGTTTGTTTGCGGGTTTTAAGAAAGCTGTTGAGGTTATAATGGACGAATCACTTTTCATTAATCTTGTGCAAAGCTCAGAACATTTTGTACGATAATAGAAGGTCGGATTATCGCGGAAAGTGCAGTAATATCTGATTGGTTTATGTTCATTTGTGAAATTTCATTCTGAACACCTACATCAATTTCTAAAATTTGTACGCGTTAATTTTCGCACGCTAATTGGTTGTGAACGACGCTTAATGGTATTTGGTTCGACGAGCCTCCGCTAGACGGAGATCACGTGGACCTTGTGCGCACTCTACATACAACTAAAGAAGGCTGTGGTCAAATCTAAAATTTAAAGATGGCCGCGTACAGTAGGCCTATTTCCTATATCAACAACGTGAATAGTGGAGGAGTGTAGTAAAAACATAATAACAGCTAGGCCCTGTTTTATTTCTCTATGAGCTTGGCCTAGTTGCTACACTAAAGAATAGCTGGTGTGTCGATTAGCTTAACTTTTAGTCTAATTAGGTCTACAATTGGAAAAGTTATAGCTACTTAGGTATGTACCATTTAGCAGCTATCTGAATAATCCTAGAGCTAAGCGTAGGCCTAGGCCCAGGGCATTGGGTTTGAAATTTCAAGCCCAATGCCTAGGGATTATAAACACAATGGCCAAGCCTAGGCCTAAGCATAGGCATCGCAATGTTTTTGAGTGCGTGTAGCCCAAAAGTCTGTAGCGTAGGGCCTAGGTAGGCCTAGGCCCTTAGGACCTAGACCTAGGCATTGGTTTTGTAATACCTACACAAACTCAATGACCTAGGTTTCTAGATTGGTTGTTGTTGTTGCTTGTTTATACACTCGCTGCTGGTTAAAAGACGGTGGCTAGAGTTTTCTTCACTCTTTCTTTCCAAAGTTAAAAAAACCCCAGTCCAAACCGGAAATCAAGCACTGTACATACAGGCCCTAAACTGGAAACAAGAATAAACCCGCAAGACTCACGAGCCGCACAACATGGTCAAACACTGCTTATGTTTGCGAGGCCCTGGCCAGTGAACTTTTAGGCCTGGGTGATGAAGGGTGATAAACTGGGTTATTTTTAGGGCTGCCCAACGATAAAAAAAATCATATCGATATCGCGGGAAGAAATATCGATATCGCAACGCGATATCGAAGTTTTCAAGTGACGTATCGATATCGGCGATATCGCGACATCGAAACTTTTCTTGTCTGTTTTTAGGATTTACAGGCTAGCTAGAGGTCATTCTTTAAACAATATTACGTAAAGAAATATTTTAGCTTTGAAATGTCTTACTATGTGTGTCAATTTGTTTGTTTTACTATTCAAATTGTAAAATATCCACACAAAACAGCGATGGTGTGGGTGGCGTGACGTGATACGTAATCAGTTTTTTGTATCAATTAGCTTATTAGGCACAAGTTCGATATCGCGGTATGTACGATATATTAGTTCTATATCGATATCGAATTATTTATCTATTATCGATATTGTATCGAATTATCGATATCGTTGGGCAGCCCTAGTTATTTTATTTTGTCCTCTTACTCATAGCCTACCAACCAGCGTAGTTGGCTGCGGTTGATTGGGCTTATATAAACGTTAAATAGTTTAACGTAATTACTGTTCTTCTTAATTTGTCCCATGGTCTAGAAAACCATGGATCCTGGTTCAAACTCTGGTGTGGGCATGGATGTCATGTGGCATTTTTCAACTTTATAATTACCCAGTCATTGTCTCACCAGTAGCCTATCCAATATTAATAAAAATAAGATGGGCCTACAGTAGGAGTGAATTTAGTCATAGGCTCTATACCTAAAGCAATTTTTAAACAAATAAAGACCCAGAACAGAAAATAATTTTCATAGTAGCCTACAGTAGTGTGAAAACAAGAAACCGAACCTTGAGTTGTTGGAAAGTTTTTGTAACAAAAAAGGGGAAAATTCAGAAAGTATCATTCATGAGGCATACAATACCAAATAGAGAGCATTTCTTTCACGCTGAGGAATGTGCACTTGCATGGGTTACACATGCAGAAAGTTATGAATCTACAGTTAATAAATCGCGCTTTCAAAATCTGTACTTCCTTCTTTTTAGAATGGACGGGGATGTAGTGTGTCCACGGTGTAAGACCACCAAATACCGTAATCCATCCTTGAAGCTTATGGTCAACATCTGTGGTCATGCATTATGTGAAAGTTGTGTTGATCTACTTTTTCTCAAAGGTAAGTGAATTTGTCAGGGATTACCTACCTTCAGGGTTAGCCAAACTTGGGGAATTAACTTTTAAAATGAACGCGTTCACGTGAACGCGTTCGAATTATGACGAACTTATGAACGAACGCGTTCATTTTTGGTAATATGAACTTTTACTTGAGAACGTTCATTATTTTCGCGAACTTTTGAACGGTTGAAAAGTTCACATATTTCTATTGCGCAGTACACATTACCAGCAAAACTCGGAATTCGGCAGTACAAAAATACACAATACCAAAATGCGAATTTATTAGATTTTTTTTACAAAATTTGTGATTGGTTCATAGAGGGGTAGGCTAAATACTGAGCACCAATGAGATTGAGAGCGAACGTTCCATGCCGACTTTGATCTATTACAGATGTGGTGTCAATGTAGGCTAATGTAGGCTACATTGAGTAAACTTACCCGTTAACCCTACTGTTAGCTTTGATAATATGTTTAAAAGTACTCTACTTAGGCCTACTGCATCCAAAAGATCCAATAGGGAATATGCGTAATCTTTTTTTTAGCATTTTACTAGATTTGGATTAACTTGCTGAATACAAAAATATTTTATTTTGATGACATAGAATAAAGTTTCATTTATAAAAACGAGCTGAAAGTTTCACACATATTTATGGCGGGAAAAACGGGGCATACGTCACTTACCTTGTATCAGAAATCAACCAATCATAAACTTATAAATAAAATAACGCTTATTTGGAAATTATCATAACTTAAATCTTATAAAATCGAATGAATGCCTAGTACGCCTAATAATTAATTTTGAAGCCCAATTTCTATAAAAACAATAATACCAAACCTGTTTTCATAGAATATCAGTAAATAATGGGTGTTGTTATTCATATAAAGCAGACTTGACAACGGCTTGAGTACAAATTTTGACAAGGTTAGCTTGATCATGGAGTTGTATCTTCAGGAGGTCTAGCTTCAATGGAACTTCCTGTTTCATTGAGGTACATCCGGCCGACGAGCAGCTGACGCCATTTTGTTCCTTAAATTACAGCCTTCTGGATGAGTTTGAGGTTGACTCCAAGGTCCTCTTGATCTCCGCCTAGCGGAGGCTCGTCGAACTCCCAAGTTAGGTCGTCGCAAGGGAACCAAAATCGCCATTTTGTATCCCACTAAAAAAACTGTTATAATAATTAAATATCCATTGTAGATCATGTAATACAATACTTGAAACACCTATAAGAGACATTTTGATAAAATACAATGATTATAGATTATAAAATATGATGATATTTCCTTTTAAGGAGGTAATTCTATTTGACAGATCACTTCATTTGTTTTCTTTCACATTTCTCCCATTTGAATAACATGTGATTTTTAACATTGTGGAACGGACTGCGACGACCTAACTTGGGAGTTCGACGAGCCTCCGCTAGGCGGAGATCAAGAGGACCTTGGTTGACTCTGATTGATCATCTATTATTGACTCATCCAAGGCTGTGATCTGTCAAAACTGGTGACGAAATTAGCATCGTAGTCGCTAGCCCGGTTATTTCTCGTGGTGGTTTTTCACGCGACCGTCAAGCAATTATTATTCTACGGGTAGTCTAATGTGTATTTAACGTTTAGATTTTTGCACTCGAATTTTGAAAAATACAAAATTAATGTAGGCTCATAGACTTCAACTGAAGTGCTAGGCCCTAGGCCTCCTAGGTTTAGGCCTATAGGGCCTCCTAGGCCTAGGGCCTAGTCCTATAGGGCCTCCTACGCCTAGGCCGTAGGTCTATAGGGCCTCCTAGGCCTAGGCCTATAGTTTAACTTAATTTTAATATCGTATTTCTTTAATCAAACACCAAAGAAAACAAAGAAAACAAAAACACGACGATTTGATATTTGTAAACATGTTACTAGTCGTAACAATTAACTCAAACAATAACGAAACAACAATTAACAGCTGTCTTTGACATTGACAACCAGGAACAAAATGCCTGCCACCCATAATGCATTGCAAATCTCACTGCACTTTATACGATCACCGCTTACTACAGAGCTAGACATCCAGTACCGTAGGTACTATTATAAATCCATGGCTTGATGATCTTGAAAATTTGATTGTTTCGTCTAGGAAGCGGTGGCAAAGTCCAAGGAGGTTATATGCAAAGTCATTCATGTAAGCAGTGATTTACAAGGATTGTGACGTCACATGCCGTTTAAAAATAATAGTGCGGGAAACAGATAATCATAATCTTTGAACATTTATAGAAGTATAATGAGTTAATTTTAAAACTTGTAAATTAGGTTTCTGATGTCTTCAGATGAATAACAATATATTCCACGTACTTTCAGAGCTGTAGAAAATTCATGCACATTCCCTATTGCAGTAATTGTCGTTTGCACAATAATATGCATGTGAAGGTCGTTAAAACTCCCACTATATATTTTTAAACAGTTGAGTGTTAGGATAGATATACCAACAGGTTATCCTAACAGAACAGTAAACTATTAACTATTATTGTATACAGTCTATTGAATTACCATTTCACAAACTAAAACATTGAATACATTAGTATATATTACGTTTTAAATTAAACCAAGGATCCGGCCCGGCTCGGCTTGGCCCGGCTTGGTTGTATAAAGCCCGTTTTTTTACGCCGGCTGGCTAGCTTGGTTTAGCGCGGCTCGCTTTCTGAGCCCAGCTGGCTAGCTTGCTTTGGCTCGGCTCACTTTTCAAGCCCGGCTCGGAAGCTTGGCTTAGCCCGGCTCGCTTTCTGAGCCCAGCTGGCTAGCTTGCTTTGGCTCGGCTCACTTTTCAAGCCCGGCTCGGAAGCTTGGCTTAGCCCGGCTCGCTTTCTGAGCCCAGCTAGCTAGCTTGCTTTGGCTCGGCTCACTTTTCAAGCCGGGCTCGGAAGCTTGGATTAGCCCGGCTCGCTTTCTGAGCCCAGCTGGCTAGCTTGTTTTGGCCCGGCTTGCTTGCCCAGCTTGCTTTGGCCTGACTCGCTTTTTAAGCCCAGCTCGATTTGATGCGGCTCACTTTTCACGCTGAGCTTGCTAGCTTGATTTAGCCCAGCTTGGTTTGACCCAGCTCACTTTTGACTTAAATCTGAGTAGGGGATTGCAGATTTGCTACCTTCACCATCAAACTTTGACTAGGCCTAGCAAATGTTTGTTTAATTAATCTGTAATTGGAAGTAAGAGGAACAGTTCTGCGTTCTATGTTCACTATAGTATATAGAAGTAACCGTACTTCTCAAAATGCATAGATGATAGTGACCTATCATCATATTATCGTGGCCATGCGCTGCGATATGCCATTACGCCAACTCTGTTTCACTGGCGATAAGTTGCATTCTGTCTGGGCTCTACCGCGCGCACGGTATCAACAACGGTATGTTATCAGGGGGAGGGGGGCGTGGGCGAACAGTGACAAGCGCACAGTTACTAGAGGGTGCAAGACAACCAAAGTGACTGTATTTTCCATATCAACTAGCACAGCGGCAAATTTTGGGTTCAATCGCGGCTGGTTTATTGCTCTCTTTGTACAAGGTTGTAAACTTCAATCACGTTGACAGTTTCTCCGACCAGCAAGAAGGGTAGATGCATAGCTTCCAAAATGAAGTGACCTCCGATTATTTTGTCTTCGAAAATAAATAACCTAAAATCTAAACATCGCGTACAGAATTTGAGGATCGCTAAAGCTAATAATTAAAACTTATGATTGTGTTTCATTGTTGATACAGTGGGGGTAGAAGGGTATTTTTTCGCTGTCGTTGGAGGCCAATATGGCTTGGAGCTGCCTGTACTATAAGGGATGGTGAGTACTTTGCAGAAGAAAGGCATGATTGACATTTATGGTCTCTAATAACGCCATTAACTTCTTTTGAGGTTTGATTTTACAACTGTGTAAGTTGAAAGCTCACAGCACCGATAGAGGTGGCTCAGCTTGAAGACGCGAGACTCTAATTCTGGAGGTCGCCGGTTCGATTCCAGCCACCGGCAGTCCTGACTGAAGGGTTTTTCCGAGGTTTTCCTCAGTCGTAAAGGCGAATGCTGGGATTGTGTCCTACTATTAGCTCTCGGAAATTCCTTCCCAACTATCCAAACACCCTAAGTAATAACCTAGTATGCCTAAGTCACCTGAAGAAGGGCACATCAGGTAAAGCTAGTGTGCACGATATAACAGGTATTCCTACGAACAATTATTATTTATTATCTCACAGCGAGAAGCGAGCGTGAGACTTGGCAAAGCCAAAATGTTATTGCAGACGGGTATTGGCGGGTATTCGGCCCGGCTTGGTTTGGCTTGGCTTAGTTAGGCTCGCTTTCGGCCCGGCTTGGATTGGCTTGGCTTAGTTCGGCTTGCTTTCAGCCCGGCTCAGTTGAGCTCAGTTTTGGCCCGGCTTGGTTTGGCTTGGCTTAGTTAGGCTCGCTTTCGGCTCGGCTTGGATTGGCTTGGCTTAGTTCGGCTTGCTTTCGGCCCGGCTCAGTTGAGCTCAGTTTTGGCCCGGCTTGGTTTGGCTTGGCTTACTTAGGCTCGCTTTCGGCCCGGCTCAGTTGAGCTCAGTTTCGGCCCGGCTTGGTTTAGCCCGGCTTGGTTTAGCCCGGCTTGGTTTAGCCCGGCTTGGATTTTGTGAGCTTGCTTTCGGCTGGGCTTGCTTTGGCGTTGTATCGAAGCCATGGCTCAGCTTGAAGCCCGGCTTACTTTACTCAGCGCTAGCTTGGCTTGGCTTGGGCTTGGTTTAAAATAAAAGTGAGTCGGATCCTTGAATTAAACGTTGGTGTTAACATGCATGGAGAATTTCATATTTTACAAAATATAAAAAAAAAAAAAAATGAACTTTTAAAAAGCAAGTTCATTTTTTGGAGTGAGCTTGAACTTGAACTGCACAATTTTTAAAAGTGAACTTGAACTTTTAAAATGTTCCTTTTTTTGAGGGTGAACTGAACTTTCTAAAAGTTCATTTTCAAAATGAACTTCCCCAAGTATGTGGTTACCGGTAGCCTACCTTGAAACAGTTATCATAAGTAGGCTATACTATGTGAATTAATCATCCATTAATGTTAAATTTATTTATTAGGCATCCCTTACCCATTGTGCTTAAGTTTGAATTACACGGGCTTAATTTGTCCGGCAATATTTTTGTCGACATCAACTAAATTGGCGTGCATTTGAGCCTAAGATTTCTGACAACACCTGCTTATTCATTTTTGATCACAGTGTAGTGACAGAGTTTGCTAGTTTTTTGCAAGTTTGCAATGATGTTATCTCATGTTCAAAAACATTTAAAAACATTTATGCTGTGCAATAGTTTTATATTGAATTGTGTTATACTTCAAATTACAAATTGTAGCTTCAGAAAAGCAACCCTATGTGCATCAGTTTTGCATGTAGGCCTACCAGGCCCGGCTTAAGGGTAAAATCTCGTGTACGCGGGAAGTGAACATGCCGCCTATAATATGATATATTTCCTCTGACAATAGCATGTTGATAATCACCTATTTTAAAGATGAGATAACAAGAAACTTCAAAAGGCTTATGAATTATTTTGCTAAGCAAACCTGCTCGGGGATAATTCATGCCCTAATTGTGAGGAATAACTAGATAGAATGGACACGGGAAGTTTGAGCGGACTCATCCCTTAGCATCCACCCTAACGATGGTAGAAAATATTTGCTAAACTTGATTATGATTCCCAGTGGTGGGTATTGAACCAGCGATCTCCTGAACCAGTTTCGCGCGTTACACATTTATGTATGAAAAATTTGGTGCGAAGGAAGCAGGTAAAATAAATGAGTAATTCCACTCCAGCTGATGTTAATATGTTTTATTTTATTAAAACCAATTATTTTTTTAAAATTAACTAATGTGAAATGAGTAATTATCAACGTAAGCTTAAAAGTATAAGGCACCCAACTCAAACAATTAACAACTATGCATGTGCAACTATTTATCTGTCATCAGCGAGTTATTTTGTGAACTACTTGAAGGGGTTGGTCTGCTTTTTCAACTGGTTGTGTTATTTTAATATTTTACTTGGCAAGCACAATTAGTATTATGCTCCTTTAGAAGAAGTTATTGAATTCTGTGTAATATATTTTTAAAAAAAATAACAAATATATACGTAATAATAATATTTAAGACGTAATTATGCCAGGCTATAGTTTGGATTGGTACACGTTACATAATTTGTATTTGTATATGCCTACAAAACACCTCTAAAACATAATTATACTGTCTAAAATTACCTTATGCAGCTTGTACAACTTAACAAGAAAAATGTGATTTTCCGATAAATGTTATGAAAGTTACTGAGGCCTGCCCTGCTTTCTAAAAGACGTAGCAAGGCAATAGGCACCATCCTAGCCCGCCCTCCCCGAGTACACCCCTCACCTATATCACGAGTATTCAGGAGGCCGTCATCCCGAATGTCTGCCATCTCCGTCCCGTCATCCTCGCCCTCGAGATCGTGCTCCGCGTCGGCATCAACGTGAGACTCATGTTTGTCGGCGCCCCCTTCCCCCCCCCCCCATTAATGTTTTTAAATATTCTTGCTTAAATAGGATCATGTCAACCTACAATAGTTTTTTAATAAATGCGCAAGAGGGTGTTGATATTTTTAAAGACTCCATACGTACTTTTAAAAATGCCATTTTAATGCAGTGACATATGGGGCATGTATATGCGACCATTATTGTTTTTAAGTACTACATGATGTGATATTTGTTGGATGTTTTGTTGTTTTCGTTTTTGTTTGTTTTATCAAAACACACTTTGTGGAATTGTGTAATTCTGTTGTGTTTATAAAATAAATAATAATAATTAATAATAATAACATTTTGACATTGTACTCTTTAAAATAAGAGCTTCTTCTGCCCAAGCTTTCTTTTTTTTGCCGTCTGCCATCCCGAAGGTTTTTTACGTTTTCTATCCATTTATGCACTTCTTGAATTGAAGATAAACACATCCTACTCGAGCAAAGAAACAACAGAATGCAATAGTGATGACTGATTAGCACAGGTTGCGGGTCTTGGAAACACGTGTATGTCGCCTATGTAGGTACAATTTTTTTTTTTTTTTTTTTTTTTTAATGGGGCTTAACGTCTCATATTTATGCAACGATGGCTAATCGAGACGATGAGCGGGTGATAATGAAGATGAGAAAGATGATAATGAAGAATAAAGCCACATCCGAATCAGATCCATTGTACGTCGCGTGAGTCGTCATACGGGAGTCCAGCAAGGGAGGGCAGGGCCAAGTGGGAGGAGAAATATTCAATGGGACAGTGGGGTGGAAAGGGGATTGGGGTGTGGACTGCACTTCGTCTGACTGCTCCTCCTCGACCAGTCCGGCTTGGGTGGCCCTACCAGAAGCATACGCTTCCGCCGGCATAGCTCTCGGGATCAACAAAGCACGCAAACCTGCCCACCACGATAAGGTAGCAGTCCCTGGGCAGGATGTAGGTACAAATTTGCCGCCTGTTAGTTTCGGAATATTTCGCCACTTAAGTTTTGTTTAAAAGCACCTGCACCTCATGGAACATATCAACCCTTCAATAAAGGGAAGGATGAATGGAGAATGAGTGTTGGGTAAAGCCACCGTATTTGAAAAAAAGTGACGTACTTCGTTTATAGCCTCATTGGACCAAACCACTGTCTCCAAGCCTCCAAGGTGTATATAAGGGATGTTGTACAATAAAACTTGAAATAAGTTATTGGCACGCTCTTTGCTAAAACCCGTCATGTATAATGTGTTATTACCTATAGTAACTAAAATGTTCTATTCAATTCTTGTCTTAAATTATTTTTTAAATAGGCGGCACTTCGGAGAAGTGCCGCCTATGCAATTGTGCCGCCGTACGCGGTTGCGTACGTCGCTTACGCCTAAAGCCGGCCCTGAGGCCTACAACCCAAACTGATCTGCAAAACTTTATGTGAGTGGGACCTTAACCTTTTGTATCACTCCCGTGTTAATATTTTTGTTTTGTAGATTGTAAGCACAAGTCTGTATCTTTTCTAGATCAAAACCAGACTACACTCATGACTCTTAACAGGGAAGGATACACCTACGTCAAAAACCGCAACAAATTTTCATTTTTAATTTATATCACAAGAATGGGCTTCGAAATCAAAAATCTTAATCAACAGCGCACTGTGGTTTAGTAAGCCCTACACATTGAATGCGCTAAGTCGTGACTTATATTATAATCTTTATGTTTTTTTCTAAATAATTAATTTTATTACTAATTATCGAATTATAATCAAAATACTACGCTTATGGTTATAATATTTTATTCAATCTGTAGGGCTTACCAAAGCAAAGTTCGCTGCTGATTTAGATTTTCGTTTTCTTGTTGCAATCTTGAGATATTATTTAATAATGAACATTTTCTGCGGTTTTTGACGTAGAGACTATCCTTTGCCCTTAAAGCAAACAATGTTTTGTAGTAGGCCTATATAAACGCTATAATCAAATTAACATCATTTGTGGTACGGTAATTAATTCCCCACTTCATTATTTCATTGGAATATTTTAGTTTTGTGTTATTGTGTGCATGAGCTTACATATTTAGTTCATCAATACCATTAATAGTGCTCACTGCTAAGGTTTAACTTTCAGGATCTGGAGCCTGTCCTGACTGCAAAATACCCCTGCGAAGAAATAACTTTCGTATACAACTTTTCGAAGATGCAGCGGTGGAAAAAGAAGTGGACATCCGTAAAAGAGTGCTTAAAGATTTCAATAAAAATGAAGAAGATTTTGCCACTTTGCTTGAATATAATGATTATTTAGAGGATATTGAAACAATTGTGTTCAACTTAACAAACAATATAGACATAATTGCCACAAATAAGAAAATTGAACAATTTAAAAAAGAAAATAAAGAGTTGATTATTAAAAATAAAAGCAAGATAAGTCGAGAAGAATTGGAGCTGGAGGAACTTTTAGAAATCGAAAAAGAACAGGAAGAACTTCGAAAAAAGGAGATGTTAAGAATAGAGCAGGAAGAAAAGAAAAAGAAACTTCAGGCCAAAGAAGCGTTAATTGACGAATTAATGTTCTCTAATGTAAATGCTAAAAACATTGTAGAAACATTTGCACAACAAGTTCAGCTGGTCAAAGAAGAGGCAAAGATTGTGCCAGTGGTGCCGAAACAGACACATTTCTCCACGGGTATCAGATTTGGCCGGCAAAGTCATTCCAATTTGATGGCGGTACCAAAAATTGACGAAGGTGTGCAATTTTCCTACTCTCCCTCTACGATGGAGACAGAAGGGCCTGAACCGCCTACTTCGAATGAAGTTGATTATAAGGGGTACATTAATAATGTTCGTTCTGAAACTAAGCAAGAACAAGCCGGAGGATTCAAGGCAAATATTGGCTGCCTTAGAGCATTGCAGGAAGCATTTGTTGGACTTTACCACGTTCCTATCAGAAAGGAATTCACGAGTTGATTTGTAGCACTTTTACTAAAAGATTGTGCTACGAATCATTCTTTTCTGCATGGACATCAAATTTGTAAGCCATGTCTATTGCAGTGGCCTGCCAAACATTCAGTGACACGTTACATTTCCTTTTTACTACATTACTGCCTGAAGTGGCTTGACTCGCCGACACCTATGGCCATGTTCAAGGGTTAATTACTGATTGATATGCAGTATTCATACAAAAAGAGATCATAATTTAGCTGAATATGAAGCTATATGGAAGAAAGGACAAAGATGTAATAATATACCTTCTTTTACATGTTGCAAATTAATTATCATATTGTCATGTCTTCAGTTTGCTTAAGCACTTCGAGGGCTACTGATTTGAAACTCGAGCGAAAAGTTGTTGATTCTTTATCACATTTGAATATTAGTGTCATATTTGCACATATTTTTACTTGAGTTGTTTGTCTTCTGCCACTGATCTAACAAAGATATTTCTAATAAAGATATTATTTATTACCAAATTCATTTTTATACTAGAATTACAAGCTACCCCGAAACATTAAAAACCCATTCCATTATACCACATCAGCAGGTCTAGGCCTATGACAATAGTGATACTGATTCTGATTTTTTTATAATATATTAATTGTGAACGAGTACAATGCAGTAATCATATATGGGAGGTTAAACTTGTGAGCAAGTCGTCCTTATATTTGTCCCTGTTCTCTAACCCGATGTTGTATGACCTAGTTGTCGAATATGTATGTAATAATAATAATGGTAATTTCCAGTCGACATTTTTTGTACCTCCCGCGTGTAATGTAAAGTAGTTCGCGCTATGGCTCAAAGATGACGCTGAGCGTGCGCGAGTGTCGCCTGTCGGTAATGCAGCTGTTGTTTGTGGACGACGGAAAGGGGTCCCAGCCAGACATGTGAAATGTATGTGAACGGTGGGGTATCATAATTTCTATCTTTCTTTCTTTTTCTTTAAAAATAAACGGGGCGGGAACTTGGGTTTCAGCTTTTCAAAGTTCCTTTTTTTGGAATCTTGCCCAGGATTGCTTACTCGCTAATGAATATTGACAGCATAGCATGGCTAATCAAAAAGCAATTATTTTATTAGATACTAAATAAAATGGAAACCGTCGGTGGAATAGAATCTAATTATCTAATGTCAGTTAGTTACGAAACTACTGTTACTATTTTCTACTTTGATATCATTAATACAAGGAGCAGATCATATTTATTATGCATCACTACTGTATACTATTTCTCTTTAATAAAATTTGGCGATTGACTTCAAATTCTCGATTGCTTTAAAGCAGTTGCCCCATTTCGTGTTTAATTCGTGAACGTCTCATAAAAACATCCACAAAGGAACGTTAGTAGAATGTATTAAATCATAAAACAGAATCAGGTACAATTAGCACCGGTGTGTTATGACGCCACGCACAGAGATAACGGGTGCGTGTGGCGCAACAGAGCAGTGGAGGCACGTGGGCCCTATCGTGGCGCCTTTCTCGATACACTCTGCATGTGGCCACGTGAGACAGTGACCACGTGAGGCAGTGACCACGTGAGACAGTGATCACGTGAGACAGTGACCACGTGAGACAGTGACCACGTGAGGCAGTGACCACGTGAGGCAGTGACCACGTGAGACAGTGACCACGTGAGGCAGTGACCACGTGAGGCAGTGACCACGTGAGACAGTGACCACGTGAGGCAGTGACCACTTGAGGCAGTGACCACGTGAGGCAGTGGCCACGTGAGACAGTGACCACGTGAGGCAGTGACCACGTGAGACAGTGATCACGTGAGACAGTGACCACGTGAGACAGTGACCACGTGAGGCAGTGACCACGTGAGGCAGTGACCACGTGAGACAGTGACCACGTGAGGCAGTGACCACGTGAGGCAGTGACCACGTGAGACAGTGACCACGTGAGACAGTGACCACGTGAGACAGTGACCACGTGAGGCAATGACCACCTGAGACAGTGACCACGTGAGGCAGTGACCACGTGAGGCAGTGACCACGTGAGGCAGTGACCACGTGAGGCAGTGACCACGTGAGGCAGTGATCACGTGAGACAGTGACCACTTGGGACAGTGACCACGTGAGGCAGTGCCCACGTGAGACAGTGACCACGTGAGGCAGTGACCACGTGAGAGTGACCACGTGAGACAGTGCCCACGTAGACTGCCCACGTGAGACAGTGACCACGTGAGGCAGTGACCACGTGAGACAGTGACCACGTGAGGCAGTGACCACGTGAGGCAGTGACCACGTGAGGCAGTGACCATGTGAGACAATGATCACGTGAGACAGTGACCACGTGAGGCAGTGACCACGTAGACAGTGACCACGTGAGGCAGTGACCACGTGAGATAGTGACCACGTGCGGCAGTGACCACGTGAGACAGCACATGCTCGCGTGCACTCGGGCGAGCTCGGACCAGCGACGAGAACAAAATGTATGTGAGACTACCTCTGCAGTTGCCAACGACAAGCTCGAATAGATTACCAAATTGAAAAATGTTCTTTATCTAAGGAAAACAATTGTAATTTGGTAGCTGTAAAGCGGGAAATTTGAAAATATCAATACCGGGGTGTTATGACTCTGTACTAGTCAACGAAAACAAATGTAGTATATAACTGCACGTAGAACTTGCAAGTTTAACATTTTTTTTTAACTGTGCATTAAAAATGTATTCCTCGAAAATTGTAGTTTGTATTTTTGTAAGATGTGATAACAAATAATTGTTGGTTTATTGCTTGTTCCTGGGATTGGCAGTGCTTTTTAGTGGCAAATGAATGCCAGCTTATCTGACACACACCGGGTTTAATCTCGTAGTTCCCACTCGCCGACCCCGCCCAAGCCGACAAGGGTATTAGACGGCGCGGTTACCCACAGACTGTTGTATACTTTTACAGCCAAATATTGACAGAGTTCTCAAAACTGTCTTCCTTCTCTTTTCATTGTGTGCTCTTCACGTAATGTCTTTTCGAGAAGCGACCCGAAATACCTGCGGGCTCGCTGGCTGGCTGCATGGCTGGGAAGTTTATGCCTTTTGACTGAACTGTATCCACAATGCTCAATGCTGCGCGCATGTATAGGATATATTTCTGCGTCTAGTATTTTTTTTTTTTTTTTTTTTTTTTTTAGCAGTTGCCACGATTAGTGATTATTTCCAGTTGATTTGCTTAGTTGACTCGGTACTAAAACGTGAGACTCAAACTTGGGGCCAGCGCAGTTGGGCGTTTGTCTAGTAAACCGGGATCTCTGCGTTCCAGTTTCGAATCCTGGGCTTGGGCATGGATGTCATGTGGCGTTTTTTCTACCTCTTAATCACCCACTCATCGTCTCGATTAGCCTCGTTGCAAAAATATGGGACGTAAAACCCCAAATATCATCGAACTTGGGAGGTTGGCGGTTTGCTTCCCGCTTCCGGTATCCTGATTGAAGCCTCTTCACTATAGATTTTTCTCAGTCATAACGTAACTCATGGACTGACGCACATTTCAAACTATCCAAAGACCATTGTGTACCCAATTAGTCACCTATGGGACCCAATTCCGATCGCACCTCGTCATTCACTTCTTGTCACAGGGGTAAAACACAACCCTTCCCGATAGTTGGGCAAGGAGAGTTATTTTGAAGACCGCCATTCTTCTCGTGCCCATTTGTATGTTATAGTCTCATGACAGATTTTCATGTCATTTCGTTTCATCAATTAGGTGTTCCAGTTTCTGAACAACTAGTAACCAATAGGTGTATGTATGTTTTTATATAGTTCATGTTATTGATGCCACCCCAACAAGTAGGCCTATGCAGTGTCATGAAGGTTCGTCTGCCGTTTGGAGATTGTTTTTTCGACAACGTATTTTCTCGATTAGTAGCACACATTAGTGTGTCGTATGGTTACTGATCTCTGATATCATATGGGCATAATAACCGGTGTTACAGACAAGGGAGCCCACATAATTTTTTCCGGGGTTGGGGGGAAATTAACATTTTAACAACCTATACATATAAACGCTATCGCACGCGCAAAAACACATAGGTACAAGAAGTGTCTACCTTAAAACGTGTACAATAGCAACATTTTGCCTGGTAATTCGATCGCAGGGGGGGGGGGGGGGGGATGCGCCTCCATGCCCCATTGCCATTGCCCCCGGGCCCCCGTGGTTACAACTGTTTTATACGGTCAAACGTGCATGTTGTTCAACTAGTTGAACTCAATCTTGCATTCAATAAACTCTAAACGGAAACATTAATAATTTGATGAAAAAGTTTTCCGAGTTAGACTTTTGCTTTTTCTAATAATCTATGATAACGTGGAACGTATTTATTCCACTTGGCAATATTATTTAAAGTCCAAGAAGTAATTGTTATAGATATATAAGACAAATTTAATTTCACGTATGCTTATGCTTCTACGGGTAAGATAATTTCCAAATAAGAGTTATGTCGTTTATCATCATTGTACAAATACGACGTTTAATACTGATACGGGACAGTTACGCCATACCCCGTTTTCCCGCCATAAATATGGTGGTTTGCAGCTCGTTTTTATAAATGAAAAGTGATAATTCGTTACTACCATTGAAAATTGAAATTAAATATGTTTCTGTTCTTAGTGCAGACATAGGATCCTATCTCCGAAAGACTTCAAACACAAACCGAAATTCAAGTAGGGTACCCTTTCCTCCCCAACATCCTAGCGACACTTCGCCCTCACACCCCTTGATCCACTATGCAATAACGTTTCACCAAAGGTTTCACTTTAAATTTGGCATTGATATGAGAATGTATATGCATGTATATCTATAATCAAATATTGTAATGTTCTGTTTAATTTAAATGTAATGCATTGTAATACAGGCTATCTATATGTATATACGTATTTCATTTTCATGTTTGAGATTTGGCGTCATAGAGCACAACGTTTTCCATTAAGTGATTGCATACTGATTCTACCCCCAAGAGGTGACAAGAGAACGCATTTTCATTCCGGAATGCACTATTTTTCACACGTAAGCTATGCTATATAGCCACAAGGATATTGTGCCCGATTTGGATTTTTTACGAATTGCGACCGGGGGGGGGGGGGGAATTGGATTATCCCTCCGCCCCTTGGATACGCGAGTGGTTGAGCCTATATAGCTTGGATATCTACACAGGCGATAGCACACTTACGAAGATGATGTGCATTGTGTTGGATAAAACACACAGCAATGTTATTGTTAGGCAAAAGTCGCTTCGCTTTCAGTGACTGTGGTGTGGGAGGCTAAGTAGAAACTAGAAACCAGTTACTAAACCGTGACAGTAAGTCTTGGTTATCATATCTCCCTCGACACACCCAACCGAACTTTATTCAAATTTGCAAAGTCTTTTGTGGCCATTTTGACACATGAGAAGTATCGAGCACGTGTTGGGCTTGTTGTTGTCAAGCTGACCAATGAGGTGGGTCGTCGAGGCCCCGCCCCCTAAGGTACGGCGTGCGGGAGGTTTGGAGTAGGCTTGTATGTAGTAGCGTGCGGTGTTCTGACATGAGAGGTTCGACAGGGGTGGTTGTTACACTGGTCCGGTAGATAGTCTCGAGGACTGGACGGAATGGCGGTGCGGAGGGTCGCACTGCTATTCCTCGTGGTGAACATGGTACACACGTCTACAGCCACCTGGTGGTAAGTCATTGCAGGCGCACTTTCCTAACAGCGAAACACTGGGTTACACAAATTTCAAATATTTATTTGGAATCCAATTAAAGAATTAATATTAACTTGGATTTCAAAATGACAACCGTAATATTTGCAATATTTGAAATGTTGTTAATCAAGTGTTTAGTTCTTATGAAACGGAATGTTGGGTAGTAATCACTTTTTTAATATTACGTAACGTTGTCAAGAAATTACAAAAAAAGAATAAATCTTAGATTTTGCGCGATTTCGAATGCTTGAGACTTGCCAATTCAAATATAAACATAATGAGTTTCTTTGAGTAATTATTTGAATCTTAAAACATAATGTGTAGTAGCGAATACTCGTATTCTTGTTGATGTAACTAGTCTACAATTATGTCATTAATTACCAAAGGTTACAACTTACTACATTTCCCCATTCGCATTCACAGGTTGCAATATGGAATCAAATTTAGAGCAACTTTGTTGTTTGTACTCCAAACCCTGAAAAATAAACTAACCAACAATTTTAAAATTGTGTTGTGTTTTTTTAAACTATTTTATCGGCAATCCATAAAATAAGTTAGTAATTTTAAGTTAAGTTAGCCACTGATTTGCTCTGGAGTGCCAAGGGGCGAATAAAACAATGCAAGACGGTAACATTCCATGGCTGACAATACTTTTTCTGAATATCAACAACGGTGTTTTCCCTTCATAATATTACCTTCTAGCATAGATCTCCAAAATTTGCATTAGCAATTTTTTTATTTATGTCCATCAATTCATCTTTTCAGATTGTATTTGTATTATATCATATTTTCATTTGTAGCTCTCCAAAACATTAAACAACTTGTAGAAATTGGGGAAAGGTGAGTTTTGATGTTAATTAGTAATCGACCACTTAATTAGTCGTCCCTCAGGTAATAAATATAAATATCAAACGAATTATACAGGTTAAATATGGATTTGTTTAAATGTGAGCAACACGTAATATCCTATATAATCAATTATTAGCGGAAGAAAACAGATTAATGGCCATCGTGGTATTTTAGCATTCAGATTCAGATTCAGATTCAGATGTATTTTATTCGTACTGTTGATGGTAATTTTACAGACATAAATAGTTAGATACAAACAAGAAAAAACAGTAGGAAGCCTAGAAAATCCCAAGGGATTTGTGCGTAGGCAGTTTTTATGTTAATTGTGCTGTAGGAGGCAGGACGATTAAATTGTGAAAAAATAAAATACATACATAACGTACATACATCTAAGTATGTGAAGTACACAATACAAACTAACAACTACTAACTAAGCTAGAACTAAAGCTAAAAGAGCCTATGAATTGGCTCAACTTAAAAATATAAGTACAATGATATAAAATAAAATATGATGCAATATATGAACTAGTATGGACTAGTAATGATGATACATAAAAGTAAGGAATAAGAATACAAAGAAAAAAAATAAGATATGTGAATATGAAAAAATATAATATCGTAATCATAAACTCAGAATTTGTTGAAATAAGAATCAAGTACAAAAGGGAAAAGTCACAAAATGAAATGAATTAGATCAACAGTACGAATAAATACATCTGAATCATCATCTAGTCTGTAAAAACTTATATAAACATATTTTTTATTGTATTTAAATTATCAAAAGATATCTTGATGTTTCGGGTCTTTAATTGTTTATGTACGCTTCGTGCGTATAACGCACAAAGATGTTTTATCGAAGTATTTTGTATAGGCTCTCTGCACGCAATGCCATTTAGTCGATGTTTCTCCAGGTCATATAAGAATAGCAGAGACTTTTGGTTCAGTGAACGAGGAAGTAAAATACTATTTAACACCACGCGAGTTAAAAACAAATCAGAGATCAAAGTTTTACGCCCTTAAATTCGGGGGTATCTGCACGGTTATTATATGCTTGCGAATATTGCTCAGTTTTCAACAGGTTGTGCCCATAGACGCCTTTGGCCAAGTCTCGAAGTAGATTGGGGGAAATCAGGAATCTCGGATTTATAATTGATCGATTTCCTATGGCCTACCAACAAAAGTATTCTTTATTTGCTTTTGGGGTGGAATTATGGGCAGTATCTTGAACGAAAAGGAAAGATGGGGGGAAATAATGTGTACGCCTGTTACGGACGGCGGAATCACCGCTATTAGGGTAGCTATACCCCGGGCCCAGCAACCGCTGCCAACTGAGGAGTTATACCTTTATACCTATTGTCTGTGCTGTGATACGTATTTTTATCATAATAGTGGCACGTGTGTGCAGTGTACGGTGTCCATGATGCACCTCATGCAATGTGTGACTTTATTGCCGCCTCCTATAACGGCTACATTTAGTTAGTTATGAATGAATGAGAAGCAAAGTGAGTCTACGTGGTGATGCCCATGGTGATAAAAACATCAATTATTTCAATCTGTTGCATCTTAGCTGTGATCTTAGTTTTCATCGTTCATGTTCAGCTTTCTGTGTAACCTAATTTGATCCAGATTTTAAGTCCGTTTTTTCTAAAAGAGAAGTATTTGATTTATTTCTTATTGGATTCTAGGGTTAGATTCTAGGATTCTAGATAGGGGTTTTTTCTTTAAAGTCAACGTTACTAGTTGAAATACTTCTTAATTAAATACATAGAAATATAATAATATTCATTGGACAAAATCAGATGAAAATCATAAAAGCACACTTTTAAATCGTAGAAGCAACATCAATAATCTGTTACTTACCTATAGACCATTTTCTCAACTGTCATAGTTTTGTCTCTGGTGCCTCTGAATACATGAGAATATATTTTAACTTGTAAGCTTGTTTTGAATATTATAGATCGCTCGGTGAGCTGTGGTATAATATATGCCTATATACTCTAGTATTCCTTGTGAGTCCTATAGGCCTACTTGTTGATGGTTTACAAAAATGTAATTGTTTTCTTCAACTGCCACCCCATACAAGTAATTAATCAAGATGCAGTTACTACTAATGCTCTTTGTTGGTTTGTCGAATTAATAGTTTTGTCATCGGTTTCAATTAGTCATCAAGTTAATCAATACACTTGCATTACTGGGTCGGGAAGCATTAAACATTGAATTATAGGCCTAAAAAACAAGGCAAGCTAATATAAGCGTTGTAAAAAAGATATTAATAATAATAATAATTATTATTATGGCAAATATTATTATTATTATTATTATTATTATTATTATTATTATTATTATTATTATTATTATTATTATTATTATTATTATTATTATTATTATTATTATTATTGTTATTATTATATTAATAATAATAATGTTGCTCTGATCAGACATGTCCGACATTAACACTTAGTGCACAATGTAAACAATCGTGGGCCTGGCCGACTCCCTCAATAGTGTCTTAAGAGGATTGCGAATTACGTTGAGTTTTGGCAAATAGCCTAATAGCAATTATGTAATGAAGAACATAAACTCGCGTGAAATCCATAATTGTATCCATAAATTACTTTATCTCTTCTCCTCAAGTCTATGCTAGAAATACGATTTACAGTAAGAAATGTTGGAGGTTACAGCTCAACTCTCGAAAGTTGGCAAACTTTGCTAAAATTGTGTTGTGAGCTTGAGTGAATACACGGCTATGGACACTATCACTAAGGCAACACTTAGCTTAGTGACACAAAGTTGCGCCTGTGGAGCATGTTGATGTTATTATATGGGTGAAGGCATTTTCGTGTAGGAAAAGATTCGAGCTAAAAAATGTTGAATATACAATACACGCTTGACCAATTAAGCATTTCATGTTACTAGATCCTTTCATTTAATGGCATTTTTTGTAACTTGAAACCTGTAATTAAACATCTGCATTCTACTCGATTAAAATTCATGGATTAAGTTTTTTTCTTAATTAATTAAGTTTCAGTTATAGCCATCTTGTTATTGGTAGGTAGTTAATAAAATGGTTCTCGATAATGTTATGACAACCAGTACTTGGGACTCGGATGTTAAAATATTGGCGGTAATTTCGACATCGACAAATGTGTAACATATTATATTGAAATATCTTATCTTGCATATAGCCCTGTTTCTTGCTAAACTGAATTTTAAAATCCATGATACATTATTTTATTGTAAATTTGTACAATCGGTACTTTAAGATACTTGATGTGAGAGTGTTCAATGCAATGAATGTCGATGCCAACTTTTGAAATATAGACTTAAGATGTTAGCAATGACTCAATGGCCCGACACGCTGCAAACTAAGAAGCTAAGTAATTCACATTTGTAAATTTAACGGTATTTCAAAAAAAGAGATAACACACCGAGCATTTTATTGCAATAATAACTTCAGATTTCTTACCGTGATGCAAATAGTACACGTCGCTTTACTTTACGTTACGTTCTGCTCGCACTTGACCGTATGTACGCGCAGCATCGGTTGGGAGCAAATACGTCTGTGTGGTCCATGCAGCGGTACCCGAGTCAAGCCGCGGTCAGAGGGTGAATCTAAACAGAATGTGCGGTCGAATATTCGAATATTGTTCACCTCTCGACTTCTAAGCCGAGTTACGGTCTTTGTGGTTAACAAAATGTGGTTTGACCATAAAAATTACTTGTTCCGATGATATTCCCCCAAAAAAAGATTGCCTCGAAAATACGTTTTCCTAATTCTGTGTGGTTTGTTATAAATTTTCATGAGCTGTAAAGTTCTGAGTTCAACGGTTGAAAGACGCAAGGATCAAGGCCAGACATGTCCTGCACTAAAGGAGTTTCTCTCTCACCCACCTACCTCATAATAGAAGCTTGCGGTAGGATGGACCGTTTTACGAGCGTTCTCGCACCCTACAAGCTTCATAGTCTCGAACAATCCAGATAACATAAAATGTATACACAGGAATTTGATATAGGTATAGGTTATGGACCATTCAGTGCAAGAAAAACATCGTATGCAAGACAATTTTTGACCATTACTTTCAGTTGTATTATGTGTCAAAGTGGGTGAGGGGGTTTATGGGGCAATTCATGCAATAGTGCCCATCTTCAAACTGCGCAAGCGCGTCGGCATGTATATACAATGGCAATGGGGTGAAACGAGAATCACGATAAGCTCAAAGCAAAGATGCTGGAACCCTATTGTAAGTCAATCGGTTATACACTTACGGGAGTAACGAGCTCCCACAGAATACTAAGTGGCAAAACACAAAATAAATAATCGTATCCCACTTATGTAACGCAAAACAAAACGTAACTACGTTACGTTACTGCATACTGGTGAATAAAATAGGTTTATACAATATACATTTTCGTACATATATTACACAACTTGTATAATGATTGATTTGTATCTTAATTTTTAGCTTATAAAATACAGGTAACATTTTTCAACCTATTCAAAGGAAGAATATCAGAAGGATTTTACGTTTACCTTTATTTTTATGCTTTGTACTCGGTACTCCTAATGGTATATTATCTGACTAGTAACTATAGCACTTTAACTTATAAACAGAATTGATCGAATTTAATATTTATTACCATGCGCTCACCACTCATTGCAGTTTGCCCTCCCCGTTTGCAGACAATCAGACATATACCGACCTCTGGTAGCGTATATAGTGTTACTATTACTCACACGCTCCACACTAGTGTACACCTGGTGAATGAAACTATTACAATTGGGAAATTCATTTTATTAATCAAAATCCGTTTTCGTACATGTAGGTACATTAAAATGCAAATTTCACTTCGTCTATGCTTGTACACGTAGGTGATTGCCTGCCTTATAGCTCCACACAGCATAATGATGGGTATTAGCCAAGCCGTGTAGGGGGGAGTTACAAAATATGCCATCATCATTAACTTCTTCATCAATATAATAATCTTTCACTTTTGTGTGTATAAGTGGTCCTTGATTGTGTGTGTGCATAATAGGTATCTGCCCGCGGTAGTTGGGTCGGAGAGGCTATTAGAAGGGCTGTTAGTCTAACAACCTTCTAATCCCGCCCAGCCGAGGGTGTGATACACAGGAAGGTGAAATGATTGCGAATATTGTAGGTTGGTATGTAGATAATTGTTCAATTGTCGTGATTGGTTTCCTTGTATGGATCGATTCGATACGTTAATTTTATGAATAATTAATAGTGATTTTGTCCAAGAATTTATCATTGCAGTTGTAACCAGTGTAACGTAACCGATGAGCGAAATGTGAACACATCTGGTGGCTTATCATACACTAAACACGCTGTGCTGTAGAGTGTAGAACGATACAGGTATGGATGGTTACCTCACCTGCCGAGATCTCACATTGCATTCCGTCGCGACCATTATACGGCGTTATTGCCTGGAATTAGGCGTACGGGCTGTAATTATCAGCTGGCCCAATGGAGAAGAAAACGCCTTTACATTACGTGTTGAAAGCCTCGTTAACGCGATTTTATTTAACCTTGTGTGAACTCTGCTCGCGAGAGAAGTCGTCGAGTGGTTTAAATAGTGTGTTTTACCTTTACTTGCCGAAACTCGTTTTGACGGCACAAAAATTCTGTATGTATAATTAGTTTTAACAGTTGATATACATTTGTTTCAAAAGGATTCACATTTTTTCATATTTTTATCGTAGTGCAGTGTTTACAATCTAACCTAGTATATTTGGTCTCTAGGCCGGCTCGGGTCAAAAAGATGAGCGACATGTTTAAATACATATCACAATTCATTATCATATCATTAATAATATCATATAATCAATTAATTAACAATCAACCGCAAGTATTTTCGACAGTATGAAGCCCCAGCCTTTCCCATACATAAATCTCTAGAATAACATAATTCAGAGGCATGGCCATGCTTACAAGCTTACATGCTTTTTTTTGTAGTGATCCAGTTTTTATCCTCATTTGTCACATCGTTCATGAACTCATGAATTACTTCGTAAGCAATTAAAATTGTATTTTAATTATGTATTTCAAGCAGCTAATTGACCTGTAATACTAATTGCATTGCTGTCTTAGTTTATAACCTCAACGACCTATACCTTTTGTACGTTGTTATATTGCTCGAGTACCAACACTAATGAAGATTTACTCATCTTTGTTCGAGGTTGTTAAGATTAATTATAGGATATAGCACCTCTCGCTGGATACATCAGCTATCTATATTATAAGATCATAACACCACCCATGCACGAGGGCGGAAGTAGACGCAATACCTTATTTCTTGAGCGTTTTCGAATCTTTGACCCAAGTTTGTTCGTCCCCTGTCTGTAAAGTATAGTAATTATGGTAGGAAATGCCCTTTTTGGCGGCGCAAGACCCACGCTTGCGGGTTAGGAGTCAAGAGTGGAATATGCCGTCGTGGTAGAGTTCCGGTGCCGACAGTTTCAGGGACGGCGCGTGGTATTTGACCGCCCGAGGCGCGCCATTTGTCTGCCCCCTCCTGTGCAATAGAGAAATTATGTGGTCATAATCACACTAAAAGCTAAGTACTGTTATTATCTGCCTAGGAGGACTTATCAATGATGCAAGTAGACACACCAAGTTGCAACGTTTTATTCCACTCTTGTATACACACAATCTTTTTTTTTTAGTATATTGTAATTTTTTTTGTAATTTTCACTAAAGAGCAGAGATCTTGAGAAGTATGTTGTGAGTGGAAAGGATGAAATGCAAGAGTGAGAAAGAAAAGGTAATTTTTTTTTACACATGAAAATAATGGACCCAAAATGCTACCAAGGTAATTTAGAAGACTAGAAGGACATGAAAGTAGGTAGACCCATAAACAGCCGGTTGCACCAGATAAAACACAGGTAATATACCTATTCCTATTCGAGATAAGTAAATCAAGAGACACAACACAACACGTCTTTATAATATTATAACAACTCATTTTTTGTCCGATATGGTTACTGATCGTTACTTCTCATCAACGTATGTTGCCTACTGATTCGTAAATTAGATTGAGCTACCAAATAATAGGGTGAGTACATAAGAGTAGTTATAGGTAAATACATGTTCTCTCCAGCTCTTGATTGACTTACGTCGGCAAGTGTATATCATGGAGCAAAGTAGGTTATGCAGTGCTTTTTTTCTAAAATAAAGTTAACCGGTACGTTCGGTATTATGTTTCATGTGACTGGCGTGGTATAGCTGGGGTCTGGGGCGAAGCCCCAGCCGCCGGAGGCAAATTCGCCGTAGGCGAAAATTTTTTGGGTTACTGCATTCAGTTTGATGGTCAAAAACGCATTTTTAAGGTGGATTTGTATCGTAGATATCGACGAAATATGAAGCTTATGTTGCACAGCTCATGACTGGGATTAGATTCTGTGGCCACATGATCGAGCAGCGCGTGGGCGTGAACTAGCGTCCGCAGAAAACATAAAATCTCTTTTAAAAAAACGTGCCAATAGTGATGGTTTCATTGTTATAAGACGGAAACCTAAACATTTTTTTTAGCCCCCCCCCCCCCCCCCCCGTCTCATGTTGAATCCGCCCCTGTTTAACGTGACCCACGAGACGTGCATTAACTCACTACAAATTTAATAGTTAATATTTGTTTTAAAATAATTTATAACTCACCAAAATCGATGATTTTGAATTCAAAGCAATTTCCAAACATGACTCATAGTCATGTTCTCGTCAGCAACACGTCGGTCTCTTGCTCTGCTTCGGGTATCGGTGGCGAGGTGACGACCCTGGAGGTACCATGAGTTCACGTAGCTAGCGGGCTTAAACAGTCGCAAGGGAGGGCCGACCATTTTTATAAACAGCAATGCAGCGGTGGTGGCAGTCAGCAAAGATGCTCTTGAGCGGGTAACAATTAAGTTCATTTGACTGAACCCTCGTTCACATTCACTCGTCGATATCGGAATGCAATTTAAAATGTTCGTTAAAGGTGAGAGCGATGATGACATTTCTTTGTTAATTAGGCACTGACGAAACCCCCGAATAATTTGCCTTTCAGCTACTCGGAACCTTTTGCATAAGCTGTGGAGTTCGATTTCACCGAAAGTCAAATTGTCATCAACATTCGCCGGCCAAAACTGGGGGTCCAAAACTTTGGCCCATTTGGGCAGTTCCGAGTCTTTTTCGGAAAGTAATCGATTTTTCATGCGTTCCTTCAAACTCTCATAAAAATCAACTGGATCAATGGAATGTGACTCATTGCGACTTATTGTGTTATGCAGAGCAACGCCTTTGAACCTCAAATCATCAGTGGCACAAACAGCTTCTGTGTAATACAATCCCGGGTTAGTTTTTCTGTTTTCGAAAAACGTAACTTGTGATTGTAGTTTTTGATATGCACTGAAAAGGGTGATCTTGCGGTTTTGTAGTTCGAGACTTAGTTCCGATAATTCTTGTAGTGCGTCACACAGTAAGCCTAGATCAAGAACAAAGTTAACAGAAGTTATTTTTCTCAGCAATCCCTCATACATGGCTCTATCCGAGCCGTCACGGTGCTGCTCGTCGTCTTTGGCTTCAGTAAAATGTTTGACGAGAGCCTCATAACTCTGCCACACGGCCTTAACTGAGCGGAAACTTGAAGCCACCCACCTTGTACCGAGAACTCTTCCTATCTTCAACAGAGACAATTCTAACTCTTCAGCACACAATTTTAATTCTCTCGCATTTTTGGGAGATTGATGGTAAATCACGTAAAGTTTGTCAATAAAAGACTTGAAATTATTGATTGGTGATTTGAAATCTTTTTTTACAGTGTCGCCCACAGACAGTTCAAGTCGGTGATTTGCACAGTGCCATATCAAAATCGACGGAAATTTTCTTTGAAATAAAGCCGATACACCGTTTTTTTGGCCTAACATAACTGCTGCACCATCACATGCTAATGCGATCAAATTTTCGCTCAAGAATTCGTCAGTAAAACCAGCAACATTGAGAAACCGCATGAGTGTTTGAAATATACCTTGGGCTGTCACGTTTTCTAGTTCGAGTAGGTCTAAATAAATGTTCACTGGTTCGAGATCTCCATCTGGCAAAACAGTACGGATGTAAATGATCAATGATGAAATTTGGCTGACCGTCGTGCTCTCGTCAATTAACAACGAAATTTTACATTGCCCCTCGATGATTTTTTTTATCAGTGACTTTTTCATTTCCGTCGCTATATGATTGACTATATTAATGCAGGCATTTGTTGAATGGAGAATGCGTCCCATATTAACGCCGTTAAGCTCTTGTATATCGATTTCACTTTCAAAATCGTTAAAAGACTGATTTTTTTTAGCTACTTTGTAAGCAGTGCGAAAGATTTTTTCTGTTATCTCTTTGTCTTTGTCAAACGCTTTCGTACAAATACTTTCCAAAGTTTTTTTCTCTGCACAGGATAGTATATTTTCGGCTGCTTTGTGCGCTAGGCTAGTTTTATGCTCATGTATTTTTTTTCGCAACGCTGTCATTTGTTGCCTCTTGTCGGTTCCAAAATGTGTTATTTGCACTTTCATCCATCCTTTTGACAATGTCATCCCTTGAGATTTTTTTTCAGGTCCGAGTGACCCAACCTTTTGACAAGATTTGCATCCTAGCTTCTTATTTTGCACTAACAGCCAAGCGTTTTTAGAACAAAATTCACTTTTTTTTTCAAGATCCCAACAGTCGGGCAAATTTTGAATTTCAGAAGCACTCGAGTTTAAAGGTGGATTAGCACTAGATTGCCTGGTCACATCGCTATTGTTTACTACTTCGAACACTTCTAACTCTTTTGTAGGATTATTAACGTTACATTCCCTATCCAAATAATTGGCACATTCAGCACGATCAACTTCATGGTTAACGTCACCAACCCCATCACAATTGTTTACAACTTTAAACGCGCTTACATGTTGGGTAGTTTTGGCACTACATTCACCGTCTGAATCCTTTGTACAGTCTTCACTTTCTTTATTGTTCTCGGTCACACGACAATTGTTTTCGGTTTCATTTTGTTTTAACTTTTTTGCAGGTTGCGTTTGAAAAAAAGAAGTTATTTTTCGGTTCATTTTTATTTTTTACGCTCTCACTAAACACACACACACACACACACACACTCGCTAATCACGACGACATCTCCACTCGTCACCAGAGAGGAAACTAACCCTGCCACACACAACTTACAATCCCTTGACCACCGATCCCCCCCCCCCCCACCCCCCCCCCCACCCCCACCCACTTTCTCACCCAACACAACCCAATCGTTGTCTGTAAATTGAAAAGGCGTTTTCCAGGAAAACAGAAAAGTAAGAATGGGTAAATTCTCTTTTGTGGTTCCCAGAAGCTACTCTTGACAAGAGTTGACATTTTAGTCAAAACAACCCTAATTATCCTTCCTCAGAACTGATGACCCAAGTGATAGAAAAGATTACTGTAGTGAGTGGCCACCAAGAGTCTACAAAGAAGGGATTTACTACATGTCACACCCATGTCACCAGCGTTTAGAGCTAATGGGCCATGTTTGTGTATTGAACCATTATAATCGTGTTGTAAACCAAGATTTACTAGAAAAACACGGTTGCCAATTTTATAATAACGGAAGTCGAAAGAATGTTACCCTTTGAAAGAATAAGAATTGCAATGAGATGACAACAGTGCGCTATCTGTTGGCCCTTTAAATCCTATTTCACGGTCTATTAGACAAACATTGGTCATTAGTTCAAAACATTTCGTTTCTACTATGACTATGAGCAGACAGGCTTTACAATGACATGCTCCCAAATGAAACATATTTTGCAGTCACAAGCCTTTCAAGCCTTTCACACTGCATACTAAAGTTCTTCACGCGCTTCAATGCTAATCGTAGCGTACCGGCTATAGTGTGACTTTATTGCCATTTACCGGTACGCCTCTTGTGTTAGCCGGTACGCGTACCGGCTCGTACCGGCCGAAAAAAAGCCCTGAGGTTATGGAACGATGTAAGTGGTGGATAGACCTCCAGTCAGACGCAGGGGAGGACGATATTGACGAGGTCGAAGAGGTAGTTGCGTCAGGCTTGGCTATGATGACGTCAGGACTATTGCATGCTGCACCCCC